>OZ023262.1:245838805-246198805 GCA_964006375.1 Tillus elongatus | reverse complement strand
GAGTTTGAGTTTGTGCCTCTGAACAGAAGGGTACTGGGTTCTATCCCAGGGTACTCCTTACACTTTTTTAGTACAAACTGTAACACTACCATCAACCGAGTGTCTCGAATTGTATTTGAGCAAGTTGAATATCTGCACGTTCCGCCCTTTGGAGGGGACGTAAAGCCGTCGGTCCCGTCTCCATGCGATGCTGGGTACGTTAAAGATCCCTACCCTCACTACAGAAAAGCAGGGGTTCGGCAAAGTTTCTAGGATGGTGAGGTAAAACTGCTGCTTGCCGTCGGTGATTGGCCATAGTTGCGGAAATAGGCCGACGTTAAAGAAACAAAACACACACACTACTTATATGATGACGCTTTAGACACGAGAGAAGCTTCTTCAAATCTATATTTATTTTCAATTTAGCTGAAATGCAATTAGACAAAACGCTACAATGGTTTTTAACATAATAAAATTTATTTTAGCTCAATAATTTTAACATTATGTATTCTGTGACATTGCAACCAATGAGTAATTAAGAACGGTTATATGTTGTAAAATTAACATATTACTCAGTAACATAAGACAAATTTATCCTAAATGTATGTAAATAATTATGTACCTATCGATTTTTGGATAAAAATAAACGACCCACTTCTGTTTCAAGTTTAGAGAATAGAACATTGCGTACCACACACCACACAATATTGGAGGATTTACAAAATGGGATCAGGCATATATCAAACACTTTCAACGTGGATCAAGTAAAAAAAGCCAGATAAAGAAACGAAAATACCCCATTCCCTTACGTGATATATTCATGTTCAAAAGCCTGAAAAAAGAATCCCGCGTCAGACTTTGTGAAAATAGTAATAAAATGAAATGAATTTTTGCCTGTTTCTTTTCTATTAACAAGATGAGCTTCTTATATAAATATCTTCCATGTTTAAGAGAAGTACATTTCTAGAAGTGCAGTGACATTAATATACAAAATGGATCATATTTAACACGGTCTGCAATTTCAACGATATATTCATATATACGAGGATCAGAAAACGAATTATATAAAAAATCAGACTACTCACCGAAATACAAACTTGTGATCTATGCGATACCTACATTTAAGCGATATTTTAATCTATGACTGTCATTTTGAATCAATTAGGTTAAGTAAGAATTCACAACATGAGGCTATCTTCTAGTTAAAAAAACGTATGCTATATGGTGTGTTATATAAAATAAAATAAACCAACAGGAAAAACCTGTGCGTCCAACAGACCAGGCAAAGTCCCTGAGGCCAATAAGTCTCATGTCCTTCTTGCTAAAAACAGTGGAAAAACAGCTCGACCGTACTGCACATTAGGGGCGGTGTACTGGAAGCATATCCCCTACACTGCGGACAATATGCATACAGAGCAGGATTCTCAACAGAAACAGCACTGCAAAAACTGATGCTGAAACTGAAGAATACGCTGGAGAATAGGGATGTGGCGCTGTGGGCCTTCCTAGACATAGAGGGGGCCTTCAGCAACACCTCATTCGGATCGGTTCTGGCAGCTGTCAGGGAGCGTGGAATAGAGGAGGCCTGTTGCAGGTGGATCGGTTCCATGCTCAGGGACAGGGCGGTGTTCACCTCACTCGCGGGAGGGACTCTGTTGGCGGGGGTCGCGGCGGGCAGTCCGCAGGGGAGCGTTCTGTCTCCCTTGCTCTGGTGCCTAGTCGTGGACGGGCTGCTGGGGAGGCTCTCGGGAGGGGGGTATGAGGTACAGGTCTATGCGGACGACATTGTCATCATAGTCCGAGGAAAGGTCACACAGTCAGTGTGTGAGCGCATGCAAACTGCACTGAAATTGGTGGACGGTTGAACAAGGGCTCGGGGTGAGCCCCGAGAAAGCAACCGTCGTGCCGTTTACGAGGAGGAGGAAGTGCGACAGCCACAGAACTTTCACTATGCGGTAGGAACATTCCAATGGCCAGGGAGATAAAATATCTTGGGGTCGTATTGGACTCTAATTTAACCTGGAATGGTCACATTGGAAAAATACTGCGTAAGCAGTCATGACCTTAGTCGTCACTAGGCTACTATATGGGAAAACGTGGTGACTAAGACCTAGTATGGCTCACTTGCTGTACACAAGGGTGGTCAGACCATCGTTAACATACGCGGCACTGGTCTGGTGGCCTAAGGTGACACAATCCAGTGCCAAACACAAACTAGGCAAGATCCAAAGGATGGCTTGCCTAGGCATCACAGGGGCCATGTCTTCAACCCCAACAGCCGCCATGGAGGTGTTGCTGCATCTACCCCCCCCCCTACACTTAGTTATTATGGGGGAGGCCAGGCTAGGACTATACAGACTAGCCTGCAATGGTAGACTGAAGATCAACCCAGGCTTCAAGGGCCACTGCAAAATTCAGGAGATCGTTAAGGAGCCCATGCTTGAAATGAGGTCAGACTTCGCGAGCCCGCGAATCTGCAGGGAAAACAACTTTACAGTGGAAATCCCCGACCGCGAGGCATGGCGGGAGGAGACGCCGGGCATACCACGGGATGCGCTCGTTTGGTTCACGGACAGATCCGGCGCGGAGCGTAGGACGGGGGCATGTGTTTACTCCGAAGGACCGAGGGTAAGTCATAGTATTTCCCTCTGAGCCCATGCAACGGTGCTTCAGGCCAAAATGTACGTCATCCTGCACTGTGTGCGGGAGAACTAGAGGAGGGGCTACACCAACAAGCGGATCCTCATAGCCACAGAGAGCCAGGCAGCCCTTAAGGCACTAAGTAGCCCACGAATAAATCCCTGGCTTGTGAGTGAGTGCCGAGACGAGACGAGCGACCTGGCTGGGCAAAATGAGGTAGCCCTCATTTGGGTGACGGGTCACTCGGGGGTCAAAGGCAGTGAAGAAGCTGACAGTCTCGCGAAGAGAGGGTCAGCAGACCCATTTATGGGACCAGAACCGGCTCTGGGCGTGAAAAAGAGCACTGCTAGGGGAGCCATTAAGTCCTGGGTCAGAAACAAACGCAAGGTGTACTGGGCAGACTGTCCAGGGCTCAAACATGGGAAGTCAATAATTGACGAACCCAGTTCAAAGATAGCTGTGGAGCTGCTAAATCTTAGCAGAGGACAGCTCAGAAACATAACAGGTCTCTTGGCGGGACACATGACCGTCAAGAAACAGCTGCATAAAATGGGGTGGTTCGAGGGGGACCCCGCATGCAGTCTCTGCGGCGAGGGGGAGGAATCAGCCCAGCACATCTTGTGCGAGTGTAAAGCCCTCGATCGCAAAAGACAACTGACCTACGGTCAGTCTAGACCGGAGACAGAGCAATATAAAACTACACCCTACCAATCGCTGTGTAGACTAGTTCAAGGCACAGTGATTTTGGAATGGGTGGAGTAATACTAAGGGCATGCACAATCAACCAAAGATTGCAGTGCCAAGGCCGCGGACGAGCTCTGAGGAAAAAAACAGGAAGGAAACATTCTAAAAAAATAATAAAACATATAAACACAGAAAACGATTTTGAATTGGTTCAATGCGTTTTGTTGGCTCAGCCATTTATTTTACATTGAAAATAAAATCCTTGGCACTAGCTTTTGAAATGAATTATGTTTAAAAAATCGTTATAAAGACAAACTGGCCGCTATTTTTATGCATTTGAATTTAATGAATAATGAGGGACTTAACACAGCGGAAGGTTATCTCCAGAGGGTTTCTAACTCTAGATTTGGTCAATCAGTAACGATAAGAAAAACCATTTTGAATAAAAATAGCAGCCATGTTAAACAAGTAACTGGATTTAGGAAAAAATTACACATAAAAAAAGGTTGTTATTGTGTTTTTTTGAGGTTTAATGCAAAACGTATGCTATATATATAAATCTGTATAACTTTAAAAAAGACATCATTTTTAATTTTATTTTAAAATACAAATAATCATCTCAAAGAGGTCCGATCCGGCTAGTTTCAAACGAATACGTTTAACAGGTACAAGGACTCCATATACAAAAATTAAAAACATTAGCTCAAAGCTTTCTAAAATTACCATCTTTACAAAATCATTCTAGGTAGAAACATATATGCTGCCATTTTAAAACGCTTTTGGCGTAAAATGAATGGACCAAAAATTTGTCATTTTTTAAGTGTACTTAAAAGTACTTTTTGTCTCAAAATATGATCAAAAGTAACAGCGGTAATTTTTTATAAAAACATGGCCGCCATTATGAAATGAGTGCGTTTGGAAAGAAGTCAGAGAATAAGTTATATCTTCATTAATAAATAGCGAAACATTCCATATATTTATTTAAAAAAATAGTGCTGGAAATTGAATCATAACTTCCACATAGATGTGATAATTTTCTCTCTTCAAAAAAACATTCTCATGGAATGAATTTAGGATCCATGACTTGACCACAAAGAAAATATACGTAATCCTGTACCCATAAACTTCTGAAACGTTATATTTCGCGATTTTTATTTAAAAAGTGACAATTTTTACCAAATCACCTCTCATTTATCCCCCCAGAACCGATCTTACCCAAAAACCATTCGAAGCTTTTCTTTGTCGGGTGCCAACGGGATACTAAATTTTAGGATATCTCAATTTGTTCGAAAATTATTGCGCCTACTAACCGACAAATGTACAGTCCGACAGATCCACCATCCGACAGACTAAAAGACAAAAAAAAAATCGTTTCAGAATAAAGTTGTATTTCAATCAATGTTTTGAGACTTTTTCGCCGTTTTAGCAACAAAAACAAATTGAAATTTATGTCACTAATATTCCACACTTAAATATTCAAACCTTAATTTAATTTCAGCACAGAATACCAGACGTTTAATGAAATGGAAAGTCTTCTACTAAAAAACCTAAAACGTTATGTTACACGAGCTTTAACGAAAAAACGTCAATTTTCACCAAATCACCCCCATTCATCCCTTACCCTAGAGCGATTTTACCGAAAAACAATCCGAACCGTTAGTTTGGCGGGCGCTAACTGCATACCAAATTTGAAGACGATATCTCAATTCTTTCTAAAGTTATCGTGGCTACAAACAGACAGACATGCAGACCGACAGAACGGCAGACCGTCAGACCGACAGATAAAAAAAATCCGTTCCCAAATCATGTTTTCTGTATGTTTTGACACTTCTTACATTTAAGCGAAATTTTTTTTTTGAGTGTACATGACTTGACCACAAAGAAAATATTTGTATTCGTGTACCATAAACTTCGGAGTCGTTATATTACACGAGTTTTAAAGAAAAAATGTCAATTTTCACCAAATCACCCCTCATTTATACCCTTCCCCCTAAGCGATCCTACCTAAAAACAATTCAAAACGTTCCTTTGTCGGGTTAGAACTGGATACCAAATTTGAAGATGACATCTCAATTCTTTCGAAAGTTAGTGCGCCTATTACCAGACAGACATACAGGCCGTTTCATGTTTTGTATATGTTTTCTATATGTTGTGACACTTTTTACGGCGTTTAGACGAAAAAAAAAAGTGGAATTTTTGTCGCCGATGCTATACTTCCACACGTTGTGACGATGTGGAAGTAATAAGTACGAAAGGTACTAATTAATTTAAAAAAAATTGCCATCAAGAAAACAACAAGTCTTGGATTCAACCGATCAGCCAGGTTTATTAACCCCAGTAAGTTGTTTTAAATGCATACCACAATTTGTAAATTTGCTCTCGTCAGTCCACACAATATTAACTAGTAGGTTTTCGTCATTATCATAAGTCACAAAACAAAAGGTTTTTTAAAGTCTGTTGCATTAAAACTTTAAACTGCGGGAATTTTTAAAACAAATCTTATTGCTTTTAGTGAATTTTCTTTAAAAAAAATTACTAGTGAGGAGATCCCGACTTTTGAATTAAAAAAAAAATCTTCAAATGAGCGCTAATTACGCCCCGCCAGAACACATATCCGGGGTCAGTTTCAATTTATATATATATATATATATATATATATATATATATATATATATATATATATATACATATTATATATATATTATATATATATATATATATATATATATATATATATATATATATATATATATATATATATATATATATATATATATAGGGAAAAAAGGTTAAGGGCAAATCCGCAAGGAGACAACCGCATACACGTGTTTCAAGCTTATTAGCCGCCATCAGTACGGTATAGCCAGGTGAAGATGGGAACACTCTGGATGAAGATGCAAAAATATACGCAGTCACAACAGGCAACCAGTGCACATTTGCAGCAACATTTGGAAGACCCTCAATCCGAGGGAAACAACCAAAATAACCACGGAGGCAAAAAAATCACCTGCGTGAGCATCCGAAACCCAAGAAGTTATACTAACTATAACAGGATCTATAACACGGCATTTCTGTACTATACAAAACTTGCTTGTATAGTACAGAAATGCTGTGTTATAGATCCTGTTATAGTTTGGATAAGTTCGTTAGCCAGGAAAATCGGCCCAGGTTTTCACCGGAAAATTTTGTGTTTTCTTTCAAAAAAAAGTATATATCCTGAGTTAACAAAGTAAGGGCAACGCGGGCTTATATCATTATATGTAAGTGCGGGCTTATATCATTATATGTAAGTTACCTACCAAAATTTAGCTCTGTGGGTCAATATATATATATATATATATATATATATATATATATATATATATATATATATATATATATATATATATATATATATATATATGCGTGCGTGTGTGTGCGTGTGCGTGTAGGTATCACACCGATAACTCGAAAAATAACGGGCCGATATTGATTAAATTTGGTGAATCCCTTCCTTTTGGAAGTGGCTTGGACAAGTTCGTTAGCCAGAAAATTCGGCCCAGGTTCTCCCGGAAAATTTTGTATTTTTTTTCGAAAAAAATTAATATCTCCGGAAATAACAAGGTAAGGGCAACCAAATTTAGTTCTGTACGTTAAAACACAAAAATGTTATAGGCATTTGAGGAAAAATAAATTGGGGTTTTCCTCAACACGTCACAGTCGCGATTTAAAATGTCAAAATTGGCAACATTTAGGCAAATAACCTGAAATTAATACGAGTTATGGAAAGAAAACGTCTCAAGAAGAATATTTTACAAAGCCTAAAGTCTTAGCTTCAACTGTCATTGTACTTAATTTTACTAAAATGTTTCCTGAAAATTCATTTCAAATATGCCTGGACTCTTTTCTGATGCTTTGGTAGTAGTCTCAGCTATAGAGTTTATCGTTTAATGCTATATAATTTTTGTCGAATTTTCGTAAAAAATAAATAAAGTCCAACATATCCGTCATTATACAAGGCACGAAAAAAAAGTTGTATACATTAATTATATGGTGTCTTGAGCTACATCTTAAAAAAATTTCTACAACCACAGGGTGGCCCGTAAGTTGTTGGTGATACAAATTTTCTTTTTTCTTAATCGCACGCGCCTTATTATATTGTATTTTTGCATTTTCCATCGAAATATAATGCATGTTTGTAAGAAAAGAAAATCGGGACGCAGCAAGTGCGTTATGGTAGAGAGTTTTCATTAAATGCTTCGAATTTGAATAACTCAATTTGCTATTAACCTATAAGTTTGACCAAGAAACAAATTTTTTCGGGAACACTTTAAGTTTACTTTCGAAAATTTGTGTACATTTTCAAACAATAACGTTATTTTGATGAAACATGGCACATTGTTTCTACTATATAGGTTATACTGGTAACAAAATTTGTTGCATGATTTAAAAAAAACACACATATTTCATATTAAAAAGATTTTAATGAAAATTCACTGCCATAACGCACTTGCTGCGTCCAGAATTTTTGTAGTTGTCAACAGAGTATTAAATTTTAATATAACAATATAACAAGTGTCAAAAAATATGTTAAGTAGTTTTCTGAATATTGGCAATGTTCCACACATTTTTACACCCTGCAAAAACCTAATAGTTACACTATTTTAAAAAGTCATTACACAGGTAATCTAGAAGATATCTATTAGTATCCCATACTCTATTTCCACTTCAGGAAGCTATCTTCGGGACAGGCATAGGGTACATAAAGGAGGGAGCTGCTACGATGACGTGGATGTTATCGGAAAACGGGAAGATGGTGTCATGTTATCATTAAAGCATTTAACGAATTTTCTTGTAGAAAAATGTGAGAACGCAGTCCTGCTGAGCCATCTTCGGCTTGAGCGTTAATGGATTTTATATTTCCTATCAAGTCACAGGCTTCCGCTACCCATCATTCGAACAGATTCTAGGTGTCTATACGTTATAAGAGTTTTTATTTAAGATGGGAGACTAATCGATATGTTTATCTTCGCTCTATATGTGATATAGTGGTGTGAGAGACAACTAAAAACATAACGATAGCGTTAATATGAAAGGGTTTGATATACAGACTGGCCCATTCAAAACGAGCTGGCAGCCATAACGGCCAGGAAAGGATTTTGTCAAAAAAGCCTGAAATACGACAAGTTTTCTTGTGAGAGGAACAACTTTTGTCACAAAAAGTACAGCTCAAACTTAACCCTCCTAAGCGGGGGTGTCATCGATCAAATTCTTTCTAATGGGAATAAGAGCCATGTGACAGCTGGTTAAATAGAGCTTTTGATGTCCCATACATTGCTTTTTTATTTTGGAAATTCAGTCTATTTGTTTAGGGGATATGGATTTAAAAATATCACTAATGCATTTCCCGAGAAATTCTTAATGCTTGAGTTGGGCCTCACAGGGCGTCCATTACGAGATAAAAATGTTGTTAAAGGTTTGCGTAGGTAATAACAGGTCATTTAGATTAAGGTGCTCTAAAAAAACCTCAGCCTAATATGTCTTGTAATAACGCATTCGCACTTGTATTCTTTTTTGGAGCACTTAATCGTCAGGTGTTTAAAAATATGTGTTGTGGTGATTTGGGTTCTTCAAGTGTACTTAATGTGTGCTCACCACAGGTTTCAATCTTTACTTAGGGAAGTTAATTTTATATTACAAAATGACATCCTGCAACGTGAAAACTTTACCCCCTACATTTAACTCCCTTCAAGTAAGAGTTGGAACCCCCACATTTTTAAATAGAAGGTGGGGGCTAGTGATACAACATTTCGAAGATCTCTCCATTCTCTATTGAAAAATGCTATGGTTTTAAAATTAATTGCAACAGCAAATAAAGAAATTTATCTGATTGACGATGTTCGTTACATCATGCTGAAAAGTTAAAAACTAATCACGTTTCACTATTGATAATGAAAAAACAAGCAAAAAGTATTTCACTGTCCTTTTGGGACGATATCAATTTAAGAAAAAATCTTTCTCTTTATTGATGACAATCTGAATGAAGATAATTATTTAGCACTGCTCCAAAATAATGTCGTGCCAACTTTATCAAATTTTATATATTCTAATCGAGCAAACCCAACTCACAAGTTCCAGCGGGTGTTATAGCAGGATGGAGTACCAGTACATTACCAAATAAATGTTCGGTAGCACATCGACTTAATAGTTTCAAACCGTTAGAATGGCCAGTATAATCACCCGATATTACAGTATTAAATTTCTTCGTATGGGGATATGAGAAAAGTATGGTACACAAAACTAAACCACGCGATTTAAGTATCTTAAGAAGAAGAATAACTATTGCGATTAGGTCGGTCACGCGCTAGATGTTGATTAACGGTAGAATACATTTTTATTTACGATTAGGATGCTGCCAAGACGTTCAAGGGATGTAAATGGAACTTCTCCTACATTAAGATTAATGTGTCTTTATTTTTTATCGTTATCAAAATTGACACGCGATTAGTTATTAATTTTTTAGTACGTTGTTTGTCAATCAGTTGAATAATTATTTTTTTTTTTACCGGTAACTTTGCAATAAATTTTAGAACCATAGCATTTTTAAATAGAGAACGAAAAGATAATTTAAATGAGGTATCACAAACACCTACTTCCTAGTTACAAATTTGGAGTTTCACTCGAGGAAGTTAAATGCTGGAGGTTGAATGTAGGGGTGACGTTTTCTCGGTGCAGAATGTTATCTTTTATCACAAAATTGACGCATTAGCGATTTCTATAAGAATACAAAATAAGTGAGATGCTGACTTCTTTGTATTTGTCTGCTGCACACTGTATGTTCATACATACACACATATACACACACACACACACACACACACACACACACACACACACACATATATATATATATATATATATATATATATATATATATATATATATATATATATATATATATATATATATATATATATATATATATATATATATATATATATATATATACTTAAACGCGATCTAACCACTTTCACTTTTTTTCATTTAAAGTGGAAAATTATTTTCATAGGTTGAGTTTGGTGGCCAGTTCTGAGTCAACTTTTTTTATGAAAAATTACAATTTTTTTTCTTAAAAATGCTATATTTTTGAAACTTGCCAATTTATTTTTATGAAATTTAACTCATATGAATACCATCAAACTACAGATAGAATGTCCGAAAGTTCAGGTTTTTTAAAAAATTGTCATCGAAGTTTTTCGGGAATAAAATTTAACAGAATTTAGAAAATATCGCGAAATATATTCTTTGTTTTTATGAAAGGACATTACTGTTCCATAAAAAGTTAAATAGAATAAACAAAGATGGATACATTAAATGATTTTGTCGGTAGTATTTCCAATTAACATAATGTCACAAGAGTGACATATTAAGTTGCCAGAAAAAATGAGATGCTTTGGAATTAATTGTTTATAAAAATCAGCTGTTCAAAAGTTGAATCAGTGAATAAAAAAAAATCAGTGAACAAAAGTCTCCCATATGTATGTATGTAGGCAGATGACATTTAAAGTTATCAATCATCGACAGGCTGAATTAAAATAAATAAGTTTGAACAGGTCCAATGATATGCGTAGCAGATAGAGTATGTATTACAAAGCTTATGAAAATTCTTTAGTATAACGCACTTGCTGCGTTCCGAATAAATATTTTTTTTATGTAAAGAATAGAACTCTGGCTTCACAAGTGTTTGTTTTCTTCCCTATAGCTGGTTTCGCCGATTGACGGCATCCTCAGACAGGATAAAATTGATTTTATATGACGACAATAAATAAAAACTTATTGCGCTCTTATGGTGCCTTTACAACCCGCTTTATTGCTGTTATTGTTAATAATTTATTTTTCTATTGTGACTTTGCTATGCTTATTATTTTATAAATGAATTCCCCTACATTTCAAACATATATATATATATATATATATATATATATATATATATATATATATATATATATATATATATATATATATATATATATATATATATATATATATATATATATATATATATATACCTTGGAATGTTGTACTACACCGTAATCACTCTTAAATATACACTTTTAGTGAATTTTCCTAATAAAAAATCACTCTACGAGGAAATCCGACTTTGAATTTTGAAAAAATTTCTTCAAATGAGCGTAACTAGAACCTCTAGAACCCATATTCGGGTTCAGCTTCATATTTCATTCGATTTCGATCAAATATGGTGAAATACTTCCGTTTGCGAGTGGCTTGGATAGGTTCGTTATATCTCCGGAAATAACAAAGCAAGGGCTAACAAATTTGGTACGTGTGTTGGCATTATAAATAGTGACCCATGTATCAAAATGTAGGTCTATATGTTAAAAGGCAAAAAAAAATAGGCATTTAAAAAAACAAAATTTGGCGTTTTCCTCAAAACGTCAATGTCGCGGAAACGTCAAAACTGGCAACATTAGACAAAGAACCTGAAGCAAATACGGATTATGTAAAGAAAATGTCGCAAGAAGAGTGTTCTGCAAACGTTTGAGTTTCAGCTTCAACCGTCATTGTCCTTCATTTTACTCTGATGTTTTGGCTATATGTTTAGTTAAGTTTATGATTTAACGGTCTATAATTTTTAGCTAATTTTTGTAGAAAACATTCCTTAAGGAGGATGCCGCAACTTTGCATTTTTAAAAAGATTTCTTCAAATGAGCGCAAACTAGGCCCCCTAGAATCCACATTCGGGTCTACTTTCAGTTTTTATCTGTTTACATATATACGGGGGAGACATTTCTACGGTAAAGCTCAATATAATTGTTATTATACACGCTACGAGAAAAAATTACATACGTTAATTATAGGGTGTCTGAAGCTGCATTTTATAAAAATATTTTGAGAATCACAGGATGGCCCATAAGTGGTTGGTGATCCCTACATTTTTGAACACCCTTATATTCTTGCATTTTTTATTAAAATATGATGCTTGTTTGTCACAAAAAATCTAGACGCAGTAAGTGTTGTTTGGTAGCGAATTTTTATTAAATCCTTCAAATTTCAATAACTCAATTTGCTATAACCGAAGGTTTGTTGGCTAGGAAACAAGTTTTCTCGGAAATATTTAAGTTTAGTTTCGGAAAATTTTTGTATATTTTCAAACAATAACTAATTTTTATGAAACATGGTATATTGTTTCTATATATAACTATATAGGTTATAGCGATAACCAGATTCATGCCTGCTTGCATTAGAGAGACATATTTGTTATTAAAACATTTTTATTTCACTTTAATAACGCAGTTACTGCGTCCAGAATTTTACTTGTTTGCTGTACTCTCTGTGATTTTCTATTGGTTTATGTTTTTATGTAAATGAAACCTTAGAAATAGACCACACAGGAAAGATCAGAATTAGTAACGTGCCGATTATTAACCAGGAAGGTTCGAAACTGCAGTCCACATAAGCAAATAGAAACGCATCAAAAAATAATGCAGACACTCAAACATATGGCTTAAAAAGCCTGGACGCAGCAAGTGCGTTATGGTAGTGAATTTTCATAGAAATGATCTGGCACAAAATATTTTATTATAACTTTTTTTCTTGTAACATTGAAATCTGAATTTTGGTGTGTAGTTAACCTTTTATATCGTAAACCTACCTACTAAAATTGGTTATCATAGCTTTTTTATTTTTTGAGATAAAATTTTTTTTCGAATGAAAACACAAAATTTTCCCAAAAAACCTCGTCCGACTTTCCTGATTAACGAATTTATCCAAGTTATTTACAAAAGAAAGGTACATGCCGAATTTTATCAAAATCGGCCCATTATTTTTTGAGTTATCGATGTGATACATACATACATATATATATATATATATATATATATATATATATATATATATATATATATATATATATATATATATATATATATATATATATATATATATATATATATATATGAGACATGCTTGATTCTCGGGTTAAACCGCGTCCAGAATTTATGGAAACTCGACGTTTCGGCTCCTGTTTTGAAGCCATTTTCAAGAGGTATAGGAAATATGTAAGGACACTCTAAGGCCTCAATCTGCCAACTCCTTAGAGTGATGGACAAAGGTGGGTAAAGGAGATATGTAAGGACACTCTAAGGCCTCAATCTGCCTACTCCTTAGAGTGGTGGACAAAGGTGGGTAAAGGAAATATGTAAGGCCACTCTAAGGCCTCAATCTGCCAACTCCTTAGAGTGATGGACAAAGCTGGGTAAAGGAAATATGTAAGGACACTCTAAGGCCTCAATCTGCCTACTCCTTAGAGTGGTGGACAAAGGTAGGTAAAAGGAATATGTAAGGACACTCTAAGGTCTCAATCTGCCTACTCCTTAGAGTGGTGGACAAAGGTAGGTAAAGGGAATATGTAAGGACACTCTAAGGCCTCAATCTGCCTACTCCTTAGAGCGGTGGATGAAGGTAGGTTGAGTAGTTGTAGGAGCCGAAACGTCGAGTTTCCATAAATTCTGGACGCGGTTTAACCCGAGAACCAAGCATGTCTCACATTAAATACCGCGGAAATCTTTCTGAACATATATATATATATATATATATATATATATATATATATATATATATATATATATATATATATATATATATATATATATATATATATATATATATATATAAATTGAAACTGACCCCAAGTATGGGTTCTAGGGGCCCTAGTTCGCGCTCATTTGCAAATTTTTTTTTCAAAATTCAAAAGTCGGGATCTCCCCATTAGTGAATTTTTTCTACGAAAATTCACTAAAAATCAGCTACATAACCAATAACAAAATAGTAATCAAAATAAATAAAAACGAGAACACAACCCACATGAATTATGCGAAATATATCAAATAGAATGTAACAAATGCAATGTAAAAGACATAGGAATGACAAAAAAAATCAATAGAAACAAGATTCAAGGTACATGTAACAGCAATAGACAAAATCAACATATCTAGCTACAAATCATACGTAGCTTCACACATTCAGAGCGAAAAACACCAAACACCAGATATCAATCAATTACAACTAATCAAACATACTAAAGACCACAAAGAAATGGAAATCTGGGAACAACACTACATTCACCAAGCAAGCAGTGGGAGACAATTCACAACAAATCCAAGTGCAAACATTTAAACCAAACTTAATAAAAGCCATACAAATAGACAAATTATCATACCACAGTGATAAAAACAGGAAACCGACACAATCGACACAAACCAAAAATGCAGCCAACCAAACAAATGGAAACCGACCAATACAAGCTGAACACGCAGGCGTCACATACAACCTTAGAAATAGAACACACACGAACGATCAGAATCGGTAACCAATGAACCAGAAAGGTTGGAAACTACAGTCCACACAAACAAATAGAAAATCACAGAGAATACAGCAAACAAATAAAAGTAACATATATATATATATATATATATATATATATATATATATATATATATATATATATATATATATATATATATATATATATATATATATATATATATATATATATATATCAGGGCTGCAACTAAATTCATCTGTTGCATTTACCGGTCACCTGCTGACAACAACTTTGTCCAGCTCTTTGACTACCTTCCTGAAAAAACTGACCATCTGATTTCTGAATATCCTTCCTCCGAGGTCACTATTCTTGGTGACTTCAATGTCCATAATAAGGAATGGCTAGGATCCTCAAAAACCGATCCGCAAGGAAGAGCAGCGGAGCCCTTTGCAGTCAGCAATTATTTAGCCAATATGGTTCAGCAGCCTACTTTCTTTCCTCGCATCCCAACACACAGCTCAAATCCCTTGGATCTCCTTCTTACTACAAATCCTGACTGCTATAAGGTATCAGTCACCGCCCCCCTTGGTCGCCCAGACCACGGCATGGTCACTGCTTCCTGCGCAATGCAACCCGAGGTCACTCAGTCATCACACCCACGTATCGCCGTAACTCCGCGAACTGGGACGAAATGCGAGATTACTTTTCCTCATTTCTATGGGCGTCTGTCTGCTTCTCTCATCCTGACCACTCTGATATCTCACAAAACCTCACCGAAATTATACAAGCTGACATGGAATTATTTATTCCACGTACACAGAAAACCTGTTCAGCCACTCAAAAGTCCTGGTTCTCTAAATTTTATGACAAGGCCAGACTTGAAAAAGTCAAAGCTCACAAAACGCTTCTACACAATCCCAGCCAAGAAAACCGTCAAGGATATAACGACGCAAGAAACCGGTATGTCCGCATTCTTTCTGAGGCAAAAAACTCGTTTAATAACCACATCAAAAACAAAGTCCTCTCAAGCTCCAACGGCAGCAAACCCTTCTGGACTCTTGCTAAATCTATTGGGAATAATTTCTGCAAGAGCACGTTCCCACCTCTTGTCTCAGGGGATGAAATTGTCTCTACCGCCCTGGACAAGGCTGAACTTTTTGCCTCGCTGTTCGCTGAAAATTCTACTCTCAATCCACCTCCAAATGTTCAACCACCAACAGTCCCCAATGTCGCGCATAAAATGACAGACATCATTTTCAAACTAAAAAGGTACGAAAGATGCTCTCTTCTCTTAATACCAGGAAAGCATCTGGCCTTGACGAGATCCCAGCAATTGTTCTCAAAAAATGCGCACCAGAACTTGCTTCTGTCCTGAGTCGTCTGTTTCAGACATCTTACAATAGAGGAAAACTGCTCGAGTACAACCCATCCCCAAGAAAGGATCCAAAGCGCTTCCTAGCAACTACAGGCCTATTTCTCTCCTTTCAGTCGTCTCTAAAATGATGGAAAAGTACATAAACACCGAATTACTAAAATTTCTTGAAAAACACAGTCTAATCCACGACTGCCTGTCGTGGATTAGTATGTAGCCTGTATGGATTCGGTCAGCGCAGATCAACTGCCGACCTCCTTTCCTTTGTCACCCATTCTTGGAACAAGTCTATGGAACTACACGGTGAATCCCAGAGTGTCGCTCTAGACACATCCAAAGCATTCGACCAGGTCCGGCACGCAGCGCTTCTTAATAAACTTTCGGTCTATGGCCTACCGCCAAAACTCTGTACCTGGACAGCAAATTTCCTCTCCAACCGGAGCATTTCTGTTGTCGTGGATGGCCATTCCTCTAAACTGTATCCAATTAATGCAGGAGTTCCTCAAGGTTCAGCTTTAGCCCCCACTTTGTTTCTTCTCTACATCAATGACCTCCTCTCCAGCACATCCAACCCAGTTCTCAGTTACGCGGACGACAGCACCGTCCACTCAAATATACAATATTCTAAGCCTGTCTCTTTAGCCCAATAGATGAGGATCGCAGACTCATGGAGGGTTCTGTCTCCGTGTATCTCCAAAAAATATTAGACTGGGGAAGTAGAAATCTTGTACAATTCAACCCTACCAAATCACAGTCTTGCCTTCTTTCTCATAAGAGATACACAAGCCGTAGACCCATCACAATGAACAACAGAGTTATTTAAAGTAATGAGTCCTTTTCACTTGTTGGCATTTCTGTGGATCGGAATCTGAATTGGCATCAACATGTCACATCAATTGCAGAAGCGGCTGCTAAGAAATTAGGTTTCCTCTTCCAGGCTCGCATATACTTTTCACCAGCTAATCTCTATACCTTATATACTTCACAAATAAGACCAAACCTCGAATACTGCTCCCACATCTGTGGTGCTGCTGCCGCTTCTACACTCGCTATCCTGGACTCCATTCAGAAGAGATCCATACGTCTCATCGGTGACCCTAACCTCACCCAAAGGCTGCCATCCCTTGCCCACCGACGTGCCGTTGATGAACTGTCTCTCTCTTTTATAGATATCTGCACGGGCAGTGCTCAGAGGAGCTTTCTCCATAGTTCCTCCACCTGCTGCCCCCAACAGATCTACGAGGGGAACAGAGCGAATGCACCCTTTTACTGTCCAGGTCACCAGACATAGAACATCTTGTTATGCCCGCTTTTTTGCCCCGAGGACTTCAAAGTTGTGGAATTTCTTGCCGGCACATGTTTTTCCTTCTTCTCCGAACATCCAAACTTTCGAGTCCAGAATTAACAAGTTGCCTCTTTCCTCCTTGTCGACACCCACGGTACGATAGTATTTAGGCAGTACGCCCTCGTGGTGTGTCGTTGAAATAATATATATATATATATATATATATATATATATATATATATATATATATATATATATATATATATATATATATATATATATATATATATATATATATATATAAACAAATGAAGTCTAAAACTGACCTCGGATATGGGTTCTAGGGGTCTAGGGGACGTAATTCGCGACAATTTGAAGAATTTTTATTTTCAATTAAAAAAATTTGTCAAAAACATGTTGTGGGGTAAAAATAGTCTAATTTATTTACAGCAAAAAATCTCTCTATGGTGGTTATCGACCGAATTTAAAATTTAAAATTAGAGTTTCAGTCACGAAAAATAAAAAAGGCGGCTTATAGCTCAAGGGCGGTATGTGACCTATATTCCAAATCGAACACAACTAATGTACCTTTCAAGCCATATAAATCGTTCAAATGCTTCTTTTTCAGGCACGTAGAGACAGTGTATCCCACTTGAAACACGAGATTCCAGATCTCCTTGTATTTCCTCTTCACATGTTTTAATTTTGTGAATCCAGTAACGGTTGAAGGAAACAGAGAATATTCCTCCCAATGGGGTTGTTGGAGAAATCTTAGATGACATAACACGAAACCAACAGTGGCTCGTAAGCTTCGAGCAGTATTGACTTGGAGGATCGTTGCCATTTGTAAAAAGGAGGGATGTTTACTAGAGGCGAAAGGCGAGGCGTAGTTTTGTACTAGATAGAAGGCTTGCAATTCAAATAAGGACACACGACGCTCCGAGGAAATATTCCCAATAAATACTGTCCTTATTCGCAACTAAAAGAAGAAGATTCTGGTTTACTCACTTAGGAATGAAAGGGAAAGCTACTATTCTTACATCTGTAAAAGGTTTTGCCTTATTCACAATCCTATTGTATTGTATTTATCTTGGGAAAGACGAGGAAACGTGCTTATTTGACGTTTAAGCGTTGAACAGTAAGGTATATAAATAAATCCTGTCAGCTAGAATAAATACATTCTATCTAGAATATATGAAGGACAAAGGGAGAATTAACCAGCGTTTTAAAATACCATGTCATATTTAGTACGTACTACTTTGTAGTACGCCAATATTTTATTGACTATATCACATAACTCTGCTTATCGTTTAATTTTTTTAAGTAGGCGAGCTCGCCAGGTGAGTAACCTGTAGTATTCGGTTTATGAGGTCGCGGGTTCGAGTCCCGTATTCGGAAATATGCCTTCTTCCACCTGACGTTAGGATACTTAGCAATAAAATATCGGCATTTACTTAATCCGAGCTTCTGAAGCCCGGTATATAGGCTCAATGTTAGTCACCACAGAAGCACAGTTATTCAAGTAAAACTTTATTTATTTATACATATACGTTACCGACGTGAGATTAAATATAAAAGTGAACATTATTGTGAAAAAAAAAACCTTTTTGGAGACATAGCACATTCTAATGCTATGGTCATTTCGGATATTATTTTTCAAACTAACACATCTCATTGTGCATTTACGATCAATATTTAAGGGGCACACTGAGCCTCTTTTTCTGTTAATCATTTTAGAGAATTTTTTTTAAAATAAAATTCACTAATGAGGAGGTGGTGACTTTTGAATTTTGAAAACATTTCTTCAAATGAGCGCTAATTAGGCGCTCCAGAAAACATATCCGGGGTCAGTTTCAATTTTTATATGTTTATATATATATATATATATATATATATATATATATATATATATATATATATATATATATATATATATATATATATATATATATATATATATATTTATATATATGTATACATATATATATATATATATATATATATATATATATATATATATATATATATATATATATATATATATATATATATACATACATATATATATATATATATATATATATATATATATATATATGTATCACACCGATAACTCAAAAAATAATGGGCCGATTTTGATTAAATTTAGTGAAAAAATTCCTTTTGCAAATGGCTTGGACGAGTTCGTTAGCCAGGAAAATCTGCCCAGGTTTTCCCGGAAAATTTTGTGTTTTCTTTCGAAAAAAATTTATATCTCCGGAATTAACAAAGTAAGGGCAACCAAATTTGGCACGTAAGTTTGCATTCTTATAGGTAAGTCACCCAGCAAAATTTAGCTATGTAGGTCAAAAGACAAAAAAGTTATAGGCATTTAAAGAAAAATAAATTGGGGTTTTCCTCAAAACGTCAAACTGGCGATTTAAAATGTCAAAATTGGCAACATTTAGGCAAAGAACTTGAATCTAATACGGGCTATAGAAATAAAATGTCTCAAGAAGGATGTTTTACAAACCCTAAAGTCTTAGTTTCAATCGTCATTGTCCTTCATTTTACTAAAATATTCCCAGAAAATTCATTTCAAATAGACCCTGTCTCTGATGCTTGGCAGTAGCCTTAGCTATAGAGTTTATCGTTTAATGGTATATAATTTTTGTCGAATTTTCGTAAAAAATCAATAAAGCTCAATATATCCGTTATTATATAAGATATGAAAATTTTTTGTATATATTAATTATAGGGTATATATTTATTTATACATATACGTTACGAACGTGAGATTAAATATAAAAGTGAACATTATTGTGAAAAAAAAAAACCTTTTTGGAGACATAGCACATTCTAATGCTATGATCATTTCGGATATTATTTTTAAAACTAACACATCTCATTGTGCACTTACGATCAATATTTGAGGGGCACACTGAGCCTCTTTTTCTGTTAATCATTTTGGAGAATTTTTTTAAAAATAAAATTCACTAATGAGGAGGTGGTGACTTTTGAATTTTGAAAACATTTCTTCAAATGAGCGCTATTACCCCTGGAACCGAAATCCGAGGTCGGTTGCAGACTTTATATATATATATATATATATATATATATATATATATATATATATATATATATATATATATATATATATATATATATATATATATATATATATATATATAGGTTTATATATTTATCTGTCACACCGATAACTCACCGATACCTTCCTTTCGGAAGTGGCTTGTATAAGTGCGTAAGCCAGGAAAATTGGGCTAGTTTTTCCCGGAAAATTTTGCGTTTTCTTTCGGCAAATTTTTATATCTCCGGAAATAACAAAGTTAGGTCAACCATATTGGGTAGAAGGGTTTATATAATAAAAAGACCACCATGCACTAAAATTTGAAAAATTATATAATTAATACGTATTATGGTAGAAATATTGACACAGCAAATGCGTCACGGTAATTAACAATAATATATTTTATACATATTATGAAAGAAATACTGACGCAGCAAGTGCATCACGTGAAGTTAGATTTATGCGAAAAGGTTGATCCATGCGGAAATGGAGATCCATGCGAAAAGATAGATTCATGCGCAAAGGTCAATCCATGCGTAAAGGTAGTTCCACGCGAGACGGTAATTCTATGCGCAAAGATAGATTCAGGAGCAAAGGTAGATCCTTTCGCAAAGGTGGATCCATGCGGAGAAGTAGATTCATGCAAAAAGGTGGATCCTTTTGCAAAGGTGGATCCATGCGGAAAGCTAGATTCATGTGCAAAGGTACATCCATGCGAAAAGATAGATCCATGCGCAAAGGTCGATTCATGCGCAAAGGGAGATTCATGCGCCCACTAGTTTCTACTATATGGGTTATACAAATTTCATGCCTGCTTGCATTCAAAAAAGACATATCTGCTATTAAACACATTTTTATGAAAATTCACTACCATCACTCACTTGCTGTGTTCAGACTTTTTTATAGGTTCTGACTCATCATAGTGATTAAACTCTTTGTACCTTAAATAATCACTGAATTATTATTACAATTATTATACAGTGTGTGCAATAATTTTCCGGCTACCCACAAATCATTACCCCCTCCTTAAAACACCAATTACCTACTATAAGTGCACAGAACATAACAAACATAACATTTACTTAAAAAATATAACTAACAAAGAAACGAAAATTAAAATGTCACTAACATAAAACTTTACAGTAAAAAAACTCGGGACGCAGCAAGTGCGTTATGGTAGTGAATGTTCTTAAATATGTTTTTATTGCAAATATGTCTGTTTTCTTTTTATTTAAGAAAGCAGGCATCAACTTTGGTTACCAGTATAACCTATATAGTAAAAACAATGTGCCATGTTTCATAAAAATACCTTTATTGTGTGAAAATGTACAAAATTTCCAAAAGTAAACTTAAAGTGTTCCCATAAAAACTCGTTTCTTGGTCAACCTTATAGGTTAATAGCAAATTGGGCTATTCAAATATGAAGAATTTGATCAAAATTCGCTACCATAACGCACTTGCTGCATCCAGAATTTCTTTTCTTACAAACATGCATTATATTTAGATGGAAAATGCAAAAATGCAATAACATAAGGCGTGTTTGATTAAAAAAAAATAAGAGAATTTGTATCACCGACGACTTATGGGCCACCCTATAATTGTAGAAATATTTTTTTTAAATGTAGCTCAAGACACCCTATAATTAATATATAAAAAAATTCATATCTTGTATAATAACGGATATATTGAGCTTTATTGATTTTTTACGAAAATTCGACAAAAATTATATACCATTAAACGATAAACTCTATAGCTAAGGCTACTGCCAAGCATCAGAGGAAGGGTCTATTTTAAATGAATTTTCTGTAAATATTTTAGTAAAATGAAGGACAATGACGGTTGAAACTAGGACTTCAGGGTTCGTAAAGCATTCTTCTTGAGACATTTTCTTTCCATAGCCCGTACTAGATTCAAGTTCTTTGCCTAAATGTTGCCAATTTTTGACGTTTTAATCGCAACTTTGACATTTTGAGGAAAATCCCAATAAATTTTTATTTAAATGCCTATAACTTTTTTGTCTATTGATCTAAAAAGCTAAATTTTGGTAGGTAGCTTACGTATAATGATATAAACCCGAATACCAAATTTGCTTGTCCTTACTTTGTTAATTTTGGAGATATAAATTTTTTACAATTTTTTTCGAAAGAAAACTCAAAATTTTCTGGGAAAACCTGGGCCGATTTTCCTGGATAACGAACTTATCCAAGCCAGTTGTAAAAGGAAGGTACTCACCAAATTTAATCAAAATCGGCCCATAATTTTTTGAGTTATCGGTGTGATACATATATATATATATATATATATATATATATATATATATATATATATATATATATATATATGTATGTATATATATATATATATATATATATATATATATATATATATGTATGTATATATATATATATATATATATATATATATATATATATATATATATATATATATATATATATATATATATATATATATATATATATATATATATATATATATATATATATATATATATATATATATATATATATATATATAAACATATAAAAATTGAAACTGACCCCGGATATGTGTTCTGGGGGGCCTAATTAGCGCTCATTTGAAGAAATTTTTTCAAAATTCAAAAGTCGGGATCTCCTCATTAGTGAATTTTTTTAAGAAAATTCACTAAAAACACTGAATATAAAATAAAAGATAATGAACAATTTCTACAAGTTGAGAGTCTTGGATTCAAGGAATGCAAAATTGTGTTTAATCAAATCCTCCTATGAGGTACAAGCTACCCTTTAGTTTTCTCATTTGAATTTATTTATAAAAAAGTCTGGACGTAGCAAGTGCGTTATGGTAGTTAATTTGCATAGAAATGATCTGGCACGAAATACTTTTTTCTCTTTTGACATAGAAATATAAATTTTAGTATATAGTTTCTTTTAATATCGTTAAGTTACGTACCAAATTTGGTTACCATAGCTTTTCTATTTTTGGAGATAATTTTTTTTTTCGTAAGAAAACCCAAAAATTTCCCGGAAAACCTGGTTCAATTTTCCTGGCTAACGAACTTTTTCAAGCCGCTTACAAGGGGAAGGTACATGCTGAATTTGATCAAAGTCGGTCCATTATTTTATCGGTGTGATATATACATACATACAGACATATATATATATATATATATATATATATATATATATATATATATATATATATATATATATATATATATATATATATATATATATATATATATATATATATATATTAACTATAAAAGGATTTATAACACGGCATTTCTGTACTATACACGGAGAAGGGTTAAGGGCAAAGCCGCAAGGAGACAACCGCATACACGTGTTTCAAGCTTATTAGCCATCATCAGTACGGTATAGCTAGGTGAAGATGGGAACACTCTGGATGAAGATGCAAAAATACACGGAGTCACAACAGGCAACCAGTGCACATTTGCAGCAACATTTGGAAGACCCTCAATCCGAGGGAAACAACCAAAAAAGCTACGGAGGCAAAGAAATCACCTACGTGAGCATCCGGAGCCCAGGAAGTGATACTAACTATAAAAGGATTTATACCACGGCACTATACTATACAAGGAGAAGGGTTGAGGGCAAAGCCGCAAGGAGACAACCGCATACACGTGTTTCAAGCTTATTAGCCATCATCGTATTGAGGGTCTTCCAAATGTTGCTGCAAATGTGCACTGGTTGCCTGTTGTGACTCCGTGTATTTTTGCATCTTCATCCAGAATGTTCCCATATATATATATATATATATATATATATATATATATATATATATATATATATATATATATATATATATATATATATATATATATATATATATATATATATATATATATATAACCATATAAAAATTGAAACTGACCCCGGATATAGGTTCTAGAGGTCCTAGATAGCGTTCATTTGAAGAAATTTTTTCAAAATTCAATTGTGTGAATTTTTTTTAAGAAAATTTACTAAAATCGCAAATTAAAATGTCACTAATATGAAACTATAAAGTAAAAAAAACTAAATATAAAATAAAAGACAATGAACAATTCTACCAGTTTAGGGTCAGAATTTCACCTCCGGACTGGGAACACTCAGAAATAGAGGCGTCTTATAGGCGGGCATCTAGAGTAGACTGGACAGTCGCTAAAGAGGTGGTTACCTGGAGCAAAATCAGGTGGGCCATTAACAGCTTTAAGCCATACAAATCGCCGGGATTTGATGGAATAATGCCCATCATGCTCCAACAGGGGATAGATATACTGGCGCCGGTGCTTACCCTCATTATGAGGGCCAGCCTGGCTCTGGGGTACATTCCGAGGGCATGGAGACTGGCCAGGGTTGTATTTATTCCTAAACCTGGGCGTCCAACAGACCAGGCAAAGTCCCTGAGGCCAATAAGTCTCATGTCCTTCTTGCTGAAAACAGTGGAAAAACTGCTCGACCGGCACATTAGGGGCGGTGTACTGGAAGCATATCCTCTACACTGCAGACAATATGCATACAGAGCAGGATTCTCAACAGAAACAGCACTGCACCAACTGGTGCTGAAACTGGAGAATACGCTGGAGAACAAGGAGGTGGCGCTGGGGGCCTTCCTAGATATAGAGGGGGCCTTTAGTAACACCTCGTTCGGATCGGTTCTGGCAGCTGCCCGGGAGCGTGGAATAGAGGAGACCTGCTGCAGGTGGATCGGTTCCATGCTCAGGGACAGGGCGGTGTTCACCTCACTCGCGGGAGGGACTCTGCTGGCGGGGGTCGCGGCGGGGTGTCCGCAGGGGAGCGTTCTGTCTCCCTTGCTCTGGTGTCTAGTCGTGGACGGCCTGCTGGGGAGGCTCTCGGGAGGGGGGTATGAGGTACAGGGCTATGCGGACGACATTGTCATCATAGTCCGAGGAAAGGTCACACAGGCAGTGTGGGAGCGTATGCAGACTGCACTGAAAGTGGTGGAAGGGTGGACGGTTGATCAAGGGCTCGGGGTGAGCCCCGAGAAAGCAACCGTCGTGCCGTTTACGAGGAGGAGGAAGTGTGAAAGCCACAGAACTCTCACTCTATACGGTAGGAGCGTTCCAATGGCCAGGGAGGTAAAATATCTTGGGGTCGTATTGGACTCTAAGCTAACCTGGAATGGTCACATTGGAAAAATACTGCGTAAGGCAGTCATGACCTTAGCCGTCACTAGGCGGCTATATGGAAAAACGTGGGGACTAAGACCTAGTATGGCCCACTGGCTGTACACAAGGGTGGTCAGACCATCGTTAACATATGCGGCACTGGTCTGGTGGCCTAAGGTGACACAATCCAGTGCCAAACAAAAACTAGGCAAGATCCAAAGGATGGCTTGCCTAGGCATCACAGGGGCCATGTCTTCAACCCCAACAGCCGCCATGGAGGTGTTGCTGGATCTACCCCCCCTACACTTCGTTATTATGGGAGAGGCCAGGCTAGGACTATACAGACTAGCCTGCAATGGTAGACTGAAGATCAACCCAGGCTTCAGGGGCCACTGCAAAATTCAGGAGATCGTGAAGGAACCCATGCTTGAAATGAGGTCAGACTTCGCGAGCCCGCGAATGTGCAGGGAAAACAACTTCACAGTGGAAATCCCTGATCGCGGGGCATGGCGGGAGGAGACACCGGGCATACCACGGGACGCGCTCGTCTGGTTCACGGACGGATCTGGCGGGGAGCGTGGGACGGGGGCAGGTGTTTACTCGGAAGGACCGAGGGTAAGTCACAGTATTTCCCTCGGAGCCCATGCAACGGTGTTTCAGGCCGAGATGTACGCCATCCTGCACTGTGTGCGGGAGAACAAGAGGAGGGGCTACACCAACAAGCGGATCCTCATAGCCACAGACAGCCAGGCAGCCCTTAAGGCACTAAGTAGCCCACGGGTAAATTCCTGGCTGGTGAGTGAGTGCCGAGACGAGACGAGCGACCTGGCTGGGCAGAATGAGGTGACCCTCATCTGGGTGCCGGGTCACTCGGGGGTCAAAGGCAATGAAGAAGCTGACAGTCTCGCAAAGAGGGGGTCAGCAGAACCATTTATGGGACCAGAACCGGCTCTGGGCGTGTCAAAGAGCACTGCCAGGGGAGCCATTAAGTCCTGGGTCAGAAACCAACACAAGGTGTACTGGGCGGACTGTCCAGGGCTCAGACATGGGAAGTCAATAATTGACGGACCCAGTTCAAAGAGAGCTGTGGAGCTGCTAAACCTTAGCAGAGGACAGCTCAGAAACACAACAGGTCTCTTGACGGGACACATGGCCGTCAAGAAACACCTACATAAAATGGGGCGGTTCGAAGGGGACCTCGCATGCAGACTCTGCGGCGAGGGGGAGGAATCAGCCCAGCACATCTTGTGCGAGTGTATAGCTCTGGACCGGAAAAGACAACTGATCTACGGTCACTCTAGACCGGAGACAGAGCAATATAAAACTTCACCCTACCAATCGCTGTGCAGACTAGTTCAAGGCACAGTGATTTTGGAATGGGTGGAGTAAGACTAGGGGTATGCACAATCAACCAAGGGTTGCGGTGCTATCGGGGCGGCAAGGCCGCGGACGAGCCCTGAGGGAACAAAAAAAAAAAAAGGGTCAGAATTTAGTTTAGTCAAGTTATTCTATGACGTACAAGCTACCCCACCAGTTTTCTGATATGAATTTATTTTAGAGAAACTTGTGTATATGAATGTGATTGTATCTAAACCAAAATAAAATGAATAACGAAATGTAGGTTTGCATTAATGGGCAAAGCAATTTATATTAACGATGAAAATTCAGATGAGGTGTCGGTAATAGCGTAAATTTATTACGCCAATAACCATGAACATAAAGTTATGGTTTGTGGAACTAGAAACATTTTAATTAAACTTTGGCTTAGGAGTATAAGATATGCGCGACACAACAGTTTCTTGTTAATGGCCAGCCTTGATTTATCGTTAGCATTTCTTGGTCGCATTGTTATTAGTGAAATTATTTTATGTCTTTGTTAATTGATTTAAATGACACCAGATTTGCGGGAAAAACTGAGTTATGGAGCTTTGATATGTTGAATTGAAAAGTGGAAAAGAGAGAACAATGACTTTTGTAATTGTAAGTTGGCACGTTTGCAGCAAACTACCTTTTATTTGTTGGTTAAATCTTATATTTCCAGTAAATTTTATCAATAAAATAATTTAATAAACGCCCATTATAAAAAAAAGCCTGGACGCAGCAAGTGTGTTATGGTAGTGAATTTTCATAGAAATGATGTGGCACAAAATATTTTATTGTAACTTTTTTGTTGTTGTAACATAAAAATCTAAATTTTGGTGTATAGTTTACTTTTTATATCGTAAGCCTACCTACCAAATTTGGTTGTCATAGCTTTTTATTTTTTAAGATATTTTTTTTTCGAATGAAAACTCAAAATTTTCCCGGAAAACCTCATCCGATTTTCCTGACTAACGAATTATTCCAAGCCATTTACAAAAGGAAGGTACATGCCAAATTTATCAAAATCGGAGCATTATTTTTTGAGTTATCGGTGTGATACACACACATATAAATGTATATATATATATATATATATATATATATATATATATATATATATATATATATATATATATATATATATATATATATATATATATATATATATATATATATATATATATATATATATATATATATATATATATATATATATATATATATGTAAACATAAAAGAATTGAAACTGACCCCGGATATGAGTTCTAGGGGTCCTAGTTCGCGCTCAGTTGCAATTTTTTTTCAAAATTTTAAAGTTGGGATCTCCCCCATACTGAATTTTTTCTACGAAAAGTGACTAAAAAGAAATTGAATAGCGAGCATTGACTAACAATAGAAACGACAAAACAGACAGGACGGTCGAAACCGTGTATGTTAAGCAGAAATGGTACGTTATCTGCAGAAGGTATCATTGACTAATAGCTATTTACAAAGACGAAATCTGCTCGTTATGATAACTAAACTAGGGGAACAGGAAATGTAATGGTAAGTGGCCTCACATTATAAAGGTGATAAATGTAGCAGGAGACCACGTAAGGCACGTAAAAAGAAATGTTGCATGGAAATTTCAAGTAACTTGTTAGGTCACATAAATAAATGTTACATAGAGAGCGAGCATTGACTAACAGTGTAAATTAAAGGTACAATCATAGCAAATGGACACACGATGCCTAGTAAGAGGATGCTTCTGCAATTTTCATTCTTGATATAACAGACTAGTAAGCTTTGCAAATGAATCAAAAAAAAAAAAAAGAAATAGAGGAAAATAAACCGAAAGTGAAGCTACAGGAACGTCTTATGCGGTGGAATACAAGTATATTTTTGTAGGGTGATACGTATGTAAAATAGTTTAGCAGTAAGAGTAAGAAAAGCGTCATGTTAAGAGTAAAGACTGTAACAGCGGCAGAAGCAGAAGTCAATGGAAGCCACGTTTGTTCGGTAAGAGCAAATTTTAGGAACTATTGACTTTTAATAATAACAATAGACTAAAAACGATGCGAGTTGTAAGGAAAGTAGAAATGATCTGGAACAAAATATTTTATTATAACTTTTTTCCTTGTAACATAGAAATCTAAGTTCTAAAAAAAAATCAAAAATCGGCCGATTATTTTTATTAGAGTTATCGGTGTGATTTATATATATATATATATATATATATATATATATATATATATATATATATATATATATATATATATATATGTATATATATATATATATATATATATATATATATATATATATATGTATATATATATATATATATATATATATATATATATATATATATATATATATATATATATATATATATATATATATATATATATAAACATATAAAAATTGAAACTGACCCCGGATATGAGTTCTAGGGGTCCTTAAATTTAGTGCTCTGTTGACAAGTAAAAAAGGATGTGTAACTATAAAGAGTGGTTCAGAATTAATACCAACATTTTTATTTCAAATGTAACATCCTGTATATTTTTGCGTTTTCTGAATTTAGATCTAATTCAAGGTCTAATTCTATTTGGAGTTTTCTTCCTATCTTCATTCACTACGGAAAACATGGTTGTTAAAAACAATTTTCAAAAATAGTTAATATTTCGAAAACTACGGAATATATTTTTTGACACTTGGTAAATTGATGTTCAATACACTTTTGAGATGTAAAAGTCGAAGACGCAGCAAGTGCGTTATGGTAGTGAATTTTCATAAAAATGATCTGGCACAAAATATTTTATTATAACTTTTTTTTCTTGTAACATAGAAATCTAAATTTTGGTGTATAGTTTACTTTTTATATCGTAAACCTACCTACCAAATTTGGTTATCATAGAGTTTTTATTTTTTAAGATAAAATTTTTTTTTAAATGAAAACTCAATTTTTTTTCGGAAAACCTCGTCCGATTTTTCTGATTAACGAACTTATCAAAGACATTTACAAAGGGAAGGTACATGCCAAATTTTATCAAAATCGGCCCATTATTTTTTGAGATAAAATTTTTTTTTGAATGAAAACTCAAAATTTTCCCGGACAACCTCGTCCGATTTTCCTGGCTAACAAACTTATCAAGGCCGTTTACAAAAGGAAGGTACATGCCAAATTTTATTAAAATCGGCTTATTACTTTTTGAGATAAGAATTTTTTTCGAATGAAAACTCAAAATTTTCCCGGAAAACCTCGTCCGATTTTCCTGACTAACGAACTTATCCAAGCTATTTACAAAAGAAACGTACATGCCAAATTTTATCAAAATCGGCCCATTATTTTTTGAGTTATCGGTGTGATACATATATATATATATATATATATATATATATATATATATATATATATATATATATATATATATATATATATATATATATATATATATATATAAATATATAAATATATATATATATATATATATATATATATATATATATATATATATATATATATATATATATATATATATATATATATATATATATATATATATATAATAAAAATTGAAACTAACCCCGGATATGGGTTCTAGGGGTCCTAGTTCGCGCTCATTTGCAAAAATTTTTTCAAAATTCAAAAGTCGGGATCTCCCCATTAGTGAATTTTTTCTACGAAAATTCACTAAAAATGTATGTGTAACTATAAAGGCTGGCTGAGAAATAATTCGAACTTTGTTATTTTAAACGGAACACCTTGTATATTCTGTAGATTTTAATAAGCATTTGAGAGATAAATTCAATGGACCATTATTTCTCTTCTTCATGAAGTTTCGTGCGATTCTTGCGTAGGCCTTCATCGTTTTCCCATCAGATGGTTCTACTAATTGCTGCATTCTGTAAGGCTCGGAAATCTCTTATCCCCGTCCATTGACGGATGTTTCTTCGCCGCGATGATTTTATTTCTGCCTATTCCTCTTCTTTCTCCCTCAATTTCACCCTGAAGAATGAGGCGTTGAAAGTTCTCCACGCAATATGTTGCCGAGATAACCTATGTTCTTTAAAAACTTTTCGAAAAGTTCTCTTTCTACTAGGTCGGCTTTTCGGAGAACGTCCTCATTTCTCACGTGATCGATTCAAGGCACCCTTAATATTCGCCGTAAGATCCACATTTCGAACACTTCAATTTTCTTGATGATTTGTATCTACAACGTCCATGCATCAACACCATACAGGAGAAGGGACCAAGCATAGCATTTTACCATCCTATTCCTGAGGTTAAAATTCAAGTTCTTGTCTGTAAGAAATTTTCGAAATCTTAGGATCTCTTGATCCGTATCCCATTCTCTTTTAATCATGCATCCCAAGTATTTAAACTGTGTGACCTGTTCCATGTCCCCTTCATCAATATGTATTCGAATGTGTGGAATATCGTTTCTAATAGCAATCATAAACTTGGCTTTGCTGATGTTAATGATTAAACCTAGTCTCTGGCTTTCTTCATTGACCCGATCCAGCAGACTTTGGAGATCATGTGCACTATCTGTAATATTACGGTATCATACGCATACCAGATATTGTTAATGGGGATTTCATTTACCTTAATTCTAAAGAGACTATCTGATATTAACTCGGAGAATGATCTTTTCACGCACTGGTTGAACAACATCGGGGATAGGATATGCCCTTGGCGAACCCGTTTTTTCATTTTAAAATTTTCAGTTGTTCCAGCGTTTTTGATCGGCTATGTCCGAATGGGGGAGTGGTCGGTCGAAAAAATGCCAATACAAGAGTCTCGAGCGCCACCACCTTCCAAAAATAAGGATACAGACGGGGATACAGACGGTTTAGGGTGAAAGTGGAAGCCCTAACAAAATAACGGCGGAATTTCGGAGACGGACCACCCTGTGGGTGCAGGATGCCTGGGTAGCGTTCAGTGAAGAAGGTTGCTGTCCAGGGGTCGGAATTGCTTTAGGTTCAGGGGAAACTCATACTAGTGAGTAAAAGCTAAATGTACAAAAATACAGATTTATTAAAATAAGAAATATGTTTAGGATTCCAAATAAATGATATATAAAAAAAGAATAATTACAAAATTAAATATATATTTTAATGGTTTTATCCAGGGTCGCAAGATCTACAACAAGGTAAATAGAAACTGAGCGTTTACCCTGTTCGTTTCCACCCTTATCCAAGTATGGGACGATTTGTCACGGAATTATTCTGATTCCAGCATCTTCGTGCCCCAAGGGGTTATGGTTAACTTATTTAAAAGAACGGCGATACCTTACGATATCTCACGCCTCTCTGGCCACCTAGCGATTCAAGTTGGGAGATGAAATATCGTAAGCTATATGTAGACCTTAAAGCCCCAAATTCAATCCTTTGGAATAGCCACCTAGCGGGCATGAGCGGTTCGGAAGCTTGAAGTCCCTCGGTTAAATAAAAATAGTTTAAATGCAAAGAAACTATACCTGGAACGAGATATAATATACATAAAGCAAAATAAATATTTTGGTTTATTGGGCTTGGGCAAGTAAACAAATACACCCGCTAAATAAAAAGAGAGCTTTGCAAATTTTTGTTTTATGGGGAAAACGGGTTAACGGTAGAGGACGGGGGTGAGCACCTGTATAGCGAAAACGACTGGGCAAGAAAATCAGGGAACAGGCAATTATGTTTCGAGAAAAGATGAGGTTGGAGAACAACGGAACAGACGAAATCCAAATGCAAAAATTAAAATAGCAAAAATAGTATTAGTAAAGTATTTCTCACCATAGTTTCCAGACTACGGGTTGGCGGTTTTGCTGAGGTGTGAACATTTAGGGGTTTTTTTGACGGTGAATTTTATTGTGTACTGGGGGGACATCTTGGGTTATGACGTAATATTATACACTTTGACTGTGAAGGCTATACTTAAACAAGAGATTCAGACGGCGGAACTGAACTGATTTTACCAGGTAGGCGAAGCGCCATTTATATTGGAAAATATACGCATCTCTCGCTAATTCTAGAAGCTTTGGTGTCTCTGTTCCTCTTATGGTCGGAAAAAATTGAAAATTTTGTGAATTTACGAAGTTTGTGTATTATTTATCAGTATATAACATTCCAATATTGATTTAATCTGGGTGAGCCGGTATTTTGTGCAGGTTTTAATTTATATATAGGTGATTTAAAATAAGTACACGGCAAAATTCTTTGAAAATAAATATTTTCCGAGTTTAATTATAAAATATGAGCTGGAATTACGGTAGCGAAATGCAATTTTCTTTACACGTTACTTATTCAAATTTATGCTCTTTGATGCCAATATAGTTTACAGATTAGCCTTACATCTTTCCCGTCCAGCTCCAAATCTCTAAGGCATGTTATCAGAAGATTGTGCTTAACGTTGTCAAATGACTTCTCATAGTCGAATAAACACATAAAGACACCTTTTCTTTGATCCTGGAAGTTCTGGACTAGTGCCTGGAGACTGAATATGGCTTCTCTAGTTCCGAATCCGCTCTTAAATCCAAATCAACTGACCCCGCTTACTTCCCCACATTTTTGATGAAGCCTTGTGTGCAGCGTTGGGAATTTACGGGAAAATTAGCTTTGTTGACATTTGACGCGTCAACAACGTAAACAACGTCAGCAATGTAAAGAACGTAAACAACCCAATATTTATATAAGAGGATGAGTTTCTGCCAGAATCATGTGGCATCTCGTCCGTCATGTGTCATCCATCTGTCACTCTCAGCGTTTTCGTTCTGTGGTTTTATTATCCTTCAATGTGCGTTTTTAGCATTTAATAATGAGCTGGCGATTTGTTCATTCTAAAACGCCAAAAATATAGAATATTTTAACCTTTATCTTTGTTTTTAAGTTAATAGCAGTAACTGGCAATAATGTCTAAAGGTGGACGGCCTCTTGGTAATATTTTCAACAATTTGAAATTCCAACTTGTGAAAGATAATAGAAGCTACTCAGCCCATTGCAAAATATGCTGTAAAATATTGAAAAACACATCACAAAATAGATTACGTGCACATAGGTATATAAGCTATTCATTCCCTAAGGTATATGATTTTTTATATCTTATATAATGTTTTAGGAACATTTGCCACGACCGTGATAGTGATGGGATGGTCTCTAATCAGATTGAGTACGTCGAACTGGACGAAACTTTGGAAGATGCAAGTTTGCCAGCAATCGATGACAATTCTTCTTTCGATGGCGAAGTTACACCTATTGTTATGAATTCAGATATGGACGAAGCTTTTTCACTTTCCAATACTAGCACCAGCACACCCAAACGGAGAAAATGTGACAATAATGTGTTAACAAAGTTTATTGACAAGCTGAAAGATGGTGATTTACAAACTTTAAATGAGAAATTAACCAAATTTATTGTTGCTTGCAATGTACCGTTTCATGTAGTGGAATCAGTGTTTTTCAAGGACTTTATAAAAGCATTGAGACCTGCATATCACCCAAAAATACCATGTCGAAAAACATTATATACATCTCTTTTAGATAATATATATGAAAAATGTTTACATAAGACGAAAGATATAATGAGCAGTAATTCAGTTTTACTGATAGATGGATGGAAAAACTCCTCCAACAATTCAAAGTTAGTTGTAACTATGCTGCATAATGCAGACGGCACTCAAGCTTTCCTTGAAGCTTTCGACTTGACAGGTGAATCCGAGACTTCAGAAAAATTGTGTGAAATTGTTAATGAAGCAATCACGATTGCAAAAACTAATTACAACACGAATATATATGCAATGGTCAGTGACAATGCAAGCAACATGGTGAGACTAGGAACTTTACTCCAACATAAGATTTGGCATAGTACTTGTAGTTCGCATACGGCAAATTTACTAGCAAAAGACATTCTAGATAAAGAACTTACTGAGAATGTCAGTATTGTTCTAAAAGAGTTCAAACAAGCAGATTTTGAAAAAAATGTTGGTGGATAAGGGAGGCTCCAGAATAAGGCTGCCATGTGAAACAAGATGGTGCAGCTATCGAGATTCCTATAGATGTTTCTTGAATAATCTTACGTATATGAAACTCATTGCCGTGGAAACTAAGAAAAAATTGAAATCAAATGTATCTCGTTTGCTTTTCAATGAAGAATTCGTTTCTCAGGTAGAAGAATGTTTACTATACTTCGATCCTGTATGTAAACTAATTAATGCATGTCAAAGTTCCAACACATCGATGGCAGATGCAGTGAGCATGTGGCTACAATTGGATATTCCAAGATTCAAAGATGCCCTAGAAAAACGTAGAGGTATGGCCATGCATGTGATGGCACTCACAGCTTATTATCTACATCCAGGATATGATAATGCTATACTTGACAAGGATAACATAAAGAGCATCAACCATTTCCTTTTGAAACATCTAGACGCCCAAGGACTTGAAGAATTTGATAGCTTCGTTATAAAGTCTGCTATTTTCTCAGAGTTATTCAGGAAAAATATCTCAAAACCACTTGTTTTCTGGCGGTTAGCAAGCCATGACTGCCCAAATCTATCTGAACTAGCTTTAAAACTTTTAAACATACCTGCTTCTTCTGCACAATTGGAAAGGCTGTTTTCAACATGGGGCTTCGTTCATAACTGCAATAGAAATCGTCTTTCCTTTGAGAGGTCAAAAAAATTATCCTATCTGTATTATTCTTATCGGCTGAATCAACTTGAAGATGGGACTGATTCCGATGAAGATTGTGAAAATCAATAAAATTTCTGTGCCACATCCAACAAGAAATATTTTCTTTTTTTTGTGTACATATCAGTTTGGTTTGCAGCACAAATTTAATAGTGAGTGGAACGATGAGCCAGCCTGACACATACTAAATCACATTCATCACACAAATTCATTCTATTCTAATTAAACCACAGACAGATATTTTCTTATTTGTAATGATACTAATAGAATTTAAGTGCTATTTTTAGACGTGTATTCTTGTTTTGAACTGTTTATTGAATTATGATTATGTTTTTGTCTTATATTTTCAATATTGTATTTTTTTTGTAAGTTTTTGTGAATAAACTTTATACTAAAGATTCCATAGAATTTTGATACAGTTTAAGAATTTTTCTTATAACATCAACAGTGGAAACAAATACTCATTTCAAGGCAATACATAAGTCTTTGAAACAACTGAAAAATCAATTTATATCATTCAATATGTAAGTATATTGAATGTTGTAAATTGCAAGCAGGAGCTTGAAAATGAATAAATCATTTTCAGTAGTATGTGACTAGATACGGTAGTGATACTCACTTATCTTAGGAAGTTAAATTGAGTAATACATGATCTATGTTAGGGAGTTAAATAGACTGATACATTAAAATCAATTCTCAATTAAGAAAAAGTCTGGGAAGGAGATTTGTGCTTTTTGAATTTTTTCCTCAATTTGCACCACCATTGGGGAAAAATCCACATGCAAAAAGTCAAAAAGAACAAAACTTCTCTGCCATTTTCACACTTCACTGGGAATTGATTTTAATATATCAGTCAATTTAACTCCCTAACATAGATTTGTATCATCAACGTATTTACTCTGGAGGGGGAGTTAGCCTTTTTCGGCCTTACTCTCCGCAACACTAAATATTGTAGCTTTTATGGGCACTAGTAAACAACACAAACCTTAATTGTTAATGAAATGACATTAATTTTAGTCTTCACTACATCCGTTTTTTTGAATTATTGGTGGTAGATCTATTCGAAGAACAGAGCATATGCATCATTTTACTGAACAGCTCACCAGGTGTAGAATGTCTCGCTATGCCTGTTCCTTTATCATGAGGGCCTCTAAACTGTAGAATTCCGTACAGACATATGTTTTGTCTTCTCTAACAAACTTTCAAGTCCCGAATTGACAAGCTACCTCTTTCCTCACTATCGACATACATGGTACGTTAGTAACTAGGCTTGTAAGCCTTCGTGGTCTCGCTTCAATAAAATCCTGATTTGACTTATGTTTGTACATTTATCAATTTTCATACTGGGTGTAGAGACCAGCCTTCTTGCAAGCATTTCGAGCTTTGTTACTATGAATCATATCCTACCTATAAAATTAGATAATCAAATTTTTTATGACCTATTAGATACAAATTCAGCTCAGAATAAAGTGTTATTTAATTTTTGAACAACTAGGTACGGATTAATTCGCATGTAGATAGTTATTGTACACGGGCAAGTTAAGCAGGCAATCAATGAACGAATAAAAGTATTCCAACAGTAATGACTAGTAAAAATAGACCAGATTTAGGTTAGCTTAGATTTTTTATGTTTGTCATCCGATCCAGAAAATACGTGGGTACATATTACTATTTACAATGCTTCAGCAGTTGAGTTTATTATTTATTATATATTGAATTTTTCATTCAATTTACATTTTGTCAAGGTGTCCATAGTCCATATTTGTTGTTGTTGACACTATTCTGAGTTTTCTGTTGACATTCTTAATGTCAACAACTGATTGTGTCAACAACGTCAAATTTTACGCGTAAACAACACGTAAACAATGAGACAGTTGTTGACGGTCCCAACGCTGCTTGTGTGTATAATCCCAAGGAAGAGTTTTATAAAGTGACTAAAACTGATGAGACGATAATCTTTAACGAAGTTGCGCTGGTTGATTTTGGTAGCGTGATAAACGTAGAGCGGAGCCAATCTTCAGTGTCAGCGTCTAGTGTCATAGATGTTATTGAAGAGTCTTACGATCGTGTCAAGATTTTGTTCGTTAATTAAGTGAATTTCCGAGTACATATCATCGTGTCCCGGAGCTTTGTTATTTTTCATTAGATTGATGGCGTGTATGATTTGATTCTTTAATATGCTTGGTCCCGATAAAGTGTACATTTACATTGAAGGGTTCTCCGGTATGTCGTCCTTGACAAGACTTACTGTATATTTTCTCCAGATTTGCAGCAATGTTTCGGTATCTGACACGATTTCATTGTGCTCGTCTTTATTGAAACTTATTGGTCTATTATTGTGCAACACAGTTATTTCTTTATCTTTTTTTATGGAGATGGAAACTGTTTCCGAGTCTGCTAAGATTCTCAGCCTCCAGACATCTTTCATGTATCCAATTGTCTTTTGCCACTCTGATCTTATTTCGTATTTTTCTTTGAAAAACTCTATTCCCGTTGTGATCGTTTTGAACTTTACACTGCCTTCGCATTTCCATTAATTCTAGAATATCTTTAGTCACCCACTCGTTCTTAGCTGTTTCCTTCTTTAAGAGAAACTTTGGTTCGTAGTTTTAAAAGCTTGTTTAATATCAAGCCAGTGCTCGTTAGCGTCATTTGTACTGATAACACTTTCTAGTTCTTTATTAAGATGGGCTTCGTACAGTGATATTGTTCTTTCATATTTTAGTAGTTGTAGGTTCACTGTCTTCTTAAATCTCTTTCTTTTAGGTTTGGCAAGGCGCGAAGCGATGTTGGCACACACAGGGTTGTGGTCTGATACGATATCGCCACCTGGAGTTATAGTAACTTTAGTGATAGAGTCTCTAAACCTTCGACTAATTGTGATGTAATCTATTTGATATCATGATCGTTGTCTTGTGGAGATTTACAGGTGTTTAGTCGTCTTGGCGTGAGTTTGAACCACGCGTTTGAAATTATATGATCGTTCTTCTCACAGTATGTAACGATTGCGTTTCGTTACTACTTTAAATATTCAATATAAACTCGTAAGAGACTTAATTAAAAGCCGACAATCCAATATCTGTAAGGCAATTCATGTTTTGATTTCAAAATTATTTTGATGAAAAGTCGCTAAATCTTCGTACCGTAAACCCTTTTACTGCATTTTTATATTTGCCAAGGATAATTGCGTCGCATTTTGCGGGAGGGATATTTCCAAGAAATATATATCGTTGCGACTTGGTCTGTAATTTTACGTATCGATGATGTCACCTAAAAACGACCGTTTGAACCGTTGAACAGATTCCCGGCAAAACTTTGAATTGTAGACACGGGAGATGAGACGTCAGGGAAAAAGGATGAGAGCTGAACGCACAGCACACTGGCTCGACAGGAGTCGAAGCTAGCACGTTGCCGTGTGAACACCTTTTAGTTGCGGTGGCTAAAAATTATCTTAAAAAGGGGTAAGTAGTAGGTAATGCGGCACTTTGAGCAGACAGTGACGTCACAGGAAGTGACGTCACGGCGCCGGCGCCACGCCCTGGCGCCGGCGCCACGCCCTGGCGCCACGCCCTGGCGCCTGCCCTGGCGCCGGCGCCACGCCCTGGCGCCGGCGCCTAGCCACGCCCTGGCGCCTGCCCTGGCGCCAGCCCCGGCGCCGGCGCCTAGCCACGCCCTGGCGCTTGCCCCGGCGCCGGCGCCACGCCCTGGCGCCTACCCTGACGCAGGCGCCTGCACTGGCGCCTGCCCTGGCGCCTGCCCCGGCCCCGGCGCCTAGCCACGCCCCGGCCCCCGGCGCCGGCGCCCAGCCACGCCCTGGGCCAGACAGTCACATTTAGTCTTGTTATGTAAACATTCTAAGGTCATTGACCTGTCTTTGGCCAGACAGTGACGTCACATGACTTGTGCCAGACAATCACATAAGTGTCTAACCTATTACTTCAAATTATTATATTTTGAAAAAAACCATTTGGTGCAGGTGAGTTTCGAACCCGGGGCATTCAGATGGGAGGCAACGATGCTACCCGTTAAGCTAAGCAGACGCTTGTTAATTTATTGTTTTAGGTTGGTATATATATATACGACTTTTAATTACAAACAAACCATACATGTAATAGAATTAAAGTTTATTATTAGACAAATGGATGATTTACAAAATAATGTTTAATATTAGAGGCGGAACCAAAACGGAAGAACCAATGGCGGAATGAAAGATGGAAGCCTGTGATACCTTAAGCTGACATTATAAAAAATGGCGGCTTTCTTTCTTAAAGATGGTGCCTTTCGCTGATAAAGATGGTTGAAGACTTATTTAAAAATAACACACAGAGGTCGTTAGCAAACAAAAGAAGGAAGTTCAGAAACATACTGTAGGGGGCCCCTTGATGGGTAAATGGTATTCGTGTTTGAGCTTGTCTAGAATACAGCCGTTAGAAGTATGACATCATCCACAAACCTGTTCCACAAACCTGTTTGAGCTTTGTCTGTACGGTCGTTATCTAGTGTAATTTCCGTTGAATGACATCACCCCATTATTTGTGTTTGAACTTGTCTGTGTATCTGTTTAATATACGCAAGAGAGAGGCCCGCTTAGGGTAAATAACGTGTCAGTTGATGACCTTGGTGAATGTTATCTTGTGTTATATCTGTTCAATCACCCCCATTACTCGTGTTTGAGCTTGTCTAGTACAAACCGAAAGGATGACATCATCCATGTAAATTGTTCACTACACACTGTTAAACTCATTCAAAATTTAGTTATCGTAGAGGTAAGACGTGCTTCAGTTAACTCTAACGTATCCAAGTGCTCAGTAGTGTGTTTAAAATGGCTACATTAAATGATGTGTGCTACCAGCAAATTAAAGACAACTTCTGGTATGGTTTATTTGCAGACTTTCAATTAATTATTGATAAAAACACTGGTTATTTTAATGCGACTAAGCTGTGTAAAGATGGTGAGAAAAGATTCAGACATTGGTTGGAAAATAAGAAAACTAAAGAGTTGATTACCTATTACAACGGTCAGGCGAAGAAACATTTAGGTAGCCAGAATACCGATTACCTTAATATTTCAACCGAAGATGTCCACTTAGAGTCACATCTAGGGGGCCGGAATTCCGGCCCCCTAGATGTGCTGGAAGCAACATCTCAACTAACACCTACAACCGCTACATACTTGGTGGACTTTGGTGGAACACAGACTGAAAACAACTTGATATCTGGTACATATGTCTGTAAAGATTTGATATTAAATTTGGCTTGTTGGATATCCAATAGTTTCTATGAAAAGTGCAACCAAATTATTTTTGATTTTTTCGTAAGTGAATTTAATCAAAAATACAAGGATAACCTCAAAGAAATTGAAGTGAAATTAATGGAGATAGATGATGAAGTGCAGCGTATGCGAGAAACAAATGCTAAAATCACAGAACATTTAGAAGATATATCTCCAAAACCAAGCAACCCTGGAAAACTTTGTGTTTTTGGTTTGCTTTCAAGAAATGAGAAGGATACTACCTATCCATATCATGCTGTAAGGACTCAGAAGAAAAGTTTTAAAAGAGCTGTCAAGAACTTTAAAAATAAACACCCTGATTCCGAAGTAGTTTTAAACATGTTGTATGATCCAAATTCTGTAAATCTCTTTAACAGAATAAAGACCGAAGTCGAATACCTCAAGGCGAAGAGAAACGATCTACAGATAGCAGATGTACCTCAGGAGAAGTTTATTCAGGATATTATTGATTTACGATATAAATTGTAATTGTTCACTTAGCTTAATTGTATGTAACCAGATGAAAAAATAAAATAACATTATTTTAATAAAGACTTTTATTTTATTCTAAGTACATTAATACATTAAATATATAAGCTTATTTAACATCATCTGAATTTATCCAAGAATTCTGAGATTTATCAAAACCCAGCCATTTTACATAGGATCCTGGACACTCCATTTAAATACATGTAAATTTTGTAGTCTACTATGGACAGTCAAGTCTACCTCTGGACATTTAAGTCAACCCTGGACATAATTATAACGGTGTTTAAATGCAAATAGATTGAATTATTTTGCGGGGAGTCAGGTATGGACAAGGTGTTATTAATAATAAAAACAGTGGTAAAATATAAAAATATAATATATTTACTCAAGTGTACACTACAGCATGCTAACTAATTTCAAAATTGTCTCCCTTTGCAATTCTGCTTTTTTATTTAGACCCAGCTCCATTAACTGTTTGATCAGCTGTTTCTTTTGAACTTGTTTTTCTCTGTACGCCTTTCTGATTGCAATTCCCTTTTCTGTTTGGTAAAACACTCTTCTCTTTTCATTAGCTTCCTGTCTTCTACGAATACCCGAAGCTCCTCTGGTGCACTGGCAAGTCTCTTTATTGTGCAACTCGTTCACTGATGCGTAAACTAATACGTTTTTAACTCCTTTTGATGCTAAACATGATATTTCATCTCTTACAGAAGCACACATTTTTCCTCTACCATGCAGCCAAGAATCACAGTACACTCGCCTAGAATAGTGCGAATGCGGCGTTCCACGAAGACCATCGCCATCTCTTTGAAGGGGTTTCTGCCCATCTGCACAAGCAATATACCTTAATACTCCAACAGCATGATCTAGACAGATTATTTTCTTGAAAGTTGTTTTAGGATGCAAACGTCGCCCTACACGTTGAAGCTTCTTTTTAAATCCCTGAACCGTAGACCCATTTGTAAAATGTATCAAAGCGTGCATATGTTCATGCGCCACACTTCCATCATCTGCTTCTAGATGACATCGACAAATTGAATACCACTTAATATTTGGTACACAAACTAACAAATTAAAATCTTCTTCATTTAACAGAAGATGAAACCACTGCGTAACACACTCTTCGTAATCTTTGGCCATCTCTTGTGGTGAAATCGCCTTAATGTCATTAACATTTAGTAAACTCAGATAATCAGCTTTTGATATGGAAGCCATCTTGTAAGAACGATGTGAACAGAATGAATGTCCAGAGAATACTAGCCGTGTACACCTAGACTATTCCATTATATGGTGCATCTTTAATGATCGCATACTGTCGTCAAACATCGGTGCTGTTCGGATCAGACAAACGACCAGTCAACCAACCAAGACAGACAGCTGTCTAGCAGGACAGACAGCTGTCTAACACAGCTGTCTAACACAGCTGTCTACCACAGCTGTCTAACACAGCTGTCTAAGACAGCTGTCTAACACAGCTGTCTAACACAGCTGTCTAACACAGCTGTCTAACACAGCTGTCTAACACAGCTGTCTAACACAGCTGTCTATTGACAGCTGTTAGACAGCTGTCTGTCCTGCTAGACAGCTGTCTGTCTTGGTTGGTTGACTGGTCGTTTGTCTGATCCGAACAGCACCGATGTTTGACGACAGTATGCGATCATTAAAGATGCACCATATAATGGAATAGTCTAGGTGTACACGGCTAGTATTCTCTGGACATTCATTCTGTTCACATCGTTCTTACAAGATGGCTTCCATATCAAAAGCTGATTATCTGAGTTTACTAAATGTTAATGACATTAAGGCGATTTCACCACAAGAGATGGCCAAAGATTACGAAGAGTGTGTTACGCAGTGGTTTCATCTTCTGTTAAATGAAGAAGATTTTAATTTGTTAGTTTGTGTACCAAATATTAAGTGGTATTCAATTTGTCGATGTCATCTAGAAGCAGATGATGGAAGTGTGGCGCATGAACATATGCACGCTTTGATACATTTTACAAATGGGTCTACGGTTCAGGGATTTAAAAAGAAGCTTCAACGTGTAGGGCGACGTTTGCATCCTAAAACAACTTTCAAGAAAATAATCTGTCTAGATCATGCTGTTGGAGTATTAAGGTATATTGCTTGTGCAGATGGGCAGAAACCCCTTCAAAGAGATGGCGATGGTCTTCGTGGAACGCCGCATTCGCACTATTCTAGGCGAGTGTACTGTGATTCTTGGCTGCATGGTAGAGGAAAAATGTGTGCTTCTGTAAGAGATGAAATATCATGTTTAGCATCAAAAGGAGTTAAAAACGTATTAGTTTACGCATCAGTGAACGAGTTGCACAATAAAGAGACTTGCCAGTGCACCAGAGGAGCTTCGGGTATTCGTAGAAGACAGGAAGCTAATGAAAAGAGAAGAGTGTTTTACCAAACAGAAAAGGGAATTGCAATCAGAAAGGCGTACAGAGAAAAACAAGTTCAAAAGAAACAGCTGATCAAACAGTTAATGGAGCTGGGTCTAAATAAAAAAGCAGAATTGCAAAGGGAGACAATTTTGAAATTAGTTAGCTTGCTGTAGTGTACACTTGAGTAAATATATTATATTTTTATATTTTACCACTGTTTTTATTATTAATAACACCTTGTCCATACCTGACTCCCCGCAAAATAATTCAATCTATTTGCATTTAAACACCGTTATAATTATGTCCAGGGTTGACTTAAATGTCCAGAGGTAGACTTGACTGTCCATAGTAGACTACAAAATTTACATGTATTTAAATGGAGTGTCCAGGATCCTATGTAAAATGGCTGGGTTTTGATAAATCTCAGAATTCTTGGATAAATTCAGATGATGTTAAATAAGCTTATATATTTAATGTATTAATGTACTTAGAATAAAATAAAAGTCTTTATTAAAATAATGTTATTTTATTTTTTCATCTGGTTACATACAATTAAGCTAAGTGAACAATTACAATTTATATCGTAAATCAATAATATCCTGAATAAACTTCTCCTGAGGTACATCTGCTATCTGTAGATCGTTTCTCTTCGCCTTGAGGTATTCGACTTCGGTCTTTATTCTGTTAAAGAGATTTACAGAATTTGGATCATACAACATGTTTAAAACTACTTCGGAATCAGGGTGTTTATTTTTAAAGTTCTTGACAGCTCTTTTAAAACTTTTCTTCTGAGTCCTTACAGCATGATATGGATAGGTAGTATCCTTCTCATTTCTTGAAAGCAAACCAAAAACACAAAGTTTTCCAGGGTTGCTTGGTTTTGGAGATATATCTTCTAAATGTTCTGTGATTTTAGCATTTGTTTCTCGCATACGCTGCACTTCATCATCTATCTCCATTAATTTCACTTCAATTTCTTTGAGGTTATCCTTGTATTTTTGATTAAATTCACTTACGAAAAAATCAAAAATAATTTGGTTGCACTTTTCATAGAAACTATTGGATATCCAACAAGCCAAATTTAATATCAAATCTTTACAGACATATGTACCAGATATCAAGTTGTTTTCAGTCTGTGTTCCACCAAAGTCCACCAAGTATGTAGCGGTTGTAGGTGTTAGTTGAGATGTTGCTTCCAGCACATCTAGGGGGCCGGAATTCCGGCCCCCTAGATGTGACTCTAAGTGGACATCTTCGGTTGAAATATTAAGGTAATCGGTATTCTGGCTACCTAAATGTTTCTTCGCCTGACCGTTGTAATAGGTAATCAACTCTTTAGTTTTCTTATTTTCCAACCAATGTCTGAATCTTTTCTCACCATCTTTACACAGCTTAGTCGCATTAAAATAACCAGTGTTTTTATCAATAATTAATTGAAAGTCTGCAAATAAACCATACCAGAAGTTGTCTTTAATTTGCTGGTAGCACACATCATTTAATGTAGCCATTTTAAACACACTACTGAGCACTTGGATACGTTAGAGTTAACTGAAGCACGTCTTACCTCTACGATAACTAAATTTTGAATGAGTTTAACAGTGTGTAGTGAACAATTTACATGGATGATGTCATCCTTTCGGTTTGTACTAGACAAGCTCAAACACGAGTAATGGGGGTGATTGAACAGATATAACACAAGATAACATTCACCAAGGTCATCAACTGACACGTTATTTACCCTAAGCGGGCCTCTCTCTTGCGTATATTAAACAGATACACAGACAAGTTCAAACACAAATAATGGGGTGATGTCATTCAACGGAAATTACACTAGATAACGACCGTACAGACAAAGCTCAAACAGGTTTGTGGAACAGGTTTGTGGATGATGTCATACTTCTAACGGCTGTATTCTAGACAAGCTCAAACACGAATACCATTTACCCATCAAGGGGCCCCCTACAGTATGTTTCTGAACTTCCTTCTTTTGTTTGCTAACGACCTCTGTGTGTTATTTTTAAATAAGTCTTCAACCATCTTTATCAGCGAAAGGCACCATCTTTAAGAAAGAAAGCCGCCATTTTTTATAATGTCAGCTTAAGGTATCACAGGCTTCCATCTTTCATTCCGCCATTGGTTCTTCCGTTTTGGTTCCGCCTCTAATATTAAACATTATTTTGTAAATCATCCATTTGTCTAATAATAAACTTTAATTCTATTACATGTATGGTTTGTTTGTAATTAAAAGTCGTATATATATATACCAACCTAAAACAATAAATTAACAAGCGTCTGCTTAGCTTAACGGGTAGCATCGTTGCCTCCCATCTGAATGCCCCGGGTTCGAAACTCACCTGCACCAAATGGTTTTTTTCAAAATATAATAATTTGAAGTAATAGGTTAGACACTTATGTGATTGTCTGGCACAAGTCATGTGACGTCACTGTCTGGCCAAAGACAGGTCAATGACCTTAGAATGTTTACATAACAAGACTAAATGTGACTGTCTGGCCCAGGGCGTGGCTGGGCGCCGGCGCCGGGGGCCGGGGCGTGGCTAGGCGCCGGGGCCGGGGCAGGCGCCAGGGCAGGCGCCAGTGCAGGCGCCTGCGTCAGGGTAGGCGCCAGGGCGTGGCGCCGGCGCCGGGGCAAGCGCCAGGGCGTGGCTAGGCGCCGGCGCCGGGGCTGGCGCCAGGGCAGGCGCCAGGGCGTGGCTAGGCGCCGGCGCCAGGGCGTGGCGCCGGCGCCAGGGCAGGCGCCAGGGCGTGGCGCCAGGGCGTGGCGCCGGCGCCAGGGCGTGGCGCCGGCGCCGTGACGTCACTTCCTGTGACGTCACTGTCTGCTCAAAGTGCCGCATTACCTACTGGGGTAATAAAATCCTTTCTGTTACCTATACTTAGTGATGGGTCGTTATTTAACAATCTGTTATTTTTTTAACGGTTGCCGAGCCGTAACGGTAACCACCTGTTATGGATATATAAAAATAACAGGTACAAAATAACGCTTTACACTTAACTAGAATTCGGACTCGTATCTGTTTCTTTTCCGCTGCAACTAGCTCCGATGAATAAACATCGGTTTTCATCGGCAACCGTTAAATTTAACGGGTGGAATGGACATGAGACTGGGAATGCTAAATATGTATGGGTATGCTATGCAGTATAGAGCGGAATTTACTTTACTTTACTTCATAACATATTACTTAACACTTAACACGTTATTTATACTGGTGTGCTCGCTCTCGCTCACAGCTTTGGGAACGTAGGATACTATCGATCGACTATCCAATTCAAAATAACAAACAAATAACTGGACCTGTTATTTTCAACGGTTATTTTTAAATAACGTTAATAAGTTCAACTGTTAATAGAAAATAAGCGTTTTGCCCATTACTACCTATACTATCTAATAATAATTGTCAGTGATTGTTTAAAGTCATTTAAGCGGTTTTTGAATTTAAATAAACAACGTGTTTGGCATAAAAACGCGAACTAGGTAGTGGCCCCTTGTTTCCGACCTGGTGCATTTCTTACGTTAGTCAGAAAGAGTCTCTGAGTGTCACCGAATTTTGAGTCAATTGGCAGTGAATATCACTTGAGCCAATTTGTGTTTCAATTGTTATTTAAAAAGTTTTCGAGAAAATAATTCAGCGAATCGACAAAGGGGACAAATTATATCCTAGTATTGAAGCAACAAAATTCACCGGCCCAATAACCGCTAATGGGAAGTACCAATCATTCTCTCCAGCATTCCCTCTCTTATTGAAGTTTGTGAGTTTGTGTCAGGCACTGATAGCTGATCCCAGTTGGAAAGCATCTTGATAGGGTCATCAGGTAACTCAATTCAGGAGGACTTGGTAAGTCGATACGAATCCTATCTCTATAAACCAGCAGAATTTGTCAAGCAGCAATCTAATATTTGAACCCTTAAAACTTGGATTTTCAAAATAACGTAATCAAACTTGAACCAAAATAGTGTCAGGGAGGTTCTATAAGGATAACTGTTAATTTCCTGTTTAATCTTCGAATTTTGTCATTTTGTAAATTTAAATACATAGTTCTTGAAATTGTAATTAGAAAATTTCGTCTGTAAAATATCTAACCTGTACATTCTTCTTAATATATTTCATTTTCATTCATTAATGTAGAAATTTCACGTAGGAATATTTTTTAAATGGAGCCTCACTTAAAGAACTGGCCAGTTAACTCATTGAAAAATTAACCGAATTGATTGACAAACGTCAAGTAATTTACCTAATAATTGGTGTTTGCTTTTGAGCTATAAAATACAGCATTTGATTTTTAATATACCGCAAGTAGCTAATATTAATATTTTAGTAACCTAAAACCATTTTGATCTTGTTATCTTGTCATATGCATGTGAAATGATAATTTCTTTTTCTTGAAGTTCGCGCTGTTTATTTGATTTCTATTTGTGTACGATTAATGTTTATTTGAGATTTATACACCATGTTTATTTAATTTTGTTTGCTATTCCAAATTAATTTATATGAATAAATTCAATATTATTGTTACATTAACATATCTGTTTAATTGAAAAGTAATTCCTAACCAATATCTCTCACATTTCACGGCGACACAATAAATAATTCTGACTAACTTTTTCCGAGATATCTACAACTTAAAGTAACCAGGTTCTGATCAGGGGATCCAACAAATATGGGACCTCTGACAGAACAACTCAGAACTAGTTAAGTAGTAAGCTTTATTTTTTTTTACATCTTGCGACCCTATCAGTGTTTCTCATCTTGCAAATAATAAAATCTGATAGATAGATACATTAGGTTAGAGTTCAACAGCTAATGGTGACCTCACTACCAACCGGATTTAGATCCACTTGAGGTCAGTCTTTAGATAACAGCTTTTTCGCTTACTACATCATACTACACTATACTATATCATATTACAGATACATATTGATAGTGTTAACGTTTTATTTCAAGGAGGTTACCAGTATCGAACCAAACTTTCGCCCCTCTCATTATCTCACCCAAGCTCCACTCACCAACCACTCATTCCATCCTGACTTTACCCACTTTGGCATTAAGATATCTAAAAATGATAGTTAACTCTTTCGTTTTTGGGAGTTTGGAGACCTGATCTAGTTACCTTTAGATGTCTTGCACTTCTTCCTCTGCCTTATCTGCTGTTAAGGCATAGACTCGAGTACAATTGATGTTAACAGGCCTATAAATCAGCTGAATTAGAATGACTCTTTCGGAAAGGCAAACAAAGTTTTTCACTGACTTTTGTGGGTTCTCATATATTAAGATACCAAAACCATGTTGGTGATTTCGATCAGCATTATTGCCGGAACAGTAAAATACCTTACCTTTTGATTTGAGCATTCCACCTCCATCGTTAACCCACTCCATGGGGCATCATCTTCATTCTGTTCATTTCTTGTATTAAATTATCGAGCTTTTCCGCTGCAAATCAGATTCTTACATTCCAAATTGCTATTTTTGTTATCTTATCTAGTAGGAGCCGGGGGATTCTTCGCACCCCTGACCACCTAAGGCCTGCCCGCGACTAGAGCCTATTTTTATTTGATCTTCCAACGTGATAAGACTTGACCTGATGAATATCCTGGGGATATTACATTATTTGTAAACAAATGTTATTATCTTGTCTTTATTGTGTACGTTTTGGCATTTTTGTGTAGTATGTGTCTCTTCGTTTATTACACAAGAAGATCATCATCTACAGAGACCTTGAGATGCAAGTAAAGAGACAGTGTAGGGCAGATAGTCTGTGAGTGATCCCGACAGTCATGTCGTCAACTGGGGTGGTTCCTAAGAATCTTCAACAGAACATTAAAACACTGGCCCTTGGAGAGCATTTTTATAACGTTCTGCAGAAAGCGGTAATAGTTGCAACTGGCCACACCGCACGGATATTTCTGAGAGATGACGCGGTGTCGTGTTGTCATTTAAGGCACGACAACTTGCAAAGGGCTCCATCTACGCTCAATCCCTTTGATATCTGAGATACCTGAGACGAGTGAGGTTCCACTTTGAGAGAGTGTGAAAGCAGTTTAGGTTAAAGTCATAATAATAATTATAATATAGGTAAACAAGAAATAGAAACCAGAGAATTACAAAATGCTGAAGTATTCTGTACAATTCATTACAGCAAGAAACTGGTGGGTCGCTACCTTTTCTTTACATGTCATATAATTTCTAGCTGGCTCCTCATTGTTCTTAATTAAACATTTTAATAGATCAAAGGCATTTAAATTCACAAAAGAAAAAAATTTGCCGGCGTTAAATGCGACTAACACAGAAACACAGAACCGTGCCTTTTCTTCTCATGCTTCTTTTAATTTCAGTTGAAAAGAATATTTTAATAATCACTTTGCCAGAAATAATGTAAAATTGTGCTGCCAAAGATTTGTTCCGGGATTACATATTAAAAACAACGTCTTTATTCATGATTTGTTCTTTGAGAGCTTTGCAGACAGAAGGGGTATTATGATTGTTTTGCTTGTGTAAGTACGCGAATAGATTTGAGCAGCAGTCACGAAACAAAGGAACATAAAGAGAAACAGGCAAAAAGCAAAACAAGGCAAATGGGGGTTTGAACTTTGTTGCGGTTAGTGTTCAGTGGAAGCGACTATGTGGGAGTTTTCTCGGTTAATCGGAATAAGTTTTCATGTTTACTGTTTGATGTTTTCAGAGACACAATCTGCATGTTATTCGAACACGAGGGAAGGAAATTCTAGCGACTACAGAAGAAGAAATGCTAAATATCTTCTATACATTATACGAGGGAAGATTAAAATCGAATCTTTCTGACCCGGAATGGGTTATATATCTACCCTCTGCTCTACCACTTCAACACAGTTTACAGCTTCGGTGACCCAGGGGTAAGAACGTATGCCTCTAAATCCTAAGGTCCTTTTTTGATTTTCAGTGTGGATTTTACTTTTACAGTACATACTGTAAAATCAACATTAACGGAGGTTGTAGTAAGTTAAATGTCTTCACGTTCCACCTTTTGGAGGAGACGTAAAACCGCCGATCCCGTGTACTATGCGAGGACTGGCACGTTAAAGATCCCTACTCTTCTTAAGGAAAGGCAAGGTTTCCGCAAAATTTCCTGGATATTAAGGTGAAACTGCTGACTGGCGTCGGAGATTGGCACATTGTCGCGGAAATAGACCGACGTAAAAAACCACAAAACAATAAAACTGGGAGAAAATACTAGATTTGATTTTTTGTTATATGAACCTTTAACAGTTACACAATTAGTCCAATGCTTCTTCAATAACGCCATATCCAAAAAAAATGATTTGGAATTCTTTAACTTATATTTATTTAATTTATTTAAAATTTATTCCCAATAAAGGCATAAAAGCCCTCTGTAGGTTTTATCAAATTTTTCGTGTTTATATGTATATCTTTATATATTCATGGTCGGTGCGGAAGGTGGTAGTGGACTTTTCCTTTACGTGATAATAAAGGATTTTGTCACGCCCGATGACGTACCACCCCTTACATCAAGGGGCCGGTGAAGTTCCAACGGACGTTTACGGTTCTGGTGTATGAATCGGTTTCTCTTATAAATAAAAATGATGATGGCTCCTCCTTGCACAAAAGATTTAGGAGATAAAATACCCCTCCATTCGGGGTGTGATTTCCTTGCTTCCTATATATTGCATGGAGGCATGTGCGCATACGTCCGTAGCGATCTACCCTGCACCAGACTCCCCAATTTAGAAGCTGGAAGAAAAGACATACTTTGAATTAAACTCTCTCTCGGGGCTGCAACTAAATTCATCTGTTGCATTTACCGGTTACCTTCTGACAACAATTTTGTCCAGCTCTTCGACTACCTTTTTGAAAAAACCGACCATCTGATTCCTGAATATCCTTCCCCCGAGGTCACTATTCTTAGTGACTTCAATGTCCATAATAAGGAATGAATAGAATCTTCAAAAACCGATCCACAAGGGAGAGCAGCGGAGGCCTTTGCAGTCAGCAATTTTTTAGCCAATATGGTTCAGCAACTTACTTACTTTCTTCGCATCCCAAAGCACAGCTCAAATCCCTTCGATCTCCCTCTTACTACAAAACCTGAATGCTATAAGACATCAGTCACCCCCCCCCCCCCTTGGTCGCTCAGACCACGGCATAGTCACTGCTTCCTGCGCAATGCAACCCGAGATCACACAGTCATCACACCAACGTATCTTTTAGTACTACAACCTGCGGACTGGGACGACATGTGGGATTACTTTTCCTCATTTCCACGGGCGTCTGTCTGCTTCTTTCATCTTGACCCGTCTGATATCTGACAAAACGTCACCGAAATGATCCAAACTGGCATGGAATTATTTATTACACGTACACAGAAAGCCTCTTCAGCCACTCAAAAGCCCTGGTTCTCTACATCCTGTGACAAGGCCAGATTTGAAAATGTCAAAACTCACAAAACGCTTCTACACAATCGCAGTCAAGAAAACCGTCAAGCATTTAACGACGCAAGAAACCGCTTAATTGTTGCGAGAATGCATCTAGCCTTACATACTTTGTCCCTATATTGGGGTAGAAATGGGCCAGGGCTGATAATTTTCTAAATTGTTAGTAAGTTGTATACAGCCTCTTTTTTTTACACTTTCTGTTATTTGGAGCTGGCGTGACAACATACTACTTGGCTTCTCAACTAGATGACGACACGTCCACCACTCACTTACTATTGAAAGGCTAGCTATACTATAGCCGTATTACTACTTTAGATGCATTTTTGCTACAATTAGTATGCCGTACTGAAGAGCTATAATCAGAGCGAAGCCGGTCTACGGTTCTAATTGTTGCGAGAATGCATCTAGCCTTACATACTTTGTCCCTATTTTGGGGTAGAAATGGGCCAGGGCTGACAATTTTCTAAATTGTTAGTTAGTTGTATACAGCCTTTATAGTTTTTAACACTTTGTGTTATTTGGAGCTGGCGTGACAACATACTACTTGGTTCCGCAACTAGGTGGCGGCACGTCCACCACTCAGTTTGTGTTGAAAGGCTGGTTATATTATAGCAGTATTATTTTAGATGCATTTTTGCTACAATTAGTTTGCCGTACTGAAGAGCTCTAATTAGAGCGAAACCAATCTACGGTTCTAATTGTTGCGAGAATGCCTCTAGCCTTACATAGGTATATATGTAATTTAAATATTATGAATTTTTTAGCAAATTTTCATGTAAAAAATATGATGTAAAATTATTTTTGTGTTTTTGAAGAGATCATTTTTGGAAGATTTTTTGTGAAGTATTGGTAATAATAAATGTATGTTAGTGTAAAAAAAATATTTCACATTTTTTGGGAAAAAACGATTGTTTAGCCAATTTTCGTAAAAAACATAATTTTTGCATAACATTACTTTAACCAATTTTTGTAAAGAAAATGACAATTTTCGTTAAAGAAATTGTTTGCAAATTTTCATGCAAACATGGTTTTTTTAAATTTTTGTCAAAAAGCTTTTTGTGGATAATTATATTTTGGCAGGTGTGTAAATAGCTTCAAGAGGTTCGTTGCCCAAGAATATTCGGGAACATTTTATGTTTATTTTCGGAAAATTATTGTACTTTACAAACAATAAAGTTAATTTGGTGACACAAGCTACATTGTTTCTACTATACGTAAGTTATACCAAATTCCATGCCTTCTATTTAAAAAAGACATATTTTCCATTAAAAACATTTTTATGAAAATTCACTACAATAACGTCCTTGCAGCGTCCAAACTATTTTTAATATTCACCAGGACCTAAGCTGACATTATTTCGATTACTGTTTCTACAAGAGTTATAAAAAAAATCGTCTCTAAATAAATATGACGTCACGAAATAAATACAGTAAAAGTAAAACTATATTTACTAAATGGCTTTCACCAATTTTTCTTGCAACAAAAACGTATATTTATCCGAAACGACCGAAATCTTCTTAGGATGTGCGCATAAAGTGCGCATAAAGTTTCGAAATCGCCTTTGAAAAGAAATTTGAAGTGCAAAGTTGTTTTATTTTTACTGAAGCTCTGATAAACTTGCGAACTAAAATAAAGAAGTTCTGATCATTAAGCAAATACCCTTTGTCGAACCTTCGATATTTAGCAAAGCGTAGACGTTTCATTAAGTTCGAAATAAGTTATTTAGAACTCCGGAGACCAATATTTGTAAAAGCACAGAAAGCTCGGTGATAATCAAGTGAGCGATAGAAGAAGATAAGTTTGAATAGTTGCCGAAGTTCAGCATAATAGAGTTTCCTCCATTCGATCTAAACAAAACTAATTAACTTTTACCGAAAAGCAGTTAAAGAACGATTTGGCGAATGCTTTCATATTAATCACTCGGAATTTAGAGGAGCCTAGAGCGGTCCTGATTACTGAAGTGAGGTGAATTCAATGATAGTCTGCAAAGAGAGCAAGAAAAGCTGACTCAAAGCTCTGTTAAATATGGCTACAATTTAACTTTAATTGGTTCTAGAATGCGTCGAGAGAAGTTTAAGGGACAAACTTATTAAAATTAATTTGCTTGAGATGAGATCGCTGATGTATGGATAGCCATATTATTTAGGTAAAATCTGTTTTAGTGCTTCGCACGACGATAACTTTACGGCGGACCACCCTTTTTCCATAATTTTTCTAATACTAGAAAGTTGCAAAAGAAAGTTTTCTAGGTACCCTTCTTGTATTCTGCATACGGCAGCTCTTCGTCTGGTAAGCACTGTGGGTTCAGTGGGTATTGAAGTAATTTAATTCTTATAGTGGGAGTGTGTATCTACCTTTAATAGAACAGTATCCTAAAGAAGTGTTATAATTTTTACAAAGGAGAATTATGAAACCTTAATGTTATGAATAGAATGTTTTCTCAAAAAATTGAACAATGACACCAAAAAAACTACCAATATCGACTGTAAAACAATAAATTCAGATTAAGGTGCAGTGTCGGTTAAAATGAAGAACGGGGAATTCCAGTTCGAATGACTCTATTTATTATAACAATAAGTATTGAACACAACTTCTAATTGTTAATTGAAAGGTGTTGAAATTTCTCAATGAAGCTATTTAAGATAGTTGAAATTTAGACAAAATAATAAATTAAAATATAGTATTTAGTTTTATACTAAGGAACAGTGTTAGTTACATTTCTCAATTTGTGCAAAAACAAATCAGGTCAAATCAAATAAAAACAAATCCCCACAGCCGACTATGTTTACATAAATATATAATGACATTCAAGTTGAAAGTATTCAAATCAAATTTACTTGTAAATCAGGTAATTAATTATGACAATGTAAGTCAATAGTCCACACCAATATTAGCTAATAAATTGATGACTAGTTTAAAATTTAAATTATGGTTTAAAAATTTTAAAATATTAAGTTAAGAAAATAAAAATTCTGGACGCAGCAAGTGCGCTTTGGAAGTGAATTTTCATTAAAATGTTTTTAATAGCAAATATGTGTGTTTTTTTAAGAAACCAGGCATCAAATTTGGTTACCAGTATAACCTATATAATAAAAACAATGTGCCATGTTTCATCAAAATAATTTTATTGTTTGAAAATGTACAAAAATTTCCGAAAGTAAACTTAAAGTGTTCCCGAAAAAACTCGTTTCTTGGTCAATCTGATAGGTTAATAGCAAATTGATCTATCCAAATATGAAACATCAGATCAAAATTCGCTACCATAACCCACTTGCTGCGTCCAGAATTTCTTTTCTTAGAAACATGCATTTTATTTTGATGGAAAATGCAAAAATGCAATAACATAAAGAGTGTTTAATTAAAAAAAAAGAAAATTTTTATCAGCAACGACTTATGGGCCAGCCTGTGATTGTAGAAATATTTTCTTAAGATGTAGCTCAACACACCCTATAATTAATATATACACATGTTTTTCATATCTGGTATAATAACGGATATATTGAGCTTTATTGATTTTTTACGAAAATTTGACAAAAATTATATACCATTAAACGATAAACTCTATAGCTGACTACTCCAAGCATCAGAGAAAGGGTCTATTTAAAATGAATTTTCTGGAAACATTTTAGTAAAATGAAGGACAATGATGGTTGAAACTAAAACTTCAGGGTTTGTAAAACATCCTTCTTGAGACATTTGATTTCCATAGCCCGTATTAGATTCAAATTATTTGCCTAAATGTTGCCGATTTTGACGTTTTAAATCGCAACTTTGACGTTTTGAGGAAAACCCCTATTTATTTTTCTTTAAATGCCTATAACTTCTTTGTCTTTCTACCTACATAGCTAAATTTTGGCAGGTAATTTACCTATAAGGATATAAACTATCGTGCCAAACCTGGTTGCCCTCAGTTTGTTAATTCCGGTGATATAAATTTTTTTCGAAAGAAAACACAAAATTTTCCGGGAAAACCTGGGCAGATTTTCGTGGATAACGAACTTATCCAAGCCATTTGCAAAAGGAAATTATTCACCAAACTTAATCAAAATCGGCATATTATTTTTTTAGTTATCGGTGTGATATATATATATATATATATATATATATATATATATATATATATATATATATATATATATATATATATATATATATATATATATATATACATATAAAAATTGAAACTGACCCCGGATATGTTTTCTGGGGGGCCTAATTAGCGCTCATTTGAAAATTGTTTTCAAAATTCAAAAGTCGGGATCTCCTCATTAGTGAATTTTTTTTAAAGAAAATTCACTAAAATAAAATCTGGCCTGCGATGTCGTTGTGACGAGGGGAGCAGTAGGAGCAGGCACCCATAGACGCCCAACACCTCACCTTCCACAGGCCTTTTAACTCCTCTCAAGCTGGGCAAGTAAGGCAGAGCAGGAACAGTTGCCTGTACTAGGATATATCAGCAGCCACCAAGGAAAACTGGCACTATACAATCCTCGAGCAGCTCAGACTTGGAGGCGGCCTCGGGCTTGGGACCTGGTATGGGTTACCTCAGAGATGCTAGACAGCCTCGCCGTCAGCAACTAGCAGGTGACTTGATTTTGGCGGTAATCGACTTCAGGGATTCAGATTCAGATTCCTCACATCAGCGTGAACTTGTTAAAAAGTCGCCGCGTGAGCTGAACGACTGGGTTATCAAAAAGCATGACTCCGGTGGACTTATACACTTCTTAAATAACAAATGATTGGTCCACCAACAACTACATATTTTAACACACAAATGGAACTACCTTTAAAAGCTGAACATAGGATCGCCGGGCGGATGACTCCAGGAGATTAGCTTCTTCCAAAAATGTGACCAAGCAAGACATTTTTACCCTAAAAACAACACACCGGAATGACGACCCTTCGACACGACGCACAGTAGGTCAGAATCGGCATTTTTCGGAAAAAATCCTGTATCACAAAATGTTCGAATATTTCATTTATATGTTGTTGTTTTTTTTTGTAAATGGTAATGGTAGTACGTATATTTTAGCATAATATATATATATATATATATATATATATATATATATATATATATATATATATATATATATATATATATATATATATATATATATATATATATTAAATCTACGATCTAAAAATGTTAAGAAAAAACAAATAGTGCGTACTAGACCATCCTCTATTCAGATCTTATAAAAGACCTAAATTGACATCTAAAAACGTTGTTTTTTCTCACAGAACAATTACTTGATCCTTCTAAGGTTATATATACAGGAAAGTCAAATTTCCATGCTTATTGTTATACAGGGTGAAATACCAAATCAATTATGGTTTTGTTATAACGCCCGCTGCCACAGCCACAAGAAGCACCACCAATGATGTATTTCTCCGCAGATTTACGCAGCTGATCAAACATATATATATATATATATATATATATATATATATATATATATATATATATATATATATATATATATATATATCAGTAGCAGCTCGTGCCTTAAGGCATTGGGGGTGCGCAAGAAAAAAGTTCGGGACGCAGCAAGTGTGTTATGGTAGTAAATTTGTATTAAATGCTTCAAATTTGAATAACTCAAGTTTCTACGAACTTAGAAAGTTGGTTTAAGTTTTGGTGTATAGTAGGGTCTTACCCAGGGCAACATATCTACCAAATTTCATTAAAATAACTTAGTAATTTTTGGAGAAAAAAAATATTTCAAAAGTAAACTGAAAATTTGAATAACTAAATTTTCTAAAAATGTAGAAAATTGAATTTTAATGTGTAATAATGTCTTTTACAAGGCAACATACCCACCAAATTTCATTAAAATACCTTTGTAATTTTCGGAGAAAAAGATTTTTTTTGAAACAAAACTCAAAATTTTCCCGGAAAACGTTATCCGATTTTGGTGACTACCGAACTTGTTCAAGCCATTAATAAAAGAAAGGCACTTGCCGAGTTTCATCGAAATCAGTTGCTTATTTTTTGAGTTATCGGTTGGATATATATATATATATATATATATATATATATATATATATATATATATATATATATATATATGAAAACATATAAAAATTGAAACTGACCACCGATATGGGTTCTAGGAGTCCTAGTTCGCGCTCATTTGAAAAAATTCACTAAAAATGAAGGGCTCGCCTATTTTTCCCCGAAAATATATTATAAAGAAACCTACTTACTAAACTTAATAATTATTAACTACTTACCAAGTTTTCCTCTAGTTAGTTGCTATAGTAGTTAAATTGTCCCTTAAAAAGTTAACCTTTAAATTTAAAATATCCACTGAATTAGTCACAGTATCACAATTATTTTGTCCACTTATTAAGCAACCAGAAGTAGTAACCATCATAATAATAATAATTGTCTTGTTAAAACATGTAAATAACAACGAAATTATCTAATTAAAAATCAATCCGACGCAAAGACGAAAATTACTAGATAGTAGGTACACACACTCTGCCAAAAGTCCACTACAAACTGGAAGCGCACAACAGATTACTTATTCGGTCGTTTTCGACGAAGATCATCAAGATTCGGCGATTATTTCGCACTGAAGTATCGCATTTCCTGAGAGCGCCGAAAAAAACACACCGCCGCCCGACTGATTTATATGGATATAGATGTATAGAACGTCTGCAACGATTAACACTATACTTATTGACACTTATTCTGATTCTGTATTCTGTATTAATGGCTGCCGACTCTCTGCGATCCTCGATATACTAATTTTGTTTGTAGAATGCAGGAGAAACAAGTAAATAAAAATCTATTAAAATATAGCATAGCAAAAATATTATTTTTGCCACGGCAGGCGGCAGTGCGCGCGCACGGGCGCACTTATTGAGAAGCCGCCCCTGATGTATATATATATATATATATATATATATATATATATATATATATATATATATATATATATATATATATATATATATATATATATATATATATATATATATATATATATATATATTATACAGATCGGATCGAAAATTTGATCGCACGGGGTACAGTAGAGGGGGTGGTGTTCTTTTGGCTATCGATTCGTGCTACGATGCTGAAGGTAGGTAGGTATATATATATATATATATATATATATATATATATATATATATATATATATATATATATATATATATATATATATAAATTACCGTAATGAGAATATAACAGGTTTGTAGGTAATCGCAAAGTCTCTTTTTTTTAATCAATCGAGGAATTTTTTTATCTCGATCACTTCACGAATAATTCTTGTTTTGAGATTATAGACTGGGTCCTACTGTATTGACATAGACTTTGACAATGAGAAAACAATAACTCCTATAATAATACAAGGCTTCTGATGAGCAGACAGATCCCTCTCAGGTCTAGCGTTAAACACACTGAGACCTTAGAGACGATATCCAGTAAGATTTGGGGAGTAGGCAGACTGAGGCGCCGATATCGAACTACAATAGCCCAACCTTACCCTATCCAGGGCTTTAAGGAGTGGGCAGGCTGAGGATTTAGAGTTCCGACTTTATAATTCACAACACGGGCCAAACCACTTTTGTAAAGAATATTGTTTTTCATCCTGAAGCTGCTCTAATTTATACCATACTTGTTTTTAAACATAAAACAATTTGTTGCCATATGTCTGATAATCAAAATCAATATAGCACTTTAAATACCTAAATGCATATGCATCAAGTCATATCTAGTGTAAAATTGAAATCATATCATGCTGAAAATTTGTTTGGTGTTAATACTCAGTTTACATTACGTTGATGAAATCAATATTTCATTAACTCAGCTTCAAACTGGGATAGCATAAGCTCATATTCTAGTCTTTATTATAGCAATGGGTTGCAGCATTGTGAAAACTATAATACCTATGCCATTGAAATTTAAAACTAAAGTGGCTGTTAATTTGTGATGGAAAATGTGTTTATAACGAAATTCCACGTTTGTGTAATGGAAATTTAGGCAACAGGGATTTGCCTAAAAGTAATAAAGTTGAAAATAGGTCATCCTAGATTAACACCTGCTTATTAGATAATAAGACACATAACGCTAGAACGTGAAACTTACCATGTACTTTTCATTGTTGGAGCTATTCTCTTATATGTAGGGTGATTTACATATTATTTAAAAAAATCGCAAATAAAAAGTTTTATGTAATCAGATTCGAAGCTAGTCGTTTTTTTTGCCAAAGTCAAGTATTCTAAAATAACAATAAGCGTGTTCATCTATAACTAAACGGCAGCCATTTATAAAAAAATATATATCTTCTTGATTTTAATAACATTGCTCAAACACGTCAAATAGATATTCAGCATTCGGCAACGTTGTACGTAACCTGGACCCATTTATTATACAGGGTGAGGATTTCAAAGTGTTACAATCGGATATCTGAAAAACCGCTGGGAATATGTTGCTTAAAATTTGGTTAGGTGATAAGTGGGCTGTGTGTGTGCGTAGGCTGGTTAGGCTAGGTTAAATTGTGAGTGGGCTATACCGGTCCCTCCACTGCGACCTTGGGGTCTATTGTGGCTCACGCCTAACAGTCTATATTTCGCCCAACAAACTCAGTCTCCTGCAGAGGTGGATAATCTTTGTGGGCGAAAGTTGATCCAGATTTTCTGGAGTAAGCTTTGTCGTGCCAAAGAGCAGGTGTCTTGACCTGTCCGCAGCCGGACAGGAACTCAGCACGTGCTCTGCTGTTTCGTCACTCTCCATACATAGCCGGCACTCAGTTTGCTGACCGAGACCAGTTAGGTGCATGTGGTCTGCAAGCGGCAGTGTCCTGTATACAGGCCGATTAGAGTATGCAGTTGTTGTCTGTTTAGCTTTAGAAGATTTTTAGCCCTTCACTCTGACAGGCCATTTATGAAGGCTGTGAGTTAATCCTGGCAGATTTTACCATTGCTTGATTGTCATTCTATCTGTCGAGGTCTTTAAGGTGCGTTTTGCTGTGCATGATGATATCATCATGATGATATCCTCAGCACATGTTCTGGTCCGATAAAGTCCACTTCTGGCAAGCGCGTCGGCAGCTACATTGCCATCATGGTCCGAGTGACCCGGTATCCAGACCAGCGACACCTCATTGCAGGCGCACAGATCGTTGAGGACAGAATTACAGCTCCATACCGTTTTTGAGTTGCAACGGTAGGAACCAAGTGCCTTTATTGCAGGTTGGCTACCTGAGTATGTTTTTACCGATTTGTGTGTGCACTGGCTTTGTATAATTTCTCTTGTACACATGTCGATGGCATACACTTCTGCTTGGTGTACGGTTGCGTATTTTTCGAGGCTGGTTGATGATCTAGCATCTGTGTTGCTCCCACAAGCGCCGCCTCCTGCCCCTCTATTGGTTTTTGAAGCCGTCGGGTATACCAGCAGAGATCGGCCCGCAATAGGGTCGTTGGGTCGTTTGGTTTTGTTCCCAGTCCTCTCTTTCCAGAAGGACGGCCTTGAAAGACATATCTCTGCTGATCGTTGTAGGCATCAAGTCTGAGATCATTTACAGAACCTCATGACTCTCAATGTAGGATTCCGGACCCTCCCAGACTGATTTCCTTCGGCATGCGGTCGGCCGTTTGTTTTAGTCTGTACGTTGTCCACCTAGCCTCCCTCTCCAACCAAATGTGAAGAGATGGAATGTTTAGGAGGACCTCCAGAGTGGCTGATGGAGCGGTGCTTGTCGCGCCAGTTATCATCAGTCAAGCTTGTATCTGTAGCTTAGCCAGATATTTCGCTTGTTCCATAAATGAAATCCTTTCCCCCAGAAGAATATGTGCTTTTAATTTGTCCAACCTTCTTCTTCTGGTAAATAGAACATTGATGGTTTCGGAGGTTCACAGACATCTTTTCCTTCCAACGCCAATCGTTCACTACATTTAGCGCATCTTGAAGAGTATTTGCAAGTTCCTCTGCAGAGTTACCTCTAACCATTATAACTAGATCATATGCATACGCCTGGACCTCAACCCCCCCACAGCCCCATGATAATCAGCAAATCATCCACAAAGAGGGACCAAAGCAGGAGGGATAACACTCCCCCCTGCGGGCACCCCCTCGCAGTCCTGAAGCTGACCACCTCCCCCTGCAACGAGATAATAACGATCAGATTGTGAAACATGCTACCGATCCAGCCACAAATGGTAGGTTCCACCCCTCTAGCGATAGTGTTTTCGTAGAGGGTGTTAGGTAGTGCATTGTTAAATGCTCCTTCAATGTCGAGAAACGGAGCCACCGCTACCACCCCGTTATACAGGGAGTGTGTGATTTTCTCAACGAGGTTATTAAATGCTAACTCAGTAGATTTGTCAGTTTGGTAGGCATACTGGTGGATATTGAGAGGGTTATTGTTTAAGATACCCCCCCCCCAATGTTCCCGTCCAGTATCTTTTCCAGTCCCTTCAGGAGGAATGAAGTAACAGTGAGAGGTCTCAGCGATCTGTGTAGGAGGTTATTACGTCCCATTTTGGGAATATATACCCCCCTAATCACCGTCCAGCTGGATGTAATATAGTTCCAAGCCAGACTGGTTCTATACAGCCTGACGAGGAATGGGAGGAGAGCCTCCAATCCATTCTGTAGCAGGACCAGAATCACTACATCTTCCCCTGGTGCCTTGAATTGCTGGAAATGCTTCACAGCACATTCCACCGCCGAGTCTGCAATTATTTTCCGAGCAACCCGCCAGTCTTCCCTTTGAGGGCGTTTATATCGACCCCCGGCGGGCGGGACATCTTCACTACTCAGGATCAGACAATCTGGGAAGTGTATGTGCTCTAAGAGATCTAAAGTTTCTTTCCGTGATTTTGTAAAGGAACCATCTGGTCGTTTTATTGATCCCAGTTCCTGGACACAGTCGCGCGAGAGAATCCTGTGGATCCTGGCGCTGCTGGGCAAATTGGTAATGTCCCCGCAGAACCTCCTCCAGGACTCCCTCTTTGCGTTCCTTATATCCTTGTTATAATGTGTTAGAGTGGATGTATATTATTCCCAGTTGCCTTTAGTCTTAGCACGACTGAAGAGACGCGCACTTCTCCTCGTAGTTTTTCGAGGCTTTTGTTCCACCAAGTAGACCCTCGTCTTTTTTTGTCTTTACTGGACAGTTTTCGTGATACGCTGCGACAATTGCATCCCTTACTTGTTCAGCTGTAATATCAATCTCTTCGCGGTTCCTTTCTGTGGAGATAGCGGACACAAGTCGGGCAGCCAGGGAGTGCCTCCCAATCCTTCCTCCTCGGGTCACGATACTCCACCACATGTCTAGGACTTGTTTCAATCTCAAACGGGATATGGGCATGGTCTGAACATAAAAGTTTTAGACGACACACTCCATTTGACGATTTTGGTGCTCAATAGCCTTGAGCTGATCGTGAGATCTAGAACCTCTCTTCGATTAACCGTTAGGAAGGTGGGTTTCGAGCCTGTTGTTGACGACCAGCTCTTCCCCTAATATGTATTCAAATAGTGACTCACCTCCCCTGTTAGTGTCCGTGCTGCCCCAAACCAGATTATGTGAGTTCGCATCACACCCCATTACAAGGTGATTATTGTTTCTCTTGCAGTAGGTGATCAATTTACGCACCTCTGCTGGAGGAGCTTGGTCTGCATCTCTGTGTGTGCGTAACCCGACACATTTTGAATATTTTTGACACTTACTTTGCCTCTTTATTTTGAAGGGCCGGTGTCACAATATAAATGTCAAATGAAATGGTGTTCTGTTTCCTTTCAAATATTCCATTCTCTGTGAAGAACATATGTACGTAGAATATCGTTGCATTTCCTCTACTGGTTGCATACTTATGAATTTTCCAATAAATAAAATTAGAGTAAGAACTACCTTGAAATACCTCCAGTTTCACGACGGTTGTGTTATAAAAGGTGTTCGGAGTGCTCTCTAATGCACACTTATAATTTTTTCAATCATTTTTGAAAAAAAAACTGCTTTTGGGACCCTAACCAACCCATAACAAACATGTATCGAGATGTCAGTTACCCCTGTTTTAGGAAATGTAGGTAACGCAATCAAAACAACTGGTTTTGTTAGTTACTTCGGATGTACTAGTTTCATTTCTGATTTCCAGTCTGAATTTATTTGCAATAACTATGGAGGGACATTAAAATATTGAGATCGACATGCTATTGATTCTTAAAGATTGTAGAAGAAATCACCGACAAGCTGCGCAATTGTGGGCTATAAAGTTTCGAAGCATTCCCAAGTCTCATATGGAATTTAGGCGATTAAAAGACTGACTGCTCAATACATGGAACCTTCGTCGTAGTAAGTCAAACGAAAACCAACGAAGATGTGGCTGTTGAAGTTTTGGGTCAAGTTTCTCTAAATCCACACATTGGTTCCAGGAAACTTGCTACTCACTTAGGAATGTGTTAAAAATCTGTACTGAGTATCCTACACTCATCCAATTTTCACCCCTAGCGTATTTCTATGCAACAGGAATTATACGAACAAGACTTTTCAAATCGTGTAACATTTTTATCTGGCTGACAGTAAAGACTGAAGAGAATAATGATTTTTAAGTCAGATTGTTTTCTCGGATGAGGCTACATTTACGAACTGTGGTCAGGTAAGTTTATTTACTTCAAATCACTACAGAGTCCATTGTCAATTTTCTGTATTTTAAATTTAAAGACAATATGCATTATTGGTGATCTGATAATTCACATTGGATTAGAACTGTTGTCAAACAGCATTTTCGGGAAGTCAATACTTGGTGTGCTATGATGGGGAGATGTACTGGTATCCCATTTTGGTTGCAATTGCTGGGGTATGTTGGTCAGTACGGTGTGCTGATTGCAGCGAGAACACACATTGCTTTATAGGCCACGGCTGACAATTTACAAAATTGTTAGTTGGTTGCACACAGTCTCTATTTTATAACATTTTGTGTTATTTGAAGCTGTCGTGACAACATACTACTAGGTTCCGCAATGGGATGGCGACTCCTGTCTCACATCTGGCTTTGCTTATTACGTGACTATCTTAAAACGAAAATCTAATTTTCATAATTCGCAGTCAAAATTTTGCAGTATGCTATACAAAAAAATACTGCTGTTTATCGTTTACTTGGGTGCAAGTGACAGTTGCCAAAATATGTTCTATGCCGTGTCACTGCTTGTGTCACTGCCTGTCTTTATTATATACATTTTGTGTTTCATTTTCAAATTTGGCTTTTTTTTGTAATTATTTATTGTGTGAAGGTATATTTGTGACTATGGCAGTAAACCAAACTTTCCAACATTTTGAGAAATATGTTAGATTGTTTTATTTTAAGAAATGAAATTATTGAAGCGGTATCTGGGATGTAATTTAAAAGATAAATAGTTGGTTTTCAGTTATGTTTAAATACTATTGCATCATTTTTATTTACATATCCAGAAGAAGGCAATCCAACACATCCACTTTTTACCAAATAAATAACAATTTACTTGGTCACGGATCATTTAACAAACCGCGTTCAAAAACATATAATACAGAAAATCGAGAGGCTGAGGAAGTCAGAGTTTAGCGTAATGTAGAGGCTTGTCCTACAAACTCCTGCAGAGCCATTGAAAAGAGCGTAGAGATTTAAAAAGCTTAAGTTCTAAAAGTTATAAAAAACCACAAATACTGCCCATACAAATTTAGGCTCGTTAAACACCTGCATCTTGTGGATGCTCAACCTCGGGTAGTCTTCTGCAATTGGTATCAAGAAAGATGTGATATGGTTAGAGATTGTGCACTGAATGTTATATGGTCAGACGAATCTCATTTTAGTAATTCTGCTATGCTAAATAAGCACGTGCAGATGCAGAAGTGCAGAATCTGGTCGCAGAAAAACCAACACCAAATATTTCCCAGAAGGCAGCGGGGCAGGTGTGGTCTAAATATGTCTTGCTTCATATTAGGAACACAGATAAAATTTAATATATTTGAGGTAAACCTAGCAGCCAATCGCTACGTTGAAATTTTAGAGGACAGCTATACCTGAATTGCTCAATGATGTTCCTTTAGCGCAAGTAAACGAAATTAATTTTCAACAGGAGGGGGCTTCTGCATACAATTATCAAATAGCGTATTTCTGGAGAATAGCCTTCCAAATCAATGTAGCGGAACTAATGGGTCTATAAGATGGCCCTCAGCTCCTCAGACTGATCTATATCTGATTTCTTTCTATGGGGATATGTGGAGAATAAAATTTATAAAGCTCATTATGACAATATTTAAGATTTACGAAACGCAATAAGAGAAAGTTTTTGCTACTTACAAAATCATCCCGTTGTTTTGCTTAGTTCCTTAAAACAAATAGGAATAGTATGAGAAACGTGCACGCAACAAAATTTGAACAGTTCCTTTGATTTACTAGATTACTTTAATGCTTATGTTACGATTTTCAAATTAAATAATAATTATTGATTAATTTTATTTCCTTTTGTTACATAAATCAAGGTAGGTAGCACTGTTCTGCGGAAAATTAGCCATAGATATATTGATAAATGGCTGATATTAAATAATTTTCTCGATTTATTGTTAGCATATAGAAATTAATAAACAGCAGCATTTTTTGCATAGCCTACTGCAAATTTTTTAATGCAAATTATGAAAACTAGGTTTTTTATTGAAATTTTATTAGAATAGACATAATATTGTATATTTTTGAGAATCCTGTGAAAAAGCAAATTAATTTATTGGCAAATGTAAAAGGTGTCTCATTTAAAAAATCAAACATTGTTCAATATTTAAAAACAGTAATATTAAAAAAACTGACTACGCCACTAGATTGTACGTAAAAAGTTCTAAAAGAATTCGTTTTACCTTTTTGGCACGTCATCAGACAGCTGAAATACAAGGGGTACCTTAACATGCAATATTTTTAATATCGCCCTGTAGCCTGGAGACCAAGAGGGCTATGACAATTTTGTTTGCGGCATCTTCAGTTTCACAAAAAAGTAGCACAGTTTCGCAGAAAACCGCAAGGTTCTATCATTACTAATAACCGAGATACCCATGAATTTCAACCAAAACGGGACACACTGTACAATGATTTTTTAAGGCACAATTTGCTTCAACTTCTGAGCAACGTAGAAAATCAACAAGGAGAGGTGCGGTTTCAGCAAGAGGGAGCCCCTCCACACTTTACGCTTCAAAGGCACTCTAAGTAACATGTTTGGAGATAGATGTATTGGTCGTGGTGGCACAGAAAACTGGGTCTCACGCCTTTAGATTTTTTCTGTTGGGGATGTATAAAAGAGTAAGTTATAGCTAAAACACCAACTACGCCAGAAACTATGAGAGACCGGATTATACAAGCATGTACCTACGTTAATAACCCCCGAAATGTTGAATAATGTGCGCTACTTTTGTCAAAGAGGAATTTTTAAATGTTTGGAAGTAAATGGAGGACATTTTGAACACCTTCTAGAACACAACCGTCGTTAAAGTTGAGGTATTTAATACTAGTTCCTACCCTGATTTTAGCGTATTTTTTAAATAAAAATTCGCTAATAGAGAGGTATCGATGATGAGACTTTGTAAAAAAAATTAATACTTCCGAAAAAAAAAATTATCTCAAAAAAGAACAACCATTTTGATGAAATTTGGTTGGTATGTTGCCCTCGTAAATACATTACTACGTACCAAAAGTCAAATTTCTATGTTTATATAAATTGAGTTACAAATTTAAAGCATTTAATAAAAATCGCTACCCTAAGGCACTTGCTGCGTCCCGAAATCTTTTTTATTGGAAAATTCATAAGTGTGCAACCATTAGAGCAAATGCAACGATTTTCTATGCAGTTATCCACGGAAAATCGAGTTAAAAAACACTATTCCATTTGACATCAATAAAGTGACACCGGCCCTTCAAAATATGTCTCCCAGCCTACTTATGACCTCAAAATTTTTTGTAAAATTCTCCAAGCGGTTTTTCAGATATCCGATAGTAGACTTTAAGATCCTCACCCTATGTAATTAACTAGATAATAAATGATGAGAGAAAATGTGGACGGAACAATATTTCACGGGAATTTCAATTTTCTTAAAGCAGAAAGTCTAACAAAAAATCACGTGGAAGATCAAAGTACAGCTTTAAGTCATGATTTATAGTTAGACAGCATTTTATCCGTTCTTTGAATGAGATTCTCAACGAGTCATAAATTACAATAAATACTCACTTGAAGGATCATGAATCCATCGTTTTTTCTCGCCCGATTTTGTAGTTTTTCCATCATCCTGCAACAAAATTTTATATAAATTTTAAAATAAACCTTGGAGTGAGTGAGTATAAAGTTGTCATAGCTACTCTGTATATAATAGTCTTGTGACCAAACATATTATAAAACATTATAAGTTATACATACATACATACATACATATATATATATATATATATATATATATATATATATATATATATATATATATATATATATATATATATATATACACAGTGTGTCCACGGATTGCGTGTGGGTAAGATATAAGTGACAAAAAAAATTCGAATTAGATTATGATATTCTGGGAATCTCTCTTGCTTTTTCTTAAACTGAGCTGTTGAGAAAATGAACAAAATCAATTGATATACAGGATGCTTTATAACTGATGTAATGAAATGTATTAAGAGTAAACTACCTTTGTTTATGAAGATACCGCAGAAAGTTATTAACAAAAATTTTTTAGAATTAAAATTTACGACAGTCTCTCAATTTTCGAACAGATCAGCCTACTATGATTTTTTTAGCAGGAAAATGCACAATATACATACAAAATAACCGTCAAAGAAGAATTGAGCGCCAATGGACTCACTGTCAATTGTCAATTGATTTAGTAACTTTAGGGTCCCTAGTCTAGTGGTTTTTTTGGTTACTTTTTGAGTGCCAACTCATAAAATCATATTCCAATAAGAGAGAGACAGAATCCGGTCATGTGGGGTTCGGGAATTAATGAAAGCCCTGTAGAATGTATATGTATAACTGCTGCAGTTTCGTTGAAGTGCTCAGCTTTGTCAAATACAGAATGAAAGTAGATTATAAATTTAATACCTACTCCGTGTTGAATGCACTTCTCTGTCTCCACAGGTAAATGGCTAAGACCCAACCTACCTGTTTTTATTACATAGTGAGGTCAGCAACCTCTCTCCGCTGAATTACTGCATTGTACAAACCTGTTTAACAGTGCACTGTTATTTTTGTGACCAATTTGAGCGTTTACTAAATTGTCTGTATTTTTTTGTTTGTTAAATTTTACCGTTTCGCATAAATTTAATTTAAAACCTTTTCTACCGAATTTGAGGTTTTCGAAATCATCGCTAAATTGATGATTCTTATTTAATAAATCACCTGCATAATTTGCATCAAATTTATTATGTGCAAAGCTTCTTTTATTTTCGCGAATGCGTGTTTTAAAACTTCTAAATGTTCTGCCTATATAGATTTTGTCACAGGAAGTACATGTGACTTTATATATTCCAGACTATTTGCTCAAGTTGCTTTTGGTTTTATATGCTGTCCTGATACTAAATTTAGAAAATAGATGTTTCAATTTTTCGCTAGTCTGATTTACGTAAATTAAAGAGGTGAATTTATTCTATATTATTCTTGGATGGAAATACTTGTTGTAAAGCTAAAATATATTTATTTTCCTTTATATTATCAGTTAAATTTGGATTATAGCCATTATCAACCGCTATTTTTTTATCAAATTAAGTTCTTTTTGAAATTTTTTATTGGATAAAGGTACATGTAGTAAGCGGTGTATCATAGAATTATAGGCTGCAAGTTTGTGTGCGTATGGATGATGGGAAGTATAATGTATGATTGTATCAATGTGAGAAGGTTTATGGAAGATAGAAAAATCAAGTTTATTGGTTAATCTGGTGATGGCAAGGTCTAGGAAGTTAATTGATTTGTTTACTTCTAGTTCTGTTGTGAATTTAATTATCGGCCTACGCAATATCATAAATGACAATTCACTACAAGTGTACTTTTGTTTCTATACAAAAACGTATGGGCATCTTAATTAAATATGTAGAAGCGAAACTATTATGTTTAAATTTCAGTTTATCAGTTCATTGTTGCACCTGTGCGTTGTCAGACAAAGAAGAGTACTACGTTTATATCATTTTAATCCAATGAAAATTCTAGTCTAATACTTTTTCCAATTTACATTTCTCCCTAGGTTCGAGATAATTTACGAGGTTCTACATCATATTCACTGGTATGGAGAATCCAGCAGCGGCAGAAGAATAGAATTAGAACTTTATCCTCGACAAACCGTGGCAATATATCCTTTTCAAACAGTTCATGTTTCTCTACAACTCCATAATATTTTTCAATAAGCTTAGTCAACTTGAATTATTATCGAACTTGTGCAGGAATGCCTTTTATGAGACAAATGTCGAAAATATGCATATCACTGAAAGCGCATGTAAGATGTTCTTGGTATATTGCGACTTTTAAGAAATGCGCAATTGCCAAAGAGAGAATAACACTAAAATGTATTTTCTACATTTGCTGAGAGCTGAAAATTTTATTTAAAAAAATTAAGTGCAATTTTCATTAATAGAGTGTGCACCGCAGTTATGGAATAAAATTCATAATTCGGACAAGAATGTTTTTTACAAAAAACACTCGGACACGTCAACTTTTTTTTTGTTTCACACCTTGTAGTGTTAGTTTGTAATTTTCACTTCTCACCTTCAACCCTACCCCTTGTAGATTTTTTTGGAATAGCAACCCCATTCTACAGAAATTCAGAGAGCTTTTTTTTTAAGTCATGGCGACGAGTCAGCCATCTAAGACCCCGACCATTGAAGAATGCAAAGTAAAGTGTAATAAAACGTAGATAACCGATAATGGTCTTCGGTTATTTATCTAAAATGTGTAAGGTCTCTTTTAGGTAAATATTTTAAGTATTGTAATGAAATGAGAACATTTGAAATATAAATATAGGACCTTCTGATATACATTTATTTCAATATTTATCATTTAGAACGCATTGTAGATATAATCTTTATTTAAACATTACTAATTTTGACGTTCCAAATCTCCAGTTTGACATTAACAGGAGAAAACTTATAAAATTTTCAAAGTAATTTTTCTTGTGCTCCTTGACCTTTTTGCGCGAACGTAAAATAAACGTTTTCTGTAATATTTAATAGATTTTACTTAACACATAGAATATTTTGGTATTGCGTCTTCTCTGACTTTTAGTGCCACTGATATTTTTCTTTATAAAACGACCCAAACTTTTTTCCCTTCAACGTGCAGATCTAAATTTTGGAGTATAGTTTACTTTCTACAATGAGAATCAGTTCACCAAATTTGGTTGCCATAGCTCGGTTATTTTCAGAGATAAAATTTTCCGTAGTAAACTCAAAATTTTTCCGTAAAGCCTAGTCCGATCTTTCTGGCTAACGACCCTATGTAAGCCACTTGCGGAAGGTAACTTACAAATTTTATCTATATATATATATATATATATATATATATATATATATATATATATATATATATATATATATAAACATACATACATGACACCAGATATGGGTTCTAGGGGCCCTAGTTCGCGCTCATCTAGAGACATTTTTTCAAAATTCAAAAGTCTGGATCATTACTGAATGTCGTTAAAGAAAATTTACTAAAAAGGTATACGCATTTAAAGAAAAAAGTTTAGGTGCCACTGATGACCAGAGAAACGTACAAAACCGAAATATTTTGTGTGGAAACTATTGTATATTACAGACAAAGTTTTCCGACGCAAAGAGGTCAAAAAATACCATAACAACTACTTTGAAACTTTTGGAGTTTTCTTCTTAGAGCGTCAAAAGTGGCAACTTCTAGGCAAAGAACCTAATACGACCACAGGTTATGCAGAGAAAATGTCGCAAGAAGTGTGTTTCAATCATTGTTCTTTATTTCACTGAAATATTTGCATACATTTCATTTCTCAGATGTTTTGGCAGTAGTTAAAGTTATATAGTTTATGGCTTAATAGTCTATAATTTTTACCAAATTTTCGTAGAAAACATTCGCTATAGGGGATATGGCGATTGTTGTATTTTGAAAATATTTCTTTAAATAAGCGTGAACTAGACCACCCCCTCCCCCTAGAGCCCCATCCGAGGTTACTTTTAATTTTTACCTGCTTATATATATACAGGCTGACGCATTTCTAAGGTAAAGCTCAATATATCCGTTGTTATACATGATACGAGAAAGAATTGTATATGGTAATTATAGGGTATATTAAGCTGCATCTTATAAAGTTATTTTGACAATAATAGGTGGTCCATAAGTCGTTGGCGATATTTTTTTTAATCAATCACCCCCTATATTGTTCCATCTTTGCATTTTTCATGGAATTATAGTGCATGTTCGTAGGGATACTACATTTCATAACGGTCATCGTTTTCGAGTTATTTCAGTTATTTTGCAATTTTTTACATTTTTGGTATACGGCGTTTTTGCCAATAGATAGCGGAGTCCCATGACAATGGAGCATTTAGAAAGGTTTTCGTTTATATTATTCGCCGAAAAAATCCAGATGCTGTATACAGGAGCTCTCAAATAGTGACTGAATTTCAAAACATTCAAACTGCCGTAACTCAATTTTTTCAAACAGAACAACATGTGTTTTATATTTTAAAAGTGAAGAACATGCCCTCTGCTTCCACTTTTGTATAAAAGTAACTATATATAAATGCCCTAATTTTGGAAATATTTACGTTTATAATCGCATACCATGATTCAGGTGGTGATCAGTTTTAAATCTTTCTTTCAATTTTTTGTTTAATTCTAATAACCGATCAGATTATTTGATTATCTAGCGAGTTAAAAAAATACCTAAATATTTAAATTAACCTTGGTACAAAAAACGGTAAGAAATAATTAATATCTTTACATTTTCATAATATATAAGTAGTTGATTAATTGTTTCCACAAATGTCAGTGGCGGACTTAAGTAATAATCTTATTTCTGACAGGTTGTGATATGAAATTATTAGTATTTTTCGCTTTTATTTTCTTTACTTCCATTGGTTCAAATTTCCGTTAAAATAAAAAAATACATCTTCTTTTTCAATTTTAATTACAGATTAGGCATCCTACCATTTGAATTGTATGTATTCTTTTAGTAAATTTTGTGTACAAAATATGTTGTAAATTTTCGCAGAAATTTTTTTGCTCCCGTGGAAATAATTTTTTTAAAGATTTTGTAAAATGTTGGTAATTAATTAACAATGTTTAGTAGGTTAATGTAAAAAAACATTTTCGAATTTTCCTGGAAAAAATGTTTGCAAATTTCAATTTAACATTTTTTTTTGCAAGTTTCATCGAAAAGCTTTTTGCAGACAATTAGTAGCTGGGCAAATAGTTTGAAAAAGTTCGTTGGCGACGGAAATCGCACAGGCTTCCGAGAACAAGTTTATTTTCGGAATATGTTTGTACTTTATCAAACAATAACGTTATTTTGATGAAATGTGGTACATTGCTACTACTATATAGGGTATACTGGTAGGACATTGTAAGATCTACGACACATGGTTCAGCAACCTACTTACTTTCCTCGTATCCCAACACACAGCTCAAATCCCTTGCATCTCCTTCTTACTACAAAACCTGAATGCTATAAGATATCAGTCATCGCCCCCCTTGGTCGCTTAGACCACGGCAGGGTCACTGCTTCCTGCGCAATTCAACCCGAGGTCGCACAGTCATCACACCCACGTATCGTTTGGCACTAAAACTCCGCAAACTGGGACAAAATGCTGGATTACTTTTCCTCATTTCCATGGGCGTCTGTCTGCTTCTCTCATCCTGACCCCTCTGATATCTCACAAAACGTCACCGAAATTATCCAAGCTGGCATGGAATTGTTTATTCCACGTACACAGAAAACTTTTTCAGCCACTTAAAAGCCCTGGTTCTCTAAATCCTCTGACAAGGCCAGACTTGAAAAGGTCAAAGCTCACAAAACGCTTCTACACAATCCCAGTCAAGAAAATCGTCAAGCATTTAACGACGCAAGAAACCGCTATGTCCGCATTCTTTCTGAGACAAAAAACTCGTTTAATAACCATATCAAAAACAAAGTTCTCTTAAGCTCCAACGGCGGCAAATCCTTCTGGACTCTTGCTAAATCTATTGGGAATAATTTCTGCAAAAGCACGTTCCCACCTCTTGTCTCAGGGGATGAAATTGTTTCTACCGCCCTGGGCAAGGCTGAACTTTTTGCTTCGTTGTTCGCCGGCAATTCTACTCTCCACCCACCTCCAAATGTTCAACCACAAACGGTCCCCAATGTCGCGCATAAAATTCCAGATATCATTTTCAAAACTAAAAAGGTACGAAAGATGCTCTCTTCTCTTAATACGAGTAAAGCTTCTGGCCTTGACGAGATCTCAGCAATTGTTCTCAAAAAATGCGCACCGGAACTTGCTCCTGTCCTGACCCGTCTGTTTCAGATATCTTACAATAAAGACATATTCCCTAGTAACTGGAAAACTGCTCGAGTACAACCCCTCCCCAAGAAAGGACCCAAAGCGCTTCCTAGCAACTACAGGCCTATTTCTCTCCTTTCAGTCGTCTCTAAAGTGATGGAAAGTATATAAACACCGAATTACTAAAATTTCTTGAAAAACACAGTCTAATCCACGACAGGCAGTATGGATTCCGTCAGCCGACCTCCTTTCCTCTGTCACCCATTCTGGGAACAAGTCTATGGAACTACACGGTGAATCCCAGATTGTTGCTCTAGACATATCCAAAACATTCGTTACGCGGACACACAGTTACGCGGACGACAGCACCCTCCACTCAAATATACAATATTCTAAGCCTGTCTCTTTGGATCAACTATATGAGGATCGCAGACAGATGGAGAGTTCTGTTTCCGTGGATCTCCAAAAAATATTAGACTGGGGAGGTAGAAATCTTGTACAATTCAACCCCACCAAATCTCAGTCTTGCTTTCTTTCTCATAAAAGATACACCAGCCCTAGAACCATTACAATGAACAACCAAGTTATTCAAAGTAATGACTCCTTTTCACTTGTTGGCATTTCTGTGGATCGAAACTTCAATTGGTACACAATGTCACATCAGTTGCAGAAGCGGCTGCTAAGAAATTAGGTTTCCTCTTCTGGGCTAGCAAATAATTTTCACCAGCTAATCTCTATACCCTATATACTTCACAAATAAGGCCAAACCTTGAATACTGCTCCCACATCTGGGGTGCCGCTGCCGCTTCTACACTCGCTATCCTGGACTCCATTCAGAAGAGAGCTATACGTCTCATTGGTGACACTACCCTCACCCAAAGGCTGCCATCCCTTGCCCACCGACGTGCTGTTGGTGACCTCTCTCTCTTCTATAGATATCTGCACGGGCAGTGCTCAGAGGAGCTTTCTTCCATAGTTCCTCCACCTGCTGCCCCCAACAGATCTACCAGGGGAACAGAGCGAATGCACCCTTTTACTGTCCAGGTCACCAGACATAGAACATCCTGTTATGCCCGCTTTTTTTGTCCCAAGGACTTCCAAGTTGTGGAATTCCTTGCCGGCACATGTTTTTCCTTCTCCTCCGAACCTCCAAACCTTCAAGTCCAGAGTTAACAAGTTGCCTCTTTCCTCCTTGTGGACACCCACGGTACGATAGTATTTAGGCTGTAAGCCCTCGTGGTGTGTTGTTGATATAAAAAAAACACGGTCCCCATTCCAGTGGGGAACTAGGTAGTATGTTGTCACGGCAGCTCCAAATAACACAAATGTTATAAAATAGTGACTGAGTACAACCAACTAACAGTTGTGTAAATTGTCAGCTATGACAACATACTACCTGGTTCCGCACCGAGATGGCGACGCTGTCGTACATTTCACAATGTCCTAGAAGGCTGGATACCAGAGCCGTATTACTTTATAGGTGTGTTCTCGCTGTAATTAGTATATCGTACTGATGAGCTCTAATTAGAGTGAAACCGATCTACGGTTCTAATTATGGTGAGAATACATCTAGAGTTACTTATGCTGGTGGGCAAATTTGATGCGTGATTTCTTAAAAAGACACAGTTGCTATTAAAAACATTTTAATGAAAATTCACCTGGTGCCATAACGCGCTTGCTGGGTCTAGAATTTATTACATATTAAATATTTCATTACAAAAAAATTAAGCCGTTCAAGGCATGAAATGTTTATACAAAGTTGTGGTCATAAAATAGGCCAAGCAATCACACCTAGCTTTTTTAACATGGTCTGGCGGTGTGTTACTTGAAAAGGACTTTTAAGTTTACCAGGCTTCTTTTAACGTAGCTTGGATGGCGCCATACTTTCTAATAAGTAATCTTTTCTTACTGAAAATAAATCCAATAATTTCATCTAGTATATATCTACGACAGACTCCATTGGCTAGATGAATTGAACACCCAATTTTCTCGATCCCATGGGTGCTCTTACACTTAAATTACTTTCTAATATTTTCAATACACTTAATCAATACAGAATTGAGCGGGAAGACCTCAAGGGAAGTTTGCCACCATAAAGAGGACAACGCTCGCATGTTCACAACGGGCTCACGAGTTAAAATAAAGTAGCACTTTCTTCTTTATCCGATGTCAGGCGAGCAGAAGCTTTTAAAACTTCTCTAGTTCTATCTGAAAAGTTGTCTTTCTCTATTGCGACTTGCCGTTTCTTTTTCCCTGCAATGTAGCAATTTGAAATTCCGAACAATCGTAGCATCCCTTATTTATGTCGGAATTTTATAGATATACACTTCCATTCAATCGTAATTTTCTATCTTTTGTGACACTCTACGTTATTTATTGTTCGGTGAGACGCTCTGACTTTAAATAAAGCAAACTGTCTTAAAATTGTGACGCTATTTTAACTGGTAGACAAAACAGATAAAAACTGTCAGTTTCAGCAAAACTTAGAAAAACATATTTAAGGATATATCTACCATCTTAAGGCAATGAGATTGAAATTAAATAAAAACTAAATACAGAGGTAGATGCTGTTCGTCTAGATCCATAAGAGCATGGCATAACATAGCATAACATTTTACCATGTGTACACTTTTTAATTTTGTTTTATCAAAATTTGGAGCTGGCGTGACAACATACTACTTGGTTCCGCAACTAGGTGGCGGCACGTCCACCACTCACTGAGTATTTTAAGGCTGGTTATACTGTAACCGTATTACTTTTGGTGCATTTTTGCTACAATTAGTATGCCGTACTGAAGAGCTCTAATGAGAGCGAAACCGGTCTACGGTTCTAATTGTTGCGAGAATGCATCTAGTCTTAAAAAAAATATATCTCTTTAAATTTTCGTTTCCTTCACTTTGAAGCAATACTTCGTAGAGATTTGTGTTCAATTTATTATGCCAATATGTCTAGGCGCCGTTTACGGAACAACTACAATCATTTAAGTGGATTTGAAAGAGTGTGCATTGTTGGCAAGGGGGAAGCCGGTTTTTCAAATTTACGATCGCCTACGAGACAGTGTCAGCAGTGTTACAGTGTTGGTCCAGGTGATCTGAAGAAGGAATCCATAACCATCGTCATAGATACGGACGACCTCGAGCAATTTCAGGACGGAAATATCGTCATTGGAAGATTGCGGCCTTACCAGACATAGTTTCCACAACACGGTCGATTAGAGATGCTTGCTTGGGAATTTTACAAAGAGTCTGTATCGCTACGATATATTGCAGAATACGCGCTTCTGGCCTTCTCTCGTATACACCATTTTGTCTTTCACTGACACCTTGACATCATGCTGCTTGGTTTGAGTGATGTAACGCCAGATCAAATTGTGATTGTAAATGGAATCGTGTTGTATTATCTGACGAGTCCTGATTCTGTATTTGGATCTACGATGGTTGCAGAAGAGTAGGACGATTACGTAGAGCACGTAGAAATTAAGAATTTGCTGTGAAACGCTATACGGTGCTTACATTACATTGGGGGTGATAGTCTGAGGTGTGATAACGTACTATAGCAGGTCACAACTAGTTTTAATTGACACAAATTTGAATACAAATAGTTACATACGAAACGTGCTGTAGCCTGTTGCACTTCCTTGCCTACAAGGCTTAATTCAACACATTTTTTAAACCAGACAACGCACGTTCTCATACTGCAATGATTACTACAAGGTTCTTACAAGAAAACAACGCGACTCTGCTTTCATGGCCTTCTCGCTCCCAGACCTGTCACCAATCGAACATGTGTGGGATATGATTGGCAATCGACTGGGTAATTTACCCCAACCACCAAATAACCTAGTTAACTTCAAGAAGCCTGGGATGGCATTCCTAAGGATACCATAAAGCATTAAATTTCAAGTATGTCTTGAATAGTTATCCAATGCCTAAGAAACCGCGGCTGACCGACTAATTATTGAATAATTTTTTAATATTTTAGTTTGAAAATGTAATTAAATAACCACCCTGTATGAATCATCCTGTATGTTCAACGGTTATACACGCAACATAGTCATATGCATACCGGTACTACCATATACACGCATCAACGCGTCGCTACAGAACAGTCGTTACAGTTACAGTTACACTGACAGTTACAGTTACAGTTACAGTTACATTTACAGTTACGGTTACAGTTACAGTTACAGTTACAGTTACAGTTACAGTTACAGTTACAGTTACAGTTACAGTTACAGTTACAGTTACAGTTACAGTTACAGTTACAGTTACAGTTACAGTTACAGTTACAGTTACAGTTACAGTTACAGTTACAGTTACAGTTACAGTTACAGTTACAGTTACAGTTACAGTTACAGGCAGAAGTCGACAGTCACACGTTGAGCATACGACACGGTGATCATACCCGGTCTTTTACCTAATTTATAAAGTACTCTCGCTGCTTTAATTTTAGCTAATTACATTTTCATTTACTTAGTTACTATTGTTGTGTTAATAACGTTTAAGTTCAATTACTATTATCGCAGAGTGTACTTATTGGTTACTGTTAAATATATTTAACACAATCTAAATAATGGATTGTTGTTTTCGTTCGCTAGCCTCTCCCCGCAGCTTCCTTCTTGTTGCACTCTGTGTGCGTGGAAGCCTAGAACCGTCACAAAACAAGAGATGACAGCCTTAAAGTAGGCACCGCCATAATATGTAGCGGAGATTAGCGCGAAGCGCCATCTCGTGGGCTGTGATGGCTCTAGGCTTCCACGGCAGCTCCCAACGCTCTACCACTCATTTCTTGCATAAAAAAAAACGATCTGACCCAGTTTACCTATATCCAAAAGTGTCGCCCTAACGAGCTACGAAGAAGACTCGAAAATTAGTACTAGGCGCTTGGGACTCAATTCAGAGGTTTTTAAAAGTACTGTACACAGAGTTTTGAAAGAGCAACTAATATATCCTTTTCATGTCCAAAAGATACAGCACCTATTGTCTATTGATCATTCCTTGTGTTTAGCTTTCTGTGGAAGCATTAAAAATAACGGAATGAAAATTTTACCAGAAAAAATTTATTCACAAACGAAGCTACAAGATCTGGTATCACAAACTTGCATAATGAACATGTTTAGGCCAGCGTCGATGCAAATCTACATGCAACTAAAGTTTCACATTATCAACACGAATTTAAAATCGATGTGTGGACTGGAAATTTAATAATTTCATTATCGGACCTGTTGTAATACCAACTCGATTAAAAAAACACATTTGAACAAAACATCGCCTAGTTAGGAAAACAATGAGCTTTCAAACCACGTAACTATCAAAATCTGTCGACGCGTTTCTAAATTACAGCGCGTTTCAAATTCCGCTACCACGATTTTCACAATTTCTTTGTTTGGCCCTGTATAAGTACACTTGGAGAACCCAAGTCACCACAGCACATCTAAAGACCTGACCATCATTTCACTAACAAAGTTAGCGTCACCAGAGGATGAAAAATGCATAATTTTTCATCATCTGATGACACTAACTCTGGTAGTAAAACGATCGTCAGATCTTTAAAATGATGCGTTGTAGTGATTTGGGTTCTCATAGTGTACTTATCAGTACCCATCACAGTCTCCAATCTTTACTTAGTCAATTTTGGCCCTGTATAAAATGCTAAAACGTATTAATCAAAAAACTGGCGAAAACGTCTAGAACATAATGGGAGACGATAAATATACTTTGTAACAAATTGGCGGACAACGAAACAAGCAAATTTCACACGGCTTTATTTTACACTCAGTCTAATATGAAATTTTTAACTTTGGAAGACTTAAAAATGTTGGGCTATTGCGCAGTGCAAATTACATAAAAAAAGTCAAATTTTGAGAAAACTAACAATTAATTGAAAATTGTGCTAAAAACTGCTTTTGCCTGTCTTTTTGTTAGCCACTTCATAATAGGATAACCCGGTTCTGGTAATATACCTAGATACTGAGATAAAACATCACGGTCACTACGCGTCCGCTTTTAGGAATTGAAGATAACCGCTACGTAAATACGTAGCTCTCGTAGTAAGTCACGTGAATATATGCTTAGTGATAATAACATGAAGGTATCATAAAAAGTACATGATAGATTCCAGAATATGCAGTTTACCATCAAAAGTTATAAACATGCTCTAACCAGTGGCGGCTTGTGCCCCTCTGGCTTGGGTAGGCGACAGTGCGCGAATTTTTTATTTTTTTATTTCAACAACACACCACGAGGGCTTACAGCCTAAATACTATCGTACCGTGGGTCTCGACAAGGAGGAAAGGGGTAACTTGTTAATTCTGGACTTGAAGGTTCGGGGGAGAAGGAAAAACATGTGTCGGCAAGGAATTCCACAACGTGGAAGTCCTCGGGACAAAAGAGCGGGCATAACAAGATGTTCGATGTCTGGTGACCTGGACAGTTAAAGGGTGCATTCGCTCTGTTCCCCTGGTAGATCTGTTGGGGGAAGTAGGTGGAGGAACTATGGAAGAAAGCTCCTCTTAGCACTTCCCGTGCAGATATCTATAAAAGAGAGAGAGGTCACCAACGTCACGTCGGTGGGCAAGGGATGGCAGCCTTTGGGTGATGGTAGGGTCACCAATGAGACGTATAGCTCCCTTCTGCATGGAGTTCAGGATAGCGAGTGTAGAAGCGGCAGCAGCACCCCAGATGTGGGAGCAATATTCGAGGTTTGGCCTTATTTGTGAAGTATATAAGGTATAGAGATTAGCTGGTGAAAAGTATTCGCGAGCCCGGAAGAGGAAACCTAATTTCTTAGCAGCCGCTTCTGCAATTGATGTGGCATGTTGGTGCCAATTGAGATTTCGATCCAGAGAAATGCCAACAAGTGAAAAGGACTCATTACTTTAAATAACTTGGTTGTTCATTGTGATGGTTCTAGGGCTGGTGTATCTTTTATGAGAAAGAAAGCAAGACTGAGATTTGGTGGGGTTGAATTGTACAAGATTTCTACTTCCCCAATCTAATATTTTTTGGAGATCCACGGAGACAGACCCCCTCCATGTGTCTGCGATCCTCATCTAGTTGGGCCAAAGAGACAGGCTTAGAATATTATTAATTTGAGTGGAGGGTGCTGTCGTCCGCGTAACTGTGAACTGGGTTGGATGTGCTAGAGCGGAGGTCACTGATGTGGAGAAGAAACAGAGTAGGGGCTAAAGCTGAACCTTGAGGAGCTCCTGCATTAATTGGATATAGTTTAGAGGAATGGTGAATGAATATAGTTTAGAGTAATTCTGAATTGCAAAGCATATCCCGCTTAAATAATTTATAAAAATAAGAAAATGTCTGCGCGTTTGCATTTAAATTGGTATTACTTCAATATAGTTAATTTACGCGACGTAGGCCTCCTCCTTCCCTCACAGCCTAACCATAACCCAACCTCGTTTGAAAATGACAGTTACTTTTTATAAATTAAACTTATACGTCTGTCTTTTATTAATGAGAACTTATTTATTATATTATTCGCAAATTCATCTGAATCTTGATCTTGGAGAAAACATAACAACTCTTTTTCTATCTAAATAAGTGCAAGAGTTGATTAGCGGTCATTCTTCATCGAAATTCTGCTGTAAGTTTTAATACGCTTTAAACAAGAAACACTACTCTCAACTGAGGTACTTGTTGCTAGAATTGTTGCGATTAAAACAAATAGTTTATAAGCCTCGGTAAATATTTTTCGAAAATCGTTAACCACAAAATTATTTAAAATTGCTTCTACATTTAGTTTTTTAAATTGTTCGTCGTAATATATAACTTCTAGCTCGTTGATCAGTTTCTGTTTATCGAACGTATTTTTATAAAAGCTGGTTAAATTAGTTATTAGATCAGTTGGAAAATCCTTACGGTGTTCTTTAAATTTTGATGAATCAGCTAGAGAAACAAATAATAGTTGTGACATCTACAAATCTGACTTCTATTTGAGTTGTAATATTATCTATTACTTCATAAAACAAAATACGCAAAGATGTTTTTTCATCGTCTAAAGCAGTTTCAGATAATTTGCGTCTCTTGTGTGGTGGCTCAAGATTAGTGGTAATTTTTAGTCCCGCTTTTTCGAATAATTTATCAAAGGTTGACTTATTTCTCAAGGATTTGATACGATCCCTGGCCAAAAATATTTGATTTTTCCAATAATTTATCTCTAATAACTTTTTTAAAGTATATCAAATAATAAATCTGTAATGTAAAAAATGGTTTTATAAACCGTGGTTAAAAATGCACGAGCCACGTATCTGTATTTCACAATGTTTGGCAAAATGACCTCTAAAGACTCCGAATCCACTCTAGCGGCACAGTAATGAGGCGCCTGTAGTTGTCGCCTAACAGCTTAGCATACGTCTCGAGTTTCTTCACGTCGTAGAGCAGTACTACTAATGCAGTAGAGAGGGAGAGCGAGTTCTGATGTTTTCAAGATTCACATGAAATTTAGGCACCCAACTGGCTCGCCTATCACGGTCTCTTATTAAGACAGTGTTTTCTTATTAACATATAACCGGCGGCTCGGATCGTATCGGTACAAATTTCCATAGAACTGCTAATAGAAGAAACCTTTATCACATTGCAACGAGAAAACTAGATAGGTATAATTATTTAGTATATTTAAATATATATTTTTTTAATTTAAGTTTTCTAAGTTTCTAAGTCAAGGTAGACGGCGCCTACCTTGCCTACCCCGACCAGCCGCCACTGGCTCTAACAAAAAATAGTAATAAAGAACTTTAACCCCACAGTACTAAATAACATGTATGAAGTGAGTTCTATAAAGTAGACGCAGGAAGCATATTCAGTAGGCTACCAGGTGCCGGCGTAATATCGTAGCTAGAATAATTTTGCTTTCACTTTTCAGGCAGCTATATGTGCTTACGTATTAAATGAATTCTGTATTGTTATATAGTGTCGACAGCCGCTTGGTCAATAAATGTCAAACAGAAAGGCGGCGTCGACCAATATCGGATATCCAGGCCAGGCGAGCAGTATCCCTCGTGGACAAATAACAGGACGTGACTAAGGGCACTGCTTAGACCCAGTTTCAGTTTTCAGGGTTGGGTTGAACTTTATAATGAAAACATGTCTAATGGAAGTTTATAATACATACTGGTTAATTCTTTGGTAACACATTTAGACCAATGTGGCCCAAGTGCTAACTGGGCTACTATAAATTGGTAGTCTGTTTTGGTAGTAATAATAATAATAACAACAACAGAAACAATTATATATTTATTATCGAATATACAGTAAGGTTTGTAGAGCATGTCAATATTTAGTATAGTAAAGTTATTTTTAGTTAAAATAGTTAACAATATTATGGAATAAACTTTAAATAGGAATAGAGCAATAACAAAGCAATCGAATAAATACATTTACCTATTTATAAACTCATTTACAAAATAAAAGCGAGACGCCGCAGATGTTTCCAATATTTCGTGACTAGAGGGGGAACATATTATAGTAGTGAATTTTAATAAGAGTTGTAAACTATCCATGAGATATATTACTAAAACCAATTATTTAAATTTAAGTGAAACTTGGAGAACGGTTTTAGAGTCCCAGTTAGCGATTATTTGAAAAAAAAATATATTTTATATGGAGCTAAAAAATTAAAATTTGGTCTTAGATATAACAAGTAAGTACTGCAAGTGTCTTGAAAAAATTGTGTTACAAATTTAATTAAAATTAAAAAAAGTTTTTTCAGAAAAAAACCTAATTATTTCAAAGGAAATGTGCCTGTCATTAATAATTATAAATATGGCAGGTATTTTTCCCTATTAATTGCCTGAATGGTTCTGTTTTAGTCCACCAATCTAGTTTTTTCAAACAATCAACAACAAAAAAGGTTTTTTAAAACAAATTTCTACTTCTCCGCGAAGCTCATTATGTTATCTTTCTTTAATTTTGTACCCACCCAAGGTCCATTTAAATTTAAAGAAATAGTTTTAATAATATATCATACTAATAGTGTGCAATTCTTATGAAAATTTACTACTATAATGCACTTGCTGCATCTCGAAATTTTTTATTTATAGAATACATTCGCATGCTAAAATTTAGCGCTTTTGGACGCAAACTTTGTCCCGGTATTAGGAAATAAATGGTCCAAGGCTGACAATTTACACAATTGTTAGTTGATTCTACAGTGCACACAGCTCTATCTATAAAATTTTGTGTAAACTAGAGCTATCTGGTCCTGCACCGAGATGGCCTCCCTCTCGAATCTCTCATAATGCTCTCCAGGCTGACATCTTGCAACAACTTCCATTGTTTAGATTTTTATCTACGATTTATTTAAATAGCATAGCAGTACAGATAACGTCATCCGTCTTTGTCCAACACTGTACATATTGCATTATAGAATCTCAAATGATACCGATGATTATTTTATTATTAATTGCGAGTAACTTTTTTTTCCTTTGATCAAAAGACTTGAAAATTGGTACACTACCACCTCTGTCTATGTTCTTTTAAGTTGTAGATTTTCGTTTCAATCACTTAGACAATTTGAGAGATATTGCGTTTTAAAAAATATGTTTTAATTTTTTATAAAGAAAATTGTCCGTTAAGATTTGATGAACGAACTCATCCAAGTCATTAGCAAAATAAGGGTAATTCCCAAATTTCGTCCAAATCAGTGAAGTATTTTTTTAATTTATCGGTTGGATACACACACAGATATATATATATATATATATATATATATATATATATATATATATATATATATATATATATATATATATATATAACATTGGGTTCCAGAGGCCCTAATTTGCGCTCATTTGAAGAAATTTTCCGAAAGTCTCACCATCGATATCTCTCTATTAGTGAATTTTCTTAATGAAAATTCACTAATATACAAACAGGCAAAGTAGAATCAAGAGATCCTTAACAATTTGACTACATGAACGAGTCGGTGGAACACCAGAAATACAACGAGATATTTTTTTCTGACATAGAAATTTGCCCATCGCAGAGGAACAAATTCCACATATCGTATAACCATAACAAAGCAAAATAAACCCACAGCATATTTTGAAAATTAAAGAATTAAAATAACTTAATTGTTTAAAGAGATATAAAAAATTTTCGTAAATAAAAAAACATTGTCCCGAAAAAACTGATCCGACCTTCCTGGCCACCAAACGTCTTTAAGCAAAGACCACGGTTGTCAAGATATAATTATTTACAAAAATCTGTTTGACAAACATTACAAAAGAAGATTTTTACATCAAATTGTGCAACAATGGCTTTTACAATAATATGGTACACGAACTTCATTAAAATCTTTAATACCTAAAAAGTTATTTACATGACACATGAAAAACACCTTTTTATACATTTGAGTGAAGTCGAAATTTTTTTTCCCGAAAGCTCGGCTTATTAATAAAAAGTTTTATTTTGCAACTGACGGCTTTCCCACAATTTTTTTTAGTTAATAACACTATTACCGTCACTAAAAGTTAATACTATATATATATATATATATATATATATATATATATATATATATATATATATATATATATATATATATATATGGTGTTTCAGATCAGTTTAGACCCTACATATCACAGCCCCCGTTCGTGCAAGACTTTACTTATATATATATATATATATATATATATATATATATATATATATATATATATATATATATATATATATATATATATATATATATATACAGGGCGGATCCACAGTGTATTTTTTGACTTTGATATAAACTTCGTTTTGTATTCCTTATCAAACACTTAGATTCGTCATTTCATTCTTAATCAATAACGTGAAAAAAATCCTTTTCTCATTTCAATCGTTTGTGAGAAAATCCCAAAAAGGGTTGCATGTTCCTTTCAATAATCAATATTGGTCAGCAATTATAGCATCACAACTATTATTTCTGTGTCATAACTGTTCGTTCTAATGTTGTGTGTGTGTTTTGTTTATGTTTCTTTATGTTCGGTCTATTTTCGCGACTATGGCCAATGACGCACACCAGAGAGCAGTTTCACCTCACTATCCTGGAAGTTTTTCCGAAACCCTGCCTTTCTGAAAGAAGGGTAGGGCTCTTTTACATGCCCAACATCGCATGGACACGGGAGCAACGGCTTTAGGCCCCTCCAAAGAGAAGAACGTGCAGACATTCAACTTACTCAAATACAATGCCGCAACATCGGTTGATGTTAGTTACAGTATGAACTGAAAAGTGAAAGGAGAATCCTGGGTTCGCACACAGTACCCATTGCTTCAGAGGCACGCGTTCTTACCACTGAACCAACGAAGCTCTCCGTTCAAAGTGGTTCGCGAGATGGCCTGACCTGACACCATTACATTATTTTTTCTGCTGATAGGTAAAATATGTGGTATATTCTGTTCAGCCAAGAAATGTAGAGGATTTGAAAAACATAATTACTCGCTTCGGCGGAAATTTCGCCTTAAGTTATTAGACATGCGTGCACTGTGGAGCTTATTATAAGATATAACGTTTGCAATACATAAAATAGTCGCCAGTTTTAGCATATTTTATAAGTTACTTTGTCATCGTTAGCAGTGTTCATTAACTGTTAATTATACTTTGGTGATTACTTTTGAAAATTCCTTTTCCCGAAAACTATTGAAATGAGACAAAATTTTGTCACATTATTGATTATATTTATTATATTACATTTATTCAATTAAATTATACAATATGCAATACACAATAAGTCTATGACTTGTGCTGTGTTTTTACAAAATTTAACGGGTTCATCCAAAAAGTCATTGGCAGTTGTGGACCAAGTTCACTATACTTCAAAATTTGACATTCTAAATGGAAAATATTTCTTACCTAAACTTCCTCCTCTCAATTGCTTTATTGTTACCTCCATTTACCATAGTTCTTGACATCTTTATACTTATTTTTCAACCACGGGTCAACCTTAATAGCCCATATTTTTTTCAAAAATAATAAACTAATCTATAAGAATGAAATATGGAATCCAAGTCTTGAATATAGGGTGTTCCATTAAAAACTGATGTTTATGTCAAAAAGTACACTTTGGAATCAGCCAGTATATCTTATGATTTACTTTGCAGCACTATTACTTCCACCTGGTCAACACGTGTGGAAGTATCGCAGCGGCGACAAAAATTTCAATTTTTTTTCGCTTAAACATTGCAAAAAGTATAAAAACAAATAGAAAAACATGATTTGGAAAGGATTTTTTTCTTGTGTGTCGGTCTGTATGTCTGTCTGTTTTATAGCCACGATAACTTTATAACGAATTGAGACATCGTAAAATTTGGTATACAGTTAGCACCCGACAAGCGAAGAGGTAGGGGATGAATGGGGGGTGATTAAATGAAAATTGAAATTTTTTCGTTAAAGCTCGAATAATATAACGTTTTAGAGTTTGTTTATTAGAAAACCTTGAATTTCATCAAACATCTGATATTTTGTGCTAAAATTGAATTAGGAGTTGAATGCGTGAGGGTGGAATATCGGTGACAGAAATTATTATTTTTTAACTAAATTGGCGTACAAAGTCCAAAACCTATAAAAAACTTAATTCTGGAACGAAAACTTTTTTGTCTGTCGGTCGGTCGGTCTGTTGGCCTGTACGTATGTCTGTTAGTAGACGCAATAACTTTCTAACGAATCGAGTTATCATCTTAGAATTTGATGTCCAGTTAGCACTCGAGAAAGGAACGATTCGAATTGGTTTTAGGTAAGATCGCTTAAGGGGGTAAGGATAAACGAGGGGTGCTTTGATGAACATTGAAATGTCTTCGTTAAAACTCTAGTAATATAACGTTTCAAAAGTTTATGTGTACAGAAATACGAATATTTTCTTTGGTCAAGTCATGGACTCTAAAATCATTTCATGAGAAGGTCTTGCCGAGGAGAGTGGATAATCGTAGCTATGTGGAAGTTATGATTCAATTTGTAGCACTATCTTTTTAATGCCTTTTAAAAATGTACAAATGATTTTGCCGCTCACTATATTAATATTTACTTTCTCGTCGCCTCAATTTTACTCATAGGGCTGAAAAATGTATAACACTTGATAATTTTTTTTAACTCTTTTCTTTAATCAACTAACAGTGTTTTTATGACGATTCACTAATGTGTGTTAAAAATGTACAACTACGTCCATATTTTTTTCCGCCTTTTAGTGAATTTTTGTAGAAAAAATTCACTAATGGAGAGATCCCGACTTTTGAATTTTGAAATTTTTTTTGCAAATGAGCGTGAACTAGGACCCCTAGAACCCATATCCGAGGTCAGTTTCAATTTATATATATATATATATATATATATATATATATATATATATATATATATATATATATATATATATATATATATATATATATATATATATATATATATATATATATATATATATATATATATGTATCACACAGATAACTCAAAAAATAATGGGCCAATTTTGATAAAATTTTGTGAATACCTTCCTTTTGCAAGTGGCTTGGATAAGTTTGTTAGCCAGGAAAATCGGCCAAGGTTTTTCCGAAAAATTTCGTGTTTTCTTTAGAAAAAATCATATCTCCGGAAATAACAAAGTAAGGGCAACCAAATTTGGTACATCGTCTTACATTGCTATAACTAAATTACCTACCAAAATTTAGTGCTGTAGGTCAAAAGACGAAAAAGTTATGGGCATTTAAAGAAAAATAAATTGGGGTTTTCATCAAAACGTCAAAGTGACAATTACAAAGGTCAAAATTGGCAACATTTAGGCGAAGAACTTGAATCTAATACGGGCTATGGAAAGAAAATGTCTCAAGAAAAATGTTTTACAAACGCTGAAGTCTTAGTTTCAACCGTCATTGTCCTTCATTTTACTAAAATGTTTCCAGAAAATTCATTTGAAACAGACCCTTTCTCTGATGCTTGGCAGTAGTCTTAGCTATAGAGTTTATCGTTTAATGATATATAACTTTTGTCGAATTTTCGTAAAAAATCAATAAAGCTCAATATATCCGTTATTATACAAGATATGAAAAAAAATTGTCTTGAGCTACATCATAAAAAATATTTCTACAATCACAGGGTGGCCCATAAGTCGTTGGTGATTCAATTTTTTTTTGTCGAACATGCGTTAGGTTATTGCATTTTTGCATTTTCCATCGAAATATAATGCACGTTTTTAAATGAAGAAATTCTGAACGCAGCAAGTTCGTTATGGTAGCGAGTTTTGATTAAATGCTTCATATTTGAAAAGCTCAATATGTTATTAACCTACAAGGTTGACCAAGAAACGGATTTTTTCGGTTACACTTTAAGTTTACTTTCGGAAATTTTTGTACGTTTTCAAAGAATAAAGTTATTTTGATGAAACATGGCACATTGTTTTCACTGTATATGTTATACTGGTAATCAAATTTGATGCCTGCTTTCTGAAAAAACACACACATATTTGCTATTAAAAACATTTAAATGAAAATTCAGTACCATAACGCATTTGCTGCGTCCCGAAGTTTTTTAAGACGGTTTCCAAATTGATTAAAGTATTTCTTTAAGAAAATTTACTAAAACTCGGAATGAGATCACAACTTTACTGTTTACTGTATTATTGATAAAATATTTAAGCTTCTTCGGTTATATTTTTCCTCAGAATTAAAATTTATAGATATAAGATATCTACAAAAAGTAAAGCAAAGGGCCAAACTAATTTTCCATTCACAAATCTCTATAAAATTTATTTACAAAGGTTTAACAGCCAACTAGTTCGTTTTTGACAACTAAGTTTATAACGCAAATCTAATAAAACCGCTTATTTTAAAATATCTTTACCACCTTATCATTTTGGTATAAAACTTTTCCCCCAATGCACAATAAAAGCGACAGTCAAGAGGAGGCAGACAGTAATATATGTTTCATATTTTCCTTCATTTTTGACGAATGGATATTTCCAATAATGTCTTATCCAGGAAAAATGCAACATAAAAGTTTATAATAGTATAAAAGTTTTATGCCCATTACTAAATTCTTCATGTGACGTTAATAACTCCCAAAATGTTAACTTTATACGGTGTATAGATTTTTTGCGTCTTGGTTCTAAAACTTAATATTTGAAAGCTATTTTCCTAAATCCTATATCCGATATTAAATTCATTTATTGCAAACATTATTTGCCCTTACAAAATTAAATCAATATAATATTCTAGTTTTAATTAGTTTATGTGGATTTAATAAAACTTTTTAACTAGGGGCTAAATTGACTTTTTGATTACAGATAGTTAGTTCAAATAAAATCATTACCCTTCCACCAATAAAATTACAGAAAAAAAGTAGGGACGTAGCGAGTGCGTGATGGTAGCGAAGTTTGCTAGAGGGGTTTTAATGTTATTATTATTATTATTATTATTATTATTATTATTATTATTATTATTATTATTATTATTATTATTATTATTATTATTATTATTATTATTATTATTATTATTATTATTATTATTATTATTATTATTATTATTATTATTATTATTATTATTATTATTATTATTATTATTATTATTATCGACTTTAGCCTGAAGGGCTTTTACACTCCCTTAAAGGAGAACATTAACTCATCCCAGGTATCTCAGATACCAAATGGTCTGAGCTCGGATGGAGCCCTTTCCAAGTTACCGGGCTCTGAACGACAGCGCGACCTCCTCATTTCCGAGGAATCTCCGCACGGAGTGGGCAGTTGCAAGTATTACTCATTTCTTCTTAACCTTATAAATGTGCTCTATTTATTCAGCGTATGGCGTTACAGTACGATACACGTGATAGAAGCATACAAAATACACAAAATATACAAAATACAAAACACATATAAACAGAGAAATTTCAAATATATAAGGACAAACATAACTATTATGACAAACTATATATCTACATCCAAATTGCGAAGTCATTGGATTGCCTCTGGTGTGGCTTTCATAAACTCTTCTAGGTCACAAGCGTAGGAACGGTTAGGACATTCTGATACGATGTGGTGGATAGTTTGCCGCGGTGATCCGCAATCACATTGTGGGGATTCTGCCCTGCCCCATTTGTGTAAGGAGTCAGCACATTTCCCGCAACCTGTTCTAACTCGGTTGAGCTTTGACCATAGTCAGCGTGGCAGGTCGGATTCGTTGAAACAGTGTGTTGGATCATCTAGTTGAATGTAGTGGTCTCCTGCAGTTTCTGTCCATATGGTAGTCCATTTATTAGTCGCATGAAAGTTTTCGTTCGATTCTAATGCTGATCGGATGGCTGGATGTCTTGATTTGAGCCGATGATATTGTCCCGCCAGGTATGGGATATCGGTATGGATTGATAGGGCTGCTTTAGCCATGATTTTTCTATATTCCCTGATGAGAGCTGCAGTTCGTCGGATATCTGGTGCTGTGATATTACTGAGCACTGGGAGCCAGCGCGTTGGTGTTGGCCGTATGGTTCCAGCAATCAGTCTCATTGTTTGGTTCAGTTGCACATATACTTTTGTGGTGTGGGCACTGTTGATCCAAACAGGACAGAAATATTCTGCGACAGAGTATACCAAGGCCAGAGCCGCTTTCCGAAGTACTGTCGCTGTAGCTCCCCATCTTGCTCTATAAGACCTAGTCTCCTAATATTCTCTCGAAGATTCTTAGGAACCATATCAGTTCACGACATGACTATTGAAATCATTCGGACACTATCTGCCCGCACTGTCTCTTTACTTGCATCTCGAGGTCTCTGTACTTAATGATCTTCTCGTTGTATTTTATCTATAGATCATTAGTATTCAGAATCGCCACATTAATCAGCGTCATTTGCTAGCAGGACTTATCCACTATTATTATATCTGGCCTGTTGTGGGCAAATCATTGGTCTGTGAGCAAGGTACGATCCTAGTACAACCTGTATCCTGAGTTTTCTAGAACAGGCTCAGGAGTATATCATAGTAGGGCACCTAACTAAGATTTAAAAGTCACAGTTTTAGTCAGTATTTGATGGAGTATTTCTCTCCTTATACTCTGTTGCAGCAAACGCTTGACATTCTCCAGTGACGTGCTGGGTAGTGTCTGATGACTGACACCCAAATCTGCATTTGTCATTTTGGACCAAATTATCCCCAACTATATATTTCAAGTAGTTTCTTGTTGGGATGACTTGCCTCTGGAATCATCTGTCCGGACACCAGCCAGTAGGTGGAAGCCAATTTGTCAACATGTGCGTGGGAAGTCTCATTCAGATATCGCCCATGGAGAGGCTTCCGCATCCAAGATTGCAGCTTGTCCTGATCAGTCCAATGGTGACTTTGTATTTCACTTTCTTTTAATTTTAGCGGTTTGAATTATCTGCCTCGTATGGCACAGTCTAGTTCAGAAGTAGCAGCCCGCTGATGGAAATGTGCACGTAGGTTTAATATCTGCTGGTCTAACTGTTTTTAATTAACACTAGAAGATGAACAGTGCACCAGTCCTAAATATAAAATTAATTGGAATAAACAACATTTTAGTTGTACATTGGTATGTAGATGAGTGTAGTTTGTGACAGTTTGGTTGCAGGAGTGAGAGAGGGTAACGACGGAGTGGGGTAGCTAGATAGGTTTATGAGATAGAGACATGATATAATGACTTACAAGATATGATATTGCGCATATGTCCCGTCCCTTCTATGACGTCATGTGGTGAGTGAAAATCTGGCGCCATCATTTGAATGTAAACACTTTCAAACACTAATTAATTGTTTTACAGTTTATTTACAGTTTGCACATTTTTGGTTATTGTAGTGATTAATTTACAAGATTTACTTTCGTAGGTGAGATAGTATCTAGCTTGGCTGTTAAAGGCTGGAATTAGGAGCAGAAATTAGAGCTCTGTTTTGTAATTGTATTGGCATTTAATATACATGGTGATTGTTTACGAGTTCCTATTAGACGTTTTGGAGAAACTACACTGATTTGGATTCTGAAAATTTGTAGTATAAGGTATACCAATATGTCCAATCCATCTAAAACATTTAGAACATCCCGCGACTTCCGGTTATACCGGAAGTGGACACTAACTCGCTTATTTTAAATAGAACGCCCTGTATATTATTACAGACTCGGATACAGCTGATCTCGACGATTCTCTCAATATACGGTTCTGCTACTTTATACTGAGTGTTTTACGAGATATAGCCGTTTTTATTACAAAACTATGTCCCTTTCAACGCTTTGTATCTTATTAATGGATGCAAACTGGAAGTTCTTTGTTATGCACAATTTTTTTTCATTATTGTATATCTTAATTTAGTACACACAATCTTCCGACAAATTGATTGTTGTCTACGGGGTGATTAAAAACGCATATGCGCAGATATGTCATTTTTTTTCAAATGGATCACCTGTATATTATAATGCCATTGGCAAGATAATTTACTACTCTTCCAATTTTGTTATCATTACCTATACCCAAACCAGAGGGTTTCTGAGATATTCAGCTTCGAAATATGCAAGATGGGTATGTATTATGATTCCTGTAGAGTGTAATGGGAAATAGCAAACTTGAACAGTAACCAAATTCTCAGTTTGACAGTTATGTTTTGAGTTGAGTAGGTTAGGTTAGGTTAGATTGTGAGTGGTCCATATCGGTCCCTCCACCGCGACCATAAGGTCTATTGTGGCTCACGCCTAATGTCTATATTTCGCCCAACAAATCCAGCCTCCTACAGAGGTCGATAACCTTTGCGGGTGAAGGTTGATCCAGATCCTCTGGAGCAAGCTTTACAGGAACACAGCACGTGCTCTGCTGTTTCGTCATTCTCCATACACAGCCGGCACTCGGTCTCCTGACCGATCCCAATACGGTGCATGTGATGCCTCAAGCGACAGTGTCCTGTATACAGGCCGACTAGAGTACTCAGTTGTTGTCTGTTCAACTCTAGTAGTTTCTTAGCCCTTGACTCAGACTGGCCATTTATGAAGGCCTTAGAGTGAGCTAATTCTGGAAGATTTTGCCAATATTGAATTGTCCTTCTATCTGTCCAGGTCTTTAAGGTGCGTTTTGCTGTGCAAGATGTTATTCCCAGTACCGGTTCTGGTCCGACAAAGTCACACTGGGCACCACTCCTGGCAAGCGCGTCTGCCGCAACGTTGCCATCATGGTCCGAGTGACCCGGTATCCAGACCAGCGACACCTCATTACAGCTGCCCAATTCGTTAAGGGCAGATTTACAACTCCATACCGTCTTTGAATTGCACCGGTAGGAACCAAGAGCCTTTATTGCAGCTTGGCTATCTGCATATATCTTTATCGATTTGTTTGTGCATATGTCTTTTAAGCTTTCCCTTGCACACATCTCGATGGCATAAACTTCTGCCTGGTGTATGGTTGCGTACTTGCCGAGGCTAGCTGATAGTCTAGCATCGGTGCTGCCCCCATATGCGCCGGCTCCTACTCCCATATTGGTTTTGGAGCCGTCAGAGTACCAGCAGAGGTCCGCTCTCAACAGGGTCGATTGGTTCCGGTCCCAGTCCTCCCTTTCCGGGAGGACGGTCTTGAAAGACAGATCTCTGCTGATTTTTGTAGGCATCAAGTCCGAGACCATTCCCAGAATCCTGTGACAATCACTGTCATCAAGGAGTCCGGACCCCCTCAGACTGACTTCCCTCGGCATGTTATCTGCCGTTTGTATTAGTCTGTACGTTGTTCACCTCGCCACCCTCTCCAATCATATGTGAAGTGGGGGAATATTGAGGAGGACCTCCAGAGCGACTGATGGTGCGGTGCTTATCGCTCCCGTTATCATCAGACATGCTTGTCTCTGTAGATGAGCCAGTTTGGCCCTCGCGGTACCACGAAGTACCTTAGGCCACCAAACTATGGCTCCATATGTTATCATAGGTCTGATAACCACTACATAGAGTCAGTACATCTGTTGGGTTTGTTCCCCAGTTGTTCCCGCAGATTCTCCGGCAGGTCCACAGGGACATCTTAGCCCTGCGGATAACATTTTCTAACTGGTGAGTTGAGTAATACAACTAAGTGAACTTTACTTCTCTGCACAAAAGAAACGCACTCACCAAATTTAATCAAAATCGGTCCATTGTTTTTTGATTTATCGGTGATATATATATATATATATATATATATATATATATATATATATATATATATATATATATATATATATATATATATATATATATATATATGTAGGGTGCCCCATAATTAATTGGACATTAACAAAGATGTGATGGCTGGCACAAAAATAAAGCGATTGGGCTCAATATGCCTTAGTAAAATGTTACTCGTTTTCGTTTTACAGGGTGTATAAATAATTTTTCTTAAAATTATTTTTGCAAATATCTTGAAAGTAGTACAACATATTATTATAAAATGTGGCATGGTATTATTAGACATCATATACGATGACAGTATCAATTTCACCACTGCCGCTTGGTGGCGCCACCAACAGCAACACTGGTTCATTAACATGATCATATTTTTTTGTGCACTTTGTATGTACATTTTCGAACAAAAATAAAAAAGGCCCATTTAGTTTCACCCAAAAAAGGTATACCTCTTTGAAGTCGAAAAAGTTGACCGTTTTCAAAGTAAAACTACTTTTTCAATGAAAACCAAAAATTTGTATTTACTTTGTTGCTAAGTATGTTATGGTAACAACTAGGAACTTGTTTACTATAACTTGTCAAAATCGACTGACATTAAACAAATATCTTTACTTGTCACTTTGTTCTTGTTATTTGCGTTAAAATGCCGAGTCCTAACGATTTTTCAAATCCACAAATGCGAGATATGGTGTGTCTTTATGTCCAAAAAATTTTTTTGTTCGCGCAGAGCAGCACAGCGCTATTGATCTTGATAGAAGGCAACCAAACCATAGAACTTTTAACGCACGATAGATTAGGTGAAACTGGCTCATTTCATCCTGAAAACAGAAATGGAAGAAGACCAAGTGTAATTAGTGCTGATGTGAAAGACGAAATCATAGTCCGTATTGTAGAAGACGCGGAAACCAGACGAGACGTGTTAGTGCAGCAACGGGTATAAGCAATTATTCGTTGTCCACAATTATACGCAAAGAAAAGCTGCATCCGTATCATTTCACTCGAGTTCAGCAGTTTTACCGCAAGACTTACCCAGACGACTTCAATTTGGCAAGTTTATGAGAAAACGCTATTTAGATGATCTAATAATCTACAAGAAAAATTTATTACTGATGAAGCTTCATTTACCAGAAGAGGTATGTTTAATTTGCGGAATAGCCATCCCTATGCGATTGAAAATCCTCATGCTATCAGCAAACATGATTTTCAACATGAATTTTCAATAAACATTTGGTGTGGAATTCTTCAAAATTGTATTGTGGTACCATTTGAACAGCCCCCAAGATTTAACGAAGCAATGTATCTCTTGTTTTTGAGAGATAATTGACCGGTGATTTTAAATGTACTTTTAACTTTAAGGAGTGACTCTTGTATCACGCATGATGGTGCTACAGCACACTAGATTCGAGATGTGCGAAAATAATTAGATGAAATTTACATTAAAACGTGGATTGTAGAGCTGGTGTGCACCCATGGCCAGCGCCTACTCCTGACTTAAATCCGCTAGATTTTTACTTTTGGGGTTATTTAAAGTCACTGGTCTACAAACATCAAATAAATAACCGCCAGCAATTATGATAAAAGATTGTACGAGTTGTTAATTATATCAGAGCTCAACAAAATATTTTAATTAGGTAGATTAATGCAATGGGTAACAATCTCTCCGATCTCCATTTTGTTATCTATTTCTTTTTAATTAATAGTTTTATAGATGTTATTTTATTCAATGGCTTTGTTGAATTGTTAATAAAATTGTTTCTTTCGATAACGTACATTTTATTGTGCTAGAAAGTATCTACAACAGATACACATAATTTGCACTAAGTTCAAAGCCTTCGAGAATACATAATGTTTGCGCATCATCGTTAATTTAAATTCATTGGAAAAGTAGGTTTATTTTGAAAACGGTCAATTTTTTCGACTTCAAAAGGTGTACCTTTTTTGTGTGAAACTAAATGGGATTTCTTTATTTTTGTCGAAAATATGCATACAGGTGGACAAAAAATTATGACCATCTTAATGAACCAGTGTTGCTGTCGGTGTCGCCACCAAACGGCAGTGGTTAAATTGATACCGTCATCGCAAGACGCATAATAATAATAATAATAATATCGTGCCACATTTCATAATAATATATTAAACCATTTACAAGATATTTAAAAAAATAGTTTTAAGAAAAATTATTGAAACACCCTGCAAAACGAAAACGAGTAACATTTTACTAAGCTGTAATGAGCCCAATCGCTTTATTTTTGTGCCAGCTATCACCCCTCAGCTAATGTTCAATTAATTATAGGGCACCATGTATATATATATATATATATATATATATATATATATATATATATATATATATATATATATATATATATATATATATATATATATATAAAAATTGACGTCTTTCAATGTTTCTTAAAAAAATTTCTCTGGGCGCAAATCGGTCTGATTCGTTTTCAATGCGCCACCCCCTATATATATATATATATATATATATATATATATATATATATATATATATATATATATATATATATATATATATATATATATATAGAGAGAGAGAGAGAGAGAGAGCGATTTGCGTCCAGAGAATATATTTTTTTAAGAAACGCTGAAATACGTCAATTTTAATATTGAGGGGGACATGTTTTGACATAAAACTCAACTTTGTCATATCAACCCCTTAAGGGTGGTGATAACAACCCTCATATTTTAAATAGGGAACATGGGTCGAGTGTCACATCATTTGAAAGCTGTTTCTTTTCTGAATTCAGCACACAAATTTTTTTGCTTGTTTTATCAACTCGTTTAAAAATTATTCACAGTTGAAGATGCAAAAACGCATTTCACTCATTCCGATAAGAAACGTGCTGATAGTCAATGTTTTGTTGGTTTGTAAACAAAAAAATTACTATCAGAACATTTCTTATCGTAATGAGAGAAATGCGGTTTATTATTACAGTTTTCGGTTGGTTTGATACTTGATAGTACTACCGAAAATTAATTTCACAATGGTGTATTCTGTAGAAGAAAGAGCTGAAATAATTACTATTTTTTTCAAAAACGATGACTGTGCCAACCGTACCGCAAATTTGTTAAATGAACGACATCCGAACAGACATGTTAACAGAAAATACATTTTTAGAATTAGTTGCAAAGTTTCGACAAAGTGGTTCAGTAGCCAACAAAGAACGGGATCCTGAACGTGAATTTCCGGTTAAAAATGAGACTTCTGAGATTGAAGTTTTAGAACAAATTGCTGCAGACCCAACTTTGAGCACGAGAAAATTGGCGACTGTTTCAAATATCAAAAGAAAAACTATTAAGCGAATATTGAAGCATCATAAATTTCACCCGTATAAAATTCCTCTTGTATAACAACTGAATGAAGATTATTTTGATCGGCGGGTGGACTTTTGTAAAGTTATGACTAGACGAATAACTGATAACGGGAACGTTCTGTTCAATATCTGTTTTTCAGACGAGTGTACGTTTTTATTAAATTCTACAGTCAATCGTCATAATTGTCGTTATTGGGCAGATAATAAGCCAAGAAATTTTAACGAAGTCCACACTCAAACTCCACAGAAATTGAATGTCTGGACTGTCATTTTTGGAGACCGTTTAATCGGACCAATTTTTCTTGATGGCAATTTGAGTGGCGAAACTTATTTGGAGTTAATAGAAGATATCGTTTACCCTCTACTAATTGACATTGTTGAAAATAATGATCGCTATCAAGAAAATGAATTAGTGTTTCAACAAGATGGAGCTCCTCCGCATTTTTCACAAAGTGTTAGGGAGTTTTTGAACAGAGAGTTTCCCGGACAATTGATTGGACGTAGAGGTGCTATTAAGTGGCCCCCTAGATCACCGGATTTAACTCCTTTAGACTTCTTTTTATGGGGCCATTTAAATAGTAGAATTTACGCAACAGAACCGAAGTCTTTGAAAGAATTATGGCGACGCATTGTTGAAGAATGCCGTCTAATAACTCCCAAATGCTCTAGAATGTCAGAGCTCGTTTTGAACAAAATTTGTACCTTTGTATGGAAGCCGGTGGTCAACAATTTGAACACTTACTTAACTGAGTAAACAGTTTTGAATGTTTGGTTTTGTTTTTTAGTTTTTTTTTAACGAAAAATTGACTAATTAGTGCATTTACGATCACAATGAATGAAATATGTTCTTGCAACTCCAACTGTGAATAATTTTTAAACGAGTTGATAAAACTTGAGACACCAAAAAAATTAGTTTGCTGATTTCAGAAGGGAAAGAGCTTTCAAATGATCTAACACTCGACCCATGTTCCCTATTTAAAATATAAGGGTTTTTATCACCACCCTTAAGGGGTTGATGTGACAAAATTGAGTTTTATGTTAAAACATGTCCCCCTCAGGATTAAAATTGACGTGTTTCAGCGTTTCTTAACAAAAAAAAATTCTCTAGACGCAAATCGGTCTGTTGCGTTTTCAATGCGCCACCCTATATAAACACATAAAAATTATATATATATATATATATATATATATATATATATATATATATATATATATATATATATATATATATATATATATATATATATATATATATATATATATATATATATATATATATATATATATATATATATATATATATATATAGTTTAGAGTGTGGCGCGTGGGGGGGGGGTGGTGCGGGGGCTGGCTGGGTAGTGTAGTTCGCGCCTATTTGAAGATATTTTTTTCAAAATGCAAGAGTCGAGATTTGCTCGTTGGTGAACTTTTTTTAAGACAAGTTACTATAAGGCAGTCCTACGATATTGATGTTAAAAACAAACACGAAGCTGGCGTAATATAAAATCGAAGCAACGCTGTTTGCAAACGTAGATAAATATTTTATTTCCAAACACTTGGGTCGCCACGCCGCACAAACTGTGCTGTAGAATTCTATTAAAACAAAGAGCCCATATTAAAGCAACTTTATAGGGATTTTCCTTGACCCAGCTTAGCAGAAAAGGGCGACACTCTGCATACAACTAGCGTGTTTTAACTTTGAATGAGAAACACATATCACACTCACATATGAAAATAAAAAATGAGTAAACGCAAGAGATCAAATTTGAATAAGTCGATTCTGCAAAGAAATCTTTTTGATCATTACTACAAATAAATTATTTCAGGGCTATCGTAAATTTGTAAGTTTGTGATTTATTTATATGTGCGTATGTGTTGCATAACGGGATGGTTTTAAATTTTACATTTATCAACCATATATTTTTATCCTACAATATCGTGTAGATTCCTAGCTACATTCAGTAAGATAGACTTATAACTCGATTTTCTCATGTTAGGTTATTACTAGATTTACAACTTCTTGAAATTAAAACCGACAACATAGATACATACAGGTTGTTTGGCGAGTCGTCTTCATGAGAAGTTCATGATCTTCTGCTCGTTTTTCCATATGATAGTCTATATCCCTGGCCTAAAGGTACGCCAGCTAGTCACATTTGTCTTCCTCCACCACTAAAATGAATATCCTACGTTTTGATTGTTGAGTAATGGGAGAAGTGCTAAACAGAACCCGAGAGGGCTAAACGAGTCTCCCTGAAATATCCCTCTTATGATGTTGATGCTTCCTGCATCCAAACGCTCTTCTGGTGAGTTGATGACTACCTTTGTCTTCCATTGTTCCGCTGCATGTTTTAGGAACCCGCAGATATAATGGTTTATCTTGTAAAGCTCCAATCTTCTACAGCCAGGAGTAAGGGATACTATCGAACGCCTTCTGATACCCTATCTATGCAGTGTGCAAAGAGCCTTTTGTTCTCTTTGCACGATCCATTACGGTGGGTCTATGACTAGTTGTTCTTTACAACCCCTCGATCCTTTTCAACAGCCTTTTTATTCCTCATCCGGCCGCTTATTTGTCTCAAGATGGTTGTAAACTTTCACAGCAATTACAGATGCTAATAATTTATATACTGTTGGGAGGTAGGTAATTGGTCTATATTTGGCCCGGTTATTAGTATATTCAACAAGTTTTGGTAGAAGATTGGTGATGCCGCTAGTCATGAGCTTTGGCATTAATTCTACTTGTTCCAAGAGGCTCGCAAAGCATCTGGCCAGCTTATTATGGAGCGACTTGAAGTGTTTGTACCAAAAGTTCTGCAGTTTATTTGGCCCCGGTGCCCTTCAGTTCGAGGTTTTGCTTACTGCCTTCTCTACATCATCGCGCGTTATTTCCCACGTTAGCATAGTACGGAGTTTAGAAGTCGACTTTCTTTCACCATGCAACCACATATTTTTATCCTACAATATAGTTTAGATTTCTAGCTACATTCAGTAAGATACACTTATAACACGATTTTCTCGTGTTAGGTTATTATTAGATTTACAACCTCTTGAAATTAAAACCAACAACAACATAGATACATACATGGTGTTTGGCGAGTCGCCTTCATTAGAAGTTCATGATCTTCTATTCCGAATTCGAAGGAGAAAATTTAGGTCTGCACATAAGCGGTTATGTGGAATCCACCGAAATTACTTCCACGTGTATGGAGCTTCCGGTTTAACAGGAAGTAACATAAAATTTGTTATTCTGGGACACCCGACTCCCGAATAGCTCAATTCGCGAGGCGAGTAACCTAATACGACTAGGAGGTCGCAGGTTTTTCACTCAAATGTGGCAAGGTCGGCTTCTCATGAGTTATGGGTGGCGTCCGTTGTATATATGTTTGTGTAAGTTCCCCCTGCACAAGTCTAAAACTTCTGAGTGCGGAGTGTGTCCACTGTGGTGTGATGATTAGTATTATTTTTTAAAATTATTATTGTTATTATTATTATTATTGTTCATTGTCCACACTTCCTTTAAGGAAGTGAGCCTAAAACAATGACACATCGGTCTAGGACAAGATGGCCAGCTGGAATGTATGTATTAAAAATGCTGATGGGTGTTTCCCATTACCCCCCGGAAGAGACTGCAAGCATCCAGTAATACAGACTTCTCAATAGGTAGGTATAATACCCATTCTACGCCCAGTTGTTTAAGGGTCTTTTTCAGGCTTTTTGGTATATCGCCTGTGGCGCCGGTAACAATGGGAACTACCATAACTGTATCCAGATGCCACATCTTGAGAATCTCATCACACAGTGGCAAATACTTATTAATTTTCTCCGTGTATGTTTTTGGATATTACCAAGGAGTGTCGCTGGGCAGGCGTTTATTCGCAAGGACCGAGGGTAAGTCACAGTATTTACTTGGAGCTCATGCAACGGTCTTTCAGCCTGAAATGTACGCCATCTTGCACTGCGTGCGAGAGAAGAAGAGGAGGGGCAACACCAACAAGCGGATCCTTATAGCCACAGACAGACACGCATTCTTTGAGCCCCTAAGTAGACCATAGGTAAATTCTAGGTTGGTAAGTAAATGCCGAGACGAGACAAGCGACTTGGCTGAGCAGAATGAGATCACCCTTATCTGGGTTCCGGATCACTCGGGGGTCAAATGCAATGAAGAAGCTGACAGTTTTGCGAAGACAGGATCAGCAGACCGTGTATGGGGCCAGAATCGGTCCTGGGCGTATCGAGAGGCACGGCCAGGGAAACGATCAAGTCCTGGGTCAGGGAACATCACAAAACATACTGGGCAGATTATCCAGGGCTCAAACACGCGAACTCATTAATTGGGCAACCCAGTCGAAAAACAGCTATCGAGCTGCTAAATCTTAGCAGAGGACAGCTCAGCAACATAACAGGACTCTTGACGAGACACATGGCTGTCAAGAAACACCTGCATAAAATGGAGAGGTTCGAGGGGGACCTGGTATGCAGACATTGCGGCGAAGGAAAGCAATTAGCCCAGCACATCTTGTGCGAGTGTAAAGCTCTGGGCCGCAAAAGAGAACTGATCTACGGACAGCCTAGACCGGAGACAGAGCAATATAAAACTCCACCCTACCAACTGCTGCGCAGACTAATTCAAGACACAGTGATTTAGTAATTTTTAGAAAAGACAAAGGGCATGCATAATAAGCCAAATGCTGCGGTGCTATCGGGGCGGTAAAAACGCGGACGAGACCTAAGGGAGAAAAAAGGAAGTGTCGCAAAGTCCACCAAAAACGCATTTTTGTCTTTTTTGAACCTCAGAACGAGATCAGGGTTGTTGTTTGGGATTGGTCGATCTGTTTGTATTTTCCCGTTTCAATAAATGTTGATGTCTTCGTCTTCGCAGATGTTTGGCGGAACATATTAGTAATATGGAACAGTATTTGTAAGGCCCATGTATTCGTGTATGATCTTCCTAACTTTGTTTTGTCGATCCAGGTAGGACCTCGTGACCAGCATTGGGCAGCTTGCAAGGATGTGGTTCACTCCGTCCTCCATCTTGTCGCACATGCGATGTTTGACGTTTTCCAACGTCTTCCAAAACTCGATTTTTATATGCCCTTGTTGGAATCACATGGTCGTATATAGCTGAAATAAAGCCTTCAGTCTTAGCATTAATGTTACCCCAGCGTAGATATGACCTAAACGCTTGTGTATGCATGAACTCTCCCTGCTTCACAGCCAAGTGTTTTCCATGAAGTGGCCTGCTTCTCCATTGTTGCAACTGTTGTTCGGGAGTCGTTGACTCGGCGAAATGGCAACAGGTCTTATCGGCTAGTCATAATGGCGTGGGTATCTTATTAGTCTTGGTAACAGCTGGATGTAGATCGCTGATCTCTGCCTTTTCATAGATATAGTTTCCTAAATCCAGTTCCTTATGGTGGCTAACACTTACATCTAGAATTCCACTGCCACCGAACTTTCGCGGGAAATGGAATCTTTCAATAGAGGCTCTTAGATAGTCAGCCCTGTGGTTTATAAATTCCTTTTTTGTTTTTATGTCCAGCTCCGTTAGTTTCATGTTTGTTTCATTTTATAATACCAAAGCTATAGGTTATGGCTGATGTTGCATAGGTGTTAACTGCCTTTGCCATGTTTCTTGCCGATAGTTAAGTACGGCGAATAGAACGAATTATTTTAAGGTAGATTTCTTTAGTTGCTCGTTTTTCCATATCATAGTCTATATCCCTGGCCTGAAGGTACCCCAGCTAGTCACATTTGTCTTCCTCCACCACTAAAATGAATATCCTTTGTTTTGATTGTTGAGTAATGGGAGAAGTGCTAAACAGAACCCGAGAGGGCCAAACCAGTCTTCCTGAAATATCCCTCTTCTGTTGTTGATGCTTCCTGCATCCAAACGCTCTTCTGGTGAGTTGATGACTACCTTTGTCTTCCATTGCTCCACTGCATGTTTTAGGAACCCGCAGATATAATGGTTTATCTTGTAAAGCTCCAAAACCTTCGACAGCCAGGAGTGAGGGATACTATCGAACGCCTTCTGATAGTCTATATATGCAGTGTGCAAGGAGCCTTTTGTTCTCTTTGCACGATCCATTACGGTGGGTCTATGATTAGTTGTTCTTTACAACCCCTCGATCCTTTTCGACAGCCTTTTTATTCCTCATCCGGCAGCTTATTTGTCTCAAGATGGTTGTAAACTTTCACAGCAATTACAGATGCTAGTAATTTATATATTGTGGGAAGGTAGGTAATTGGTCTATATTTAGCCCGGTTATCAGTATATTCAACAAACTTTGGTAGAGGATTGGTGATGCCGCTAGTCATGAGCTTTGGCATTAATTCTAGTTATTCCAAGAGGCTCGTAAAGCATCTGGCCAGCTTATTATGGATCGACTCTAAGTCGTTGTACCAAAAGTTATGCAGTTTATTTGGCCCCGGTGCCCCTCAGTTCTAGATTTTGCTTACTGCCTTCTCTACATCATCGCGCGTTATTTCCCACGTTAGCATAGTACGGAGTTTATAAGTCGTCTTTCTTTCACTATGCAGCCACTTTGTTTGTGGTTTACCGGTGTATTCCAGATACTTTCCCAGAAATTTTTAGTATTTTCCCGCGTAGGGATTTTGTTGGTGTCTCAGGATTATTTAAGGTTTGATAGAATATCCTCTCGTTTCTTGTAAATTCCCTGTTATGCCTTCGCGGAGTGTTACTCTTTGTACCTCTTGAGCCTTTTCGCCGTGGAAGCCAATTTTTGTTTTAACAGATCAAGCACCTCTGTTGTGAGGTTTTTGCCGATTTCTCCCTATCTATAATCTTTGTTGCCTCTCTCGTGTCTTTCTAACAAATGCTTGGTTTTAGGCTCTGGGTGATGACTCCTATTTCACGTCTCAAGTTGGCGATTTTGTTGTCAAGGCGCCTTTCCCGTGGTGGTGTATGGGAAATGTTTTTTCTTCGGCGCAGTTTTTCATGACTTTCTGGCCATTTAGTTGCGACACTGCTACAACGAAAGGTCATGAAGTTCTTCTATTTTCATGCTTGGTGTTATCTTTGACCCTAAAATGGCATCTACGAGTATGTTGCTGATGTATCGTTTTATACTGGCTCCAAAGACCAACCTAGGCTGCCCAGATCTACATAGTGGATCCATGCCATTGTATTGTAAATATACTGCCTTAAATTCTTCTGATTTTGGGCTGGGTTTTTGAGTAGGTTGAGTATTACCTTCCTCATCCGGTAGTTCCCATGCCAGCTCCGCGACTCCCAACTCTATAGTGACTTCTTGCTTAATTCTAAGTATGGTTTGATAAGACATATCTGCGCTATTAACCCAGGTCGGAAACTCTGCTACGGTGAGGATATTGAGAAAACCTGGTTCTAAGTAAGGCTCAGTTAATGTTTTCAATAACTTATTCAGGGCGTTGATAATTTTAAATAAAACAACCCATATTTTTCTATTTAGTTTTATTGCACATTAAAATCTCTTTAAAATTTGTTAACACTTTCCCATACCTATCTCTTACCATTCCCGAGATATTTTGATTTTTATTCACATGTTGCAGATATACAGATATCCTGGTCAAACTTGGATTTCACTTCCAAACGTCAAACAGTCTGAGATAGACATAATGAAACATTCAATGAAAAGGCTTCTTTCCATACAGTACTGTTTTTATTAATTTACAATTGCCTACCAGAAAACAATGTTTTCTGACATACCTTTTTATTGTGTTGTACTCCTGGAGATGGCTACTTAGTTGGACGAAACGCGTAGGAAATTAATACAAACTTTATTGGCTGGAAAGAAGCCTTTTCATTGAATATTTAATCATACTTAGATGCCCATGATAAAAAATGGTAAAAATCGAGCAAAACTCAACTGAAACTTTCATTGAAATATCCTCAAGAGAAACGGGAAACACATTTTAAATTCCTCATAAACTTCTATGATTTATTTACATTTGCAATAGTAAAATTTTTGTTAGCAGCTTATAAAATAAATGTTCTTGTTCTTAATGCATTGTATGCTTCCTTTTTACTTCTGCCAGCTCAACTCTTTTACAACCACAGCAATTGTTCTTCTTTAAATATTTTCTTTCCTACTTAGGCATATTTTATTTTAATCTTCCCTCGTATTATAATTTATACAAGCCGAAAAATAATTTCTTATTGACGATAAGTTTACACTTCAATTTCTGATAAGTAAATGTAATTACAAGTTTGCTTTTGATAAAAGGGGACAAGCGTTGATTCAATCAACTTGTCACTTGATCCAAAATTAGCCAACCATTATTAATAAATTATACGCAAATTAGTTTACAGTTATTTAATTAGCCTATAATATTGCCACGAGAGTCAATTTTACTCTTGTTACGTTTAAGACATGTTAATCTTATTTTTTACCAACTTAAAAAACAAGGAGATTGTCAATACGTCATGTATTTCAGATCGTCTTAACTTAAGCAAGGTAATGGCAACGAAAAATCGAAACATTTTTTTTGCTCAAAAGTCTTGAAAAGTCTCAAAAGATCAAATAAACCTGATAATCGTGAGAAAAAAAATTCTGGGCGCAGCAAATGCGTTATGGCAGCGAATTTTCATAAAAATGTTTTTATTTGCAAATATGTCTTGTTCTTAAAAGAAGGAAGTTTGCTTGGCAGTATAACATATATAGTTCTAACAATGTACCATATTTCATTAAAATGGCTTTGTTGTGTCAAAAAGTACAAACATTTTCCAAAAATTAAGTTAAAAACTTCCAGAAAAAACTGGTCCTATTTTACTGGCCAACGAACTTCTTTAAGCTATTTAGTCAAGATATAATTATTGACCAACATATTTAGAACCAAAAGTGAGCAATTTTTTTTGAAAATTTGCAAAAATTTCTTTTACGATAATTCACCATTTTTTTTAATACAGAAATTGCTTCAGTGATGTTACACTACATAATATTTTTCACAAAAATTCGATAACTTTTTTTTACATTAACTTACGAAACATTTATTATTAATTACCGACATATTACAAAAAGGTTACAAAATATGATTTCTTCGGAAACACTAAAAACATTTTTGCGAAAACTTTAAATTCAGCCACTATTTGAGAGTGCCTGTATACGTAGCTCGATGTTTTGAAGAAGTAATAGAGACAAAAAGCTCTCTGAATGCGTCATTTCCAGGGGGCTCCGCTATCTATTGGTAAAAACGCCGTATCAAAATTTGTTATATGTGCCCAAAACAATGTAAAAAGTTGGAAAACAATTGAAGTAACTGAAAAATGATGAACGATATCATTTTTCTACCTCACAAAGATGCGTTATAATTTGATGGAAAATATAAAAATGCAATAACATACGGGGTGTTCTATTAAAAAAAGAAAGTGTGTATCACCAACGACTTATGGGCCAGCTTGTGATTGTCAAAATATGTTTATAAGATGCAGCTCGAAACACCCTATAATTAATCTAAAGAATTTTTTCTCGTATCTTGTATAATAACGGATATATTGAGCTTTACCGTAGAAATGCGTCACCCTGTATATGTGTATACAGACAAAAAATGAAACTGACTCAGTATATGGGTCTCAGGGGTTTCAGTTCGCGCTCTTTTGAAGAAATCTTTTCACAATTCATAAGTCGCAGTCTTCTGCATAACGAATTTTTTCTACGAAAATTTGCTAAAATACAGACTATTAAACCATAAACTCTATAGCTGAAACTACTGGCAAAGCATCGGAAAGAGGGTCCATTTGAAATCGATTTGATGGTCGAAGCTGAAAGTTAAGGTTTGTAAAACACACTTAAGATATTTTTTTTACATAATTCGTATTTGTTTTAGATTTGTTGTCTGAAAATTGCCAAGAATAGGAAATCCATTTAAGAGTGGAGATGGCGACATATCTGATAAGCTCAGGGAGCTGTTTGACGAACAAACAAAATCTTTGGGGAAGAAATAAAAACTTCTGTAAATAATCTACCCCGCCAAATTAACACTTATCAAGAGAACTTGAAGACAGTTTAAGACGATATTAGTTCTTTGCAGAACCCTTACTTTTCTTAGAAAAATATGCTAGAAAAAATAACATGATTATGTTCAGACTTTGGTAAATATCTGTTGGGGCACACAAGATTTGAGCTGGATATGCACTGGGAAAAGGAGATAAAGATTGGCCAGTAAAAGTAGAGTTCATTGGCTACCTTAAAAAGTGTGAAGTGATAAGAAGTGCAAAGAAATTGGAGGAGCAAAACTGGGAATTGTGAGTGATCTGACATTTGAGAAAAGGCAGGAGCAGAAGGCACTTAGGCGCCATCTTACCTTGGTCAGAGATAAGAAACTAAATCCATACGTAAAGGGTAACAGACGTATGGTGAATGGAGACCTATACAGTGTGCAGCAATTAGAAGCGGAGGACGAGACAAAGATATACTTGGTGCAAATTGCTGAACATAGATCTAACAGTGTCCCTGCCACTGCCACGACTGCTATTGATGAGGTTTTCATAGAAGAGCATGAATCTGTGAAGCTTTCAGTTTAACAAACGGAAAAAGGATCCATTGAGCTGTTGAAAGAAGCTAGAAGAAAAAAATTCACAGGCAACACTGGTTGCTGGTTAGCGACCAACAACCCGTTCTGCTGACAAAACTTCTACGGGAATGACGCCAAAGAAGTCTACCTCAAAGTTGCAGTCCAAATGACATTTTAGGTGCTCACGAAAGGTAAAAGCCTGGACGCAGCAAGTGCGTTATGGTAGTGAATTTTAATAGAAATGATCTGGCACCAAATATTTTATTATAACTTTTTTCTTGTAACATAGAAACCTAAATGTTGGTTATAGTTTACTTTTTATATCGTAAACCTACCTACCAAATTTCGTTAACATAGCTTTTTAATTTTTTGAGATAATTTTTTTTTCAAATATAAACTCAAAATTTTCCCGGTAAAGCTCGTCCGATTTTCCTGGTGAACGAACTTGTTTAAGCCATTTACAAAAGGAAGGTACATGCAAAATTTTATCAAAATCGGTCCATTATTTTTTGAGATAAAAATTTTTTTAGAATGAAAACTCAAAAGTTTCCTGGAAAACCTCGTCCAAGCCATTTACAAAAGTAAGGCACATGCAAAATTTTATCAAAATCAGGTGATTATTTTTTGAGTTATCGATGTGATATATATATATATATATATATATATATATATATATATATATATATATATATATATATATAGATATATATATATATATATATATATATATATATATATATATATATATATATATATATATAAACATATAAAAATTTAAACTGACCCCGGATATGGGTTCTAAGGGTCCTAGTTCGCGCTCATTTGCAATTTTTTTTTTCAAAATTCAAAAGTCGAGAAGAAAAAAATCACTAATGGGATTTTTTTCTACGAAAATTCACTAAAACTGTGCTAAAAGAAAGGCAAGTAATTATGAAACGTGAGTTGTTTGAAAGTAAGACTAGTGTTTTATTTTTAAACTATACTAAATTGGATGTTTTGTTACATTTTGTTTGGAATTGTTTGTGTACTATCTGGTATCGTTTGGATTATATTATATTGTTTCTAATACTTGTAGATTTAATTTGATTGTTTATTTTAAATTGTTCTACGTCTTTGCTTGGGTGACTTATTATATTGTTGTTAGTATTTGTAGATATAATTGGATCGTTTATTTTAAAATATTCTACGGATTTGCTTGGGTGATTTCTGGTCCAGAATGTTGTGTCGCCAGCATTGGCATATTTTGCGTGCCCATGTCTGTCTGTATATTGTTATCATTGTGAGTAGAAAATTGCATTAGGTGTTACTATGGAGCTGTATATAAGAGAGTTTGAGGAGAAGCTCTGTCTTTCAAAAAATTAACCAAATATTTTGACTCTCATTGTATAATCAAACAAGCCAAACTAGATCTACGTTGTCTGAAATATTGAAAATGGAGTTTACTCTAGGCTAATCACAAAACTGATATCTCTCATTAGCGTCAAGAGGAGCTAAACGCAAACATTTTGCACCGTAGACGATCAGTTTCACCTCTAATACACACGCACGCATGTCGTCATGGAAACGAGGCATTTCTGATACCGGAACTTCTCCTCTTATTAATTATGCTGAAATTTGATATAAAATAAAGATATACCTACTGTATTTTCTGCGTTGTTTGCAGTACAAAAAAATAGGCTCCCTACCTAGCTATTCACAAAAACATTAGCCGAAAATTATGTACCATATTTACTGTAAATGAGTAGCGTTACGAATACGGTTCTAAGATGATTGGTAAAAAAGTCCGGACGCAGCAAGTGCGTTATGGCAGAGAATTTTTATTTAAATGATTTTAATGACAAATATGTCTTTTTTAGTGAATTTTCTTTAAAAAATTCACTAATGAGAAGATCTTGAATTAGAATTTTGAAAAAAAAGCATATTGAAATTGAAGCTGACCCCGGATATGGGTTCTACGGGGGTAGTTTGCACTCATTTGAAGAAATGTTTTCAAAATTCAAATTCGATATCTTCTCATTAGTGATTTTTTTAAAGAAACCCATAAAAAGTAATAAAGCTGGATGCATACATATATATGTATCACACCTATAACTCAAAAAATAATGTGCTGACTTTAATCAAATCTGGTGAGTACGTTCCTCTTGTAACTGGCTTGGATAAGTTTGTTAGCCAGAAAAATATGACCAGGTTTTCAGGGAAAATTTTTGGTTTTCTTTCGGAAAATGTATCTCCGGAAATAAAAAACTATGGCATCCAAATTTGGTACGTAGGTAATAAATAAGAAAGTTATACCTCGTACAACAAGTTAGATATCTAGGTTAAAAAAAAGTTATAGACATTTCAAGAAAAGAGCACTATATGTATATATATATATATATATATATATATATATATATATATATATATATATATATATATATATATATATATATATATATATATATATATATATATATATATATATATATATATATATATATATATATATATATATATATATATATATATATATATATATGTATATATATATATATATATATATATATATATATATATATATATATATATATATATATATATATATATATTTATTTGCTGAAAATTATACGATTATACATATGTCAGTACAAGAAAGTCCTAGGACTTGTATAGTATTTAATGACAAAATAATAAGAATATAACAAAATATATGACACCTTTCTTTCAAAACACAATCACTTCCAATTTTGACATGCCAAATAACATAATATTCTGAATCTCTTTTGCATCTTAATGTATTAGTCAATACTTTTATTTTAAAGTAATCTTGGCAATACCATTTGAGCTTCTGACCTGATACTATTTTTCCTTCACTCCATTATTACATTAAATTTTATGATTTAGCTAGAGCCAAAGTGACAACCAAAAATTAATTAACCGGATGAATCTCAGCAAGTACCTTTTTTTATTATTGGCTTGGATGGGTCCGTTAGCCAGTACAATCGGACAAGGTTTTCCGGAAAAATTTTGAGTTTTGATTTGAAAAAAATTGTTTCTCCAAAAATTACAAAGATATTTTAATGACATTTGGTGAATATGTTGCCTTGGGACAGGCCTTACAACACACCACAATTCAACTTCCTAAGTTCATACAAAATTGAGTTATTCAAATTTGAAGCATTTATTGAAAATTCACTACCATAACGCAGTTTCTTCAAATGAGCGCTATTTAGGACCTCTGGAACCCAAATCCGAGGTCGGTTTCAGATTTATTAGTTTATATATATATATATATATATATATATATATATATATATATATATATATATATATATATATATATATATATATATATATATATATATATATATATATATATTTGTGTCACACCTATAACTAAAAAAATAATGGACCGATTTTGATAAAACTTGGTGAGTACCTTCCTTTGGCAAGTGGCTTGGATAAGTTCGTTATCCAGGAAAATCCGTCGAGGTTTTCCCGAAAAATTTTGTGTTTTCTTTCGAAAAAAATCGAAAAAAAAATCTCTCCGGAATTAACAAAGTAAGGGCAACCAAATTTAATACGCAGGTCTACATCATTATAGGTAAGTCATCTACTAAAATTTAGCTCTGTAGGTTAAAGGACAAAAAAGTTACAGGCATAAAAAATTTTTTTTTTTGGGTTTTCCTCAAAACATCAAAAATCGCCATTTTAAACGTCAAAATTGGTAATATTTAGGCAATGAACCTGAAACTAATATAAGCTATGGAAGGAAAATGTCTCAAGAATAATGTTTTACAAAGCCTGAAGTCTTAGTTTCAATCGTCATTGTCCTTCATTTTACTAAAATATTCCCAGAAAATTCATTTCAAATAGACCCTTTCTCTGATGCTTTGGCAGTAGTGTTGGCTATAGAGTTTATCGGTTAATGGTGTATAATTTTTGTCAAATTTTGGTGAAAAATCTTTAAAGCTCAATATATCATTATGCAAGATACTAAAAAAAAAAAATTGTATACATTAATTATAGGGTGTCTTGAGCTACATCTTAAAAAAAATATTTCTACAATTACAGGCTGGCCCATTAGTCGTTGGCGATTAAAATTTTCTTTTTTAGTGAATTTTCTTTAAAAAATTCACAAATGGAGAGATCCGTAACGAAGTGAGGGCAACCAAATTTGGTACGCGTATTTGTATTGTAAAGAGTGAACCATGTACCAAAATTTAGGTCTCTAAGTTTAAGGACAAAAAAGTTACGGGCAGCTAAAGCAACAAATTTTGGAGTTATCCTCAAAACGTCAAACTCGCAATTTAAAACGTCAAACTAGCAATTTAAAATGTCAAAATTGGCAATGTTTAGGTAAAGAACGTGAAACAAATACGAATTGTGAAAAGAAAATGTGGCAAGAAGAGTGTTCTGCGAACCCTTGAGTTTCAGATTCAACCGTCACTGCCCTTCATTTTACTAAAATGTTCACAAAAAATTCATTTCAAATAGACCCTTTCTCTGATGCTCTGGCTGTCGATTTAGTTAAGTTGATGCTTTCGCTGTAGGTTTAGTGAAGTTTATGGTTTAAGGGTCTATAATTTTTAGCTAATTTTCGTAGAACAAATTCGTTACTGCATTTTAGCATTTTTTATCGAAATATGATGCATGTTTGTAAGAAAAAATTTTGACGCAGTAAGTGCGTTTTGGTAGGAAATTTTCATTAAGTCCTCCAAATTTCAATAACTCAATTTGTTATTAACGTAAGTTTTGTTGGTTAGGAAACCAACATTTAACATTATTTTCGGAAAATTTTTGTATGAACGCAGCAAGGGCGTTTTGATTGCGAATTTTTATTAAATGTTTCAAATTTCAATAACTCAATTTGCTATTAACCTAAAGTTCATTGGCTAGGAGACCAGTTTTCTCAGAAACATTTAAAGTATATTTTCGGAAAATTTTTGTACATTTTCAAATAATTATTTTGATAAAATATGGTAAATTGTTTCTACTATATAGGTTAGACCAGTATCCAAATTGATGCCTGCTCGCATTAGAGCGATATATTTGTAATTAAAAACATTTTTATGAAAATTCACTTCCATAATGCACTTGCTGCCCCCAGAGTTTTTTTTTAAGTTGGCTAGGTGACAATTTCACAAATTCAATACAGCTTTTCATCATATGTAAATATTATAAGCTTGTTTTAAACAGAATGTTTAACTCCCAACTTATTCTTGGTTGCTTTTAATTTGGGTGCTTTCTGTTTCTTTATGGTCTAAATCACCACTGGTATTTATCGGGGTGTTTGTCGATTTTGCATTTTACTCATTTTTCACTAAAATTAGCACACTTTCTACCATATGGCTCTGAACATTTAAGATCCTGTACAGGTAGCATTTTTATATAAAACATACGTATAATAAAATTCGAAGTCCCTTGGATTGACTTCATTTTAAATCGTTCTTTGTGAGTTTTGTGCTTTAAATTTGCTTCAAACTTCACTAACATACAATCAAAGATCAATTAAGCAAACATTTTACCAGTTTCTGCAAGAATTTGTGTCAAATACATCGCTGCTTGTGCTATTTCTTTTTCGATAGTTAGCGCTTATCCGGAGTTTTATTATGTCTTAAATTAAATAATTTCCAACTAGAGCGTTAGATAAAGCAAATTTATCTCCTAAAATGGGTCAATTGGAATTCCAGTACCAACACTTGCAACATCGGGACTGTGTCGCTGCATAATTACGTTATATACGGAATTCATTTTTTTTTTCAGGAAAGATTATGTAAGTGAAAAAATCGATGGTGACCTCTGTCATTTGGTTGCTTGCCAGTTAAGCACATTCTACCTAAAGAAGAAACAGATGATAAAAGGGGACGGTGGAGTTAGGTAACAACAAATTATAAATTTCAGTGAAAGTTTTGACTGAGCTAAATATACCCACAAATAATTGAAACTGTCAAAGTTTAAGTGAATGGCGAAGCTGCATAGTATTATATTCTAATAAGTTTAATACATCATACTGAACCTATTGCCAAAATGTAACGCAGAGAATGTGCGACAAAACAAAACAATATAATGTAGTGACAAATCATATTATTAAACTACTATCAAAGTGTAAGGAAAACACTTAATAATCAGATATAGATATCTAATACCGCATATTATATAAATTAAAGAGAAATAGGGACATTTATTACTACACGTGAAGAACCCAAATCGCTACAACATATTTAATATATATATATATATATATATATATATATATATATATATATATATATATATATATATATATATATATATATATATATATATATATATATATATATATATATATATATATATATATATATATATATATATATATATATATATATATATATATATATATATATATATATATATAAACATATAAAAACTGAAACTGACCTCGGATATGTGTTCTGTGGGGCCTAATTAGCGCTCATTTGAAGAAATTTTTTCAAAATTCAAAAGTCGGGATCTCCTGAATTTTTTTAAAGAAAATTCACTAAAACCTGACGAACGTTTCACTAACCAAGTTAGCGTCATCAGAGGATGAATAATTCCAAATATGTTATATCTACAGCCCTACTTATTCTCTTGCGCAGGTAGTCGGTCCATAATGATAGAGGGTGGTCCAACAACACAAAAATTCACATATTTCGTTTGGCGGAAATATCTAAATATCTTTATTATTTATTATCTATCGGATTTGCTTCTGCCGGTCTTTCTTGTGAAGTGATATATCAACCGACTTACCATAGGCGGTGGTGAGAGGTTCCTGCACATTTTATTATTACTTTATTATTATATTTATCAATATATATATATATATATATATATATATATATATATATATATATATATATATATATATATATATATATATATATATATATATATATATATATATATATATATATATATATATATATATATATATTCGAAAACGCTTAGCTGTCCCGGTTGTCAAACATTTTTAATCAATTTTATATTATTCTTATCTATGTGGTGATTATTATCTCAAATATGCCAGGCAATGGAAGGTTTATCTATAGTACCGTATTTTAATTGTGTTAAATGTTTATTAAATCTAATTTCAAATGAAATTTTTGTTTGTCCGGCGTATTTAAGATCACAGTGTTTACAACTTATTTCATAAATTCCCGACATTTTAGCGGTACTATCCTTGTCTTTTGGGTCACCTAGCAAGTTTTTTGTTGAAGATGTTAGTTGCAAATTGGATTTTTTTAAATGATATCTAGACCCCTCGTGATTCATGGTTTGAATGGTTTGATGTTTTTTTTCGGCTTTTTCTCTTCTAATAGTCGTTGATTCCGCTAACATTTTGTTTGTTTTCTGTAAATTAATTTCTCCACAAGGCAAAGAGTGTATCGGTTATATTCGGCCACGTTCTTAATATATCCTAATTCTTTGGTATATAATTTTGTTTAAAGAAAAAATAATTAACCTGTTTATTAAAAAGTTCAGACTGGCCTTTTTTGTACGCACGTAAGATTTGAGTCATTCGGAATGTAACTTCGAGTGTGGTTTCCTTCCTATGGACATCGAATTCTAAAGTTTCTTTATTTTTGAGAACTAGTACGTCTAGAAAGGTTAATTTATTAATAATTTCGAATTCGTGGGTAAATTTCATATAATCAAATTTCGTTGTTCAATTTGGCAATAAAATCGTATATTTTGAAAACGTTTGTGTTAAACACCGCAAAAAATCATCGACATAACGAAAGCATACTCTAGGAACGTACTCATTTTCGCTTTTAAGATCTGTTTCAAATCTACTCATGAAAAGGTCAGCAATAAGTAGTAATGTTGTCCATTGCCGTGCCTTGGGTTTGTCCAAAAACTCATTGTTGAATTGGAAAACGTTTTGTCTAATACAAACATTTCTTAATGTTAGATATTGAAAAACACAGTCTAATACACGACAGGCACTATGGATTCCGTCAGCACAGATCAACTGCCGACCTCCTTTCCTCTGTCACCTATTCTTGGAACAAGTCTATTGAACTACACGGTGAATCCCAGATTGTCGCTCTAGACATATCCAAAGCATTCGACCAGGTCTGGGACACAGCGCTGCTTAATAAACTTCCGGCCTATGGCCTACCACCAAAACTCTGTACCTGGACAGCAAAGCTCCTCTCCAACCGGAGCATTTATGTTGTCGTGGATGGCCATTTCTCTAAACTGTATCCAATTAATGCAGGAGTCCCTTAAGGTTTAGCTTTAGCCCCTACTTTGTTTTTCTCCACATCAATGACCTCATCTCTAGCACATCAAACCCAGTTCACAGTTACGCCGCTGCCGCTTCTACACTCGTTATCCTGGACTTAACAAGAAGGAAATAACATGGTCCGGAAGACTAGCAGAATACATAATTTAGTACCAGACAGCGAAATAAAAATGTTTAAACAATTAAATATTGAACGGTTTTACACAAAATGACATTGGTTTAACACATTAATAAGGGCACCTAGGGAGTTTAAATGCAGATTTGGAACCAAATAACATCCCGGTTTTACACAAAATTCCATTGGTTTAACACATTAATAAGGACACCTAGGGAGTTTGGATGCAGAATTGAAACCAAATAAAATCCTGGAAATACTGACTACTAACGTTCGATATTAGGCTCTGATCAAGTCGCTCGACACCCTGTGTGAATGTAAATATGATAAATGCTAACGCGAAATTTCAGCAATAACAAAGAATTAGTAACAATTTAAATACGTAAGTATTGCGCTAATTATTCAAAGCCCATACTTTTACGTTTTAAAACGATACAACATACAAACGGACCCCACAACAATCGACTGGAAGTCATTTAAAAATTAGTACATGAAATTTACGGACATAAACAAAACCTAATACTGCTATGATATACCATATTCAATATATACTTTTGCTGTTGATCTTCACACACATATCTATTTTCGGGAGGAGATTGTAAGAAAAGTCTAAATAAACTCAAACCCATAATTCTCAGTAATAGTTGTATAAATCAATGAATATAAAAAGGTTTGTACTTGTGAAACCACTTTATCATATTGGTCTATTTTCAAAGGCTAGTGCGAAAATAGATCGCAGCAATCATAATAGTAGTAAGTGCACACTGAAAAATATTATTAATAAATTCCTTGTATCCGATACTAGTCACTGAGTGAAGATTGGCACCTGCGATGAGTACTGATAAGTATTCTTGGTGACCCCACATTACCACAACACATTTAAAAAAACCTGATGATCCTTTCACCAACCAAGTTAGCGTCATCAAAGGATGAATAATTATAAATATTTTAAATCTACAACTTAGTTTATATTTTGTGCAGGTAGTAGGTCTAGAAAGATTGAGGGTGGTTCAACAAAACAAAATTTTCTGCTCTGCGGCAATTCAACTACCTGAATTCGGTTACTATCTTTCGTACGTTTTTTTGTCGGTGTTTCGTAAAGTGGTCAATCAATGAACTGGCCATAGGCGGCGGTGCTGAATTCATCAAACTTTAGGTTCTCTTTATCTACGTGGTGATTGTTATCCCAAGTATGTCAGGCAATGGAATATATATCTATGGTATCATATCTTAGTTGTGCTAAGTGTTCTTTAAATCTAATTCAGATTCTTTTGTTTCACCGACGTATTTAAGATCACAATCTTTACAAGTTTTTCATTCCATCTCGGACATTTTTGCGCTACTATAATCCTTGTCGTTTGGGTTAGCTTGTGTGTGTGTTTTTATTTCTTTAACGTCGGCCTATTTACGCGACTATGGCCAATTACCGACGCCAGGGAGCAGTTTCACCTCACTATCCTGGAAATTTTGCCGACCCCCCCCCCTTTCTGTAGGGAGGATAGGGATCTTTAACGTGCCCAACATCCCATGGGCACGGGATTGACGGCTTTACGCCCCCTCCGAAGGGCGGAACGTGCAGACATTCAACTTGCTCAAATAAAATGCGACAACCTAGGTTGATGTTAATTATAGAGTGCGTACTGAAAAAGTTAAAGGAGGGCCCTGGGCATGAACCCAGTACCCTTCGGTTCAGAGGTACACGTTCCTACCACTGAACCACCGAGGGTCTTGAGTTACCTAGCAAGTTTATTAAAGTATTTTTTGTCAAAAAAGTTAGTTGCAAATTGGCTTTCTTAGTAATGACACCTAGACCTCTCGTGATTCGCGGTTCAAATGGTAGACAAAGTTTTTTTCGGCCTTATCTTTTCTAAAGGGCGTTGATTTGTCCATTAATTTCGCCACTAGGCAAGCAGTGTATCCCTTATTATTATAAATAGGTTAATACATTTTCCTTCAAGTAAAAGTAGATATCGCAAACAATTAGGGTGTATTAAGAAAGTGGCGAATATAACGTATACGCTGCTTGCCTAGTGGAGAAACTAATTGACAAACAGAGAACAAAGAAAGTGGTAGGGAAACCAACGACCTTTAGAAAAGATAAAGCCGAATAAAACTTCCCTTCCTAGCATTTGAACCGCGAATCACGAGGGATCTAGATGTCATTTTTAGGAGAGCCAATTTGCAACTAACTTTTTCGACAAAAAATACTAGTAGTAGACAACCAGGACAGCTAAGTGCTCTAGAAAGTGTATGTATTGCTAAATATAATAATAAAAGGTGTATGAATTCGGCACCGCCGCCTATGACCAGTTTATTGATTGGACAGTTTCCGAAACACCGACAATAGAACGTTAGATAGTAACCGAATTAAGGTAGTTGTGTTGCCCTCAAGCGGTAACTTTTGTTTTGTTGAGCTACCCTTAACCGTTCTAGACCAAATACCTGGACAAAATATAAACAGAGTTTTAGATGTAAAATATTTTTAAATATTCATCCTCTGATGATGCTAACTTGGTTGGTAAAACAATCATCAGGTTGTTTTTAATGTGGTAAATTAAGTTCTCCAGGTGTACTTACCGATGCTATTACAAGAACAAATTATACATACACATACACATATTAAGCAACACCTAACATTGAAGTAATATATAATAAAGGCAATTATATTTTGTATTACTCCAGTAGAGCAAAGTCGTTCAAAAGCGAGCGTTACAGCTTCTGTTATATTAAGTTGTAGAAATTGCAAGACCATTCCTATGCAATGCTAAATTGCATCGACGAGGATGTAGGAAAATACGAAATGATAAATTAAACATTAATCTTGCATGATCTGCAACGGATCAAGGGAATTACGCTCATGCTAGACTCATAGATAAATAATGCTTCCGTACTGCATGTATATGTGGCACTCATCGACCTCTCTCATATTTCATGTGAGTATTTGATGTGCTTTATACGCATAGTAGCTTACAACTAAGGGATGTTACATATACACGTTTCTGAATGTAAAATATCTACTCAAACCTTTATACGACGAAAACTTATCTGTCTGTAAATTTGATGTCTTTCAAAAGCAAAACCAATTCCTGTACAGCACTCTATTATTTACCTTTATCTTCTGTAGTGTGATGTTTGGTGTAGCCTTCATAAAGTAAGGTGCTTAATATGTATACCTTGTTAAAATAGGTGGAATTTATAATAAGTTTTTAAAGTTTTATTATGAAGAAATTGCAGAGAAAAATGTTTCAGATTGTTCTGAATCCGCAAATAGCAAACAGAAAAATCTGGACGCAGAAATTGTCTAATGGTGATATGTAATGTTTTGAATGTCGAATATGTCTTCTTTCAACGAAAGGCGTCCAATTGGGTCAACAGTATAACCTATATACAGGGTGATTCGCATATGGACCGACACAGAGCAGGGGCATGTTGGGAACCCAAAATATTGTGATTTAACGCAACTTACTCCTATACTAAGTTGCACCCCTGAGAAGTTATAGGCCTTCAAAATGGGGTTTCTAATTTAGAAAAAAATCAATATCTCAGTTATGCTTGAACTTAGAAGACCTAAATTTAATACACATTTTGAGTGTACCAACAGCAATAATCGGCAGTAATAAGAATTCAATTGAAGCATTTTAAAGGGTTGATAAGGGATGATTCAGCCTTAAAATGTGACAGAATTTTTTAACCTATTGGCGGATTTAAATAATTATTATTTAATTTTATGGGAAATTAAATTCTAAAACTTTTATTACTCCCATTAATTTTCAAAAAACTTTGTCGTTTTCAACAGAATAACTAAATACATGTATTAGAGCTGTGTTATTTAAAATCATCGGAAATTCAAACGTTGGCTATGAAATTTAACTCCAGACTTGACAATCAGGAAAAAAGTTGTAATAAGAATAATTTAATAGAAAAACAAACAACTTAAACAATATAAATAACATAACATTAGAACAGATAAATAACAGAAATTGTTCAAAGTGATCACTGTTCTCGCTCACGCATAAATTTATTCTTCGTCGAAAATTGAAGTCTACTCTATCCAACAACTGTTGATTGTTTCTAATGAGTGTGCATTTTGGTAGCGAAAATGTATTTGCCATTTTCCTGATTTTTTTCTTGGAAGTTCCGTTAAAAAGCTATATTTGTATAATTATATCTTGGAAGCTGGGTAAATAGCTTGAAGAGGCTCGTTTGCCAGGAAAACGGGAATAGTTTTTTCGGGAACAGTTGAGTTTATTTTGGGAAAATGTTTGTACTTTTCAAACAATAAAGCCATTTTGATGAAATGTTGTACATTGATCCTACTATATAGGCTATACTGTCAACCAAATTTGATGCCTGCGTTTATTAAAAAAGACATATTTGCCATCAGTCTTATAAGGATTATATTATTACACCTAATTTGACATTTGTCAAACTAAAGTAATTTTTATCTCCTACAAATTTAAAAGCTTTGGTGAAAATAAAGGTTGTTTGGAAAGAATATATATCAGTTAGAAAGACATAACGGAATAGCAGAGATTTATGGTAAATGAAGGTAACGGTTGACGTGTTAGAAGGTGCGAAATAGAAGAGAAAAAAGAATTTAAATTTTGTACGTCAAAATTTGAAGTTTATGGAATTTGGTGTGGGACTGTGAAACTATTTAGGGTTCAACCTACTAAACTGTGTTATATGATACAGCACAAGTCGCATAAGACTAATTTGTATTAACATAATGTATAATTTTTGCCAATAAACAACAATAACAACAACAACAACAATAATAATATTGGCTTTTTCATATAGTCATAGAAATGCAATGCTATAAAATAGTTATAAAATTGTCACTAAAACAACAATTTGTTTTTAAGAGCGAAACTGTTTCTAAAGGTACTTTAATATAACTGTTTTAATATAACTCTTATTTAAAGTCACCGTAAGTTACTCGTACTTTAAAATAGTTTCTTATTATGTTTAGGTATAAGGGAATTGAAAATATGGCCAGAATTCAATAAAAAGACTATAAAACAATTTAGTTTTACAAGTGGAAAGGTTTTATAGGTAGGCTCTGGAAACTTTTTCATAATAATTCTGTGACTGTTTTATAATATATTTTATGTCATACTAGTTCATTATTGTGTTTTTATTGCTTAGTTACCAACTACATAATTGTGTACTTTATGTCCACGGGCCATAAAGTGTACTTTATGGCCCGCGCGGGCATAAAGTACACTTTATTACCCGCGCGGGCATAAAGACAAATAATTTTTGTTTAACTTATTTAATAATCTTTATTGATGAAATTACAGATAATGGAATAAAAGCAATATGTAAGTATTTAATTAACATTATTTAGTCAAATTAACATAAAGTTGGCAGTTCTGAAAAGTTCCGGTGATAGTTAGGTTGCTTTTAGCAAACGGTGATTCATGTTTCATTGTTTGGATATGACTAGTATGTCATAATAAAAGTTTGTATGCACCGCTGGTATAAATAGGGATGTATGCCTTCGAGCGACTTACAAACCCTCGGGCCGGAGGCACATCAATAACTATTATGTCATACTAGTTCATTACTGTGTTTTTATTGCTTAGTTACCAACTACATAATGTTGTACTTTATGCCCGTACGGACATAAAATTCACTTTATGCCACGCGTGGGCATAGAGACAAATAATTTTTGTTTAACTTATTTAATAACCTTTATTAATGAAATTACAAATAATGGAATAAAATCAATATGTAGATATTTAATTAACATTATTTAGTCGAATTAACATAAAATTGGTAGTTCTGAAAAGATCCGGTGATAGTTAGGTTGCGTTCAGCAAACGTTGATTCATGTTTCATTGTTTGGGTTTCAGAAAACCAGATCCGGAAGGTACGCCTAGTATGACATAAAAGTTTGTGTGCACCGCTGGTAGAGGTGTATGCCCTCCAACGACTTACAAACCCTCGGGCTAGAGGCCCTCGGATTTGTAAAGTCGTCGGTTTCAGGGCATAAATATTTATTTATACCCTAGGTACATAAATAACTATTATAGTCCTGCTATATAAACGTATTGACGATAAACTTATAAAATATTTCAGCTGTCTACAACGGAATAGTGTTTATTGCGGTTTTATACAGGGTGTTTCAAAAATGATGGACTATGTTATAGGTGCACATTCAGCACAAAAAAGATGACTATTTTTCCATATAAACATGAGTCCGCAAATGCTTAGCTTTTTAAATACAGCGTGTTAAAGTTATTTGTTTTTGTCAGTTTTTCACGAACAAATCCAAGTCAAATTAAAATTTTGGTGTGAAAGTTGGCATGCAGGGTTTTTGAGGGCAAGAAATTTCAATATCTTATTGTTAATAACACTGCTGGTAGAGGGCGCCATCTGTAAGACTATGCTTGCATTCAATTGGCTATAATTTTGTTACACCCAGTAATATCGATCTACCGTTGCAGCCTTTATCAATTGTAAGCAAAAAGGTATATTTGATCAAAATCTTTCAGACACACCATTTTCGAGATATTTCAAGTATGTCGATGTCGCTTAAAAATTAATTTTTCTCAAGTAATTAATTGGATTGTCTGCAAATTTTAACAACAAATAAATTCCCAAATAAAAAAGTTTATAAGATTTTATGATACCTGACTACAATAAATGATCTAAATGGCCACCCTTCACTCCAATACACTTTCGTATTCTGCGGAGCATACAACGTCGTACTCTGTGAAATATTTCTGGTGTGATTCTAATTTGTTCGCATCCAAGTACAATTCTTTGCTGCAGATCATCAACATTTTCAACATTTGCTTCATAAACAATACTTTTGAGATGCCCCCATAAATAAAAGTCCATAGGATTTAAATCAGGGGATCGAGCCGGCCATGGCTGAGGTCCACCGCGTCCGATTCATCTGCGTCCAAAAGTATTGCTTAGGTAATTTCTGACATTTAGGGCGAAATGTGGGGGAGGTGGGGGAGGCTCCGTCACACATAAACCACAGGTTATGTATTATATCAAGAGGTACATTTTCTAATAACCCATTTAGTTGGTTTTGCAGGATTTCAAGATAAGTTGTAGCATCAAGTCTGTGAGTTAAAAAAATTGGTCCCATCAAATTACACCCTACAATTCCTGAAAATTGCTGTTGATGATGACTTTCAAAAACTGCGTGGGGATTTTCGTCAGCCAAAATATGGCTGCTACGAAAATTGACGATCCCGTCGCGCCTAAATCCAGAATCCTCAGTGAATAATACACAATTAAATAAGTTATCTACATTATTATGTTAAAGAAACCATTGGAAAAATTGTAGGCGAGGTATAAAGTCTCTTTCAGGCGATAGTACCTGCACACGTTGGATGTGATATAGACGCAATTGTTGCTCGTGAAGAACTTGCCATATCCTTGCATTGGATTCTCTCAGATGATTGGCCATTTCCCTAGTACTTATTTTGGGAGTTTGATCAATTTCATCTAGAACAGTCTCTTCAAAATCAGGATTTCGCGCACATCGTGGTCTGCCTCGATCAGCAGTAACTTTATTAAGGGTACCTGGTAAAAAATTATATATTCGAAAGAGACAGCTCGATGTATTAGATAATGTAAGTATGTATCTATTTCTCGCAGACGGATGTCAATCCGTTGAAACATCCTTCTGTCTGGAATTCTTCGATTTGGGAAGGCTTCTTCATACAGTCGTTTCGCCTCATACCAGTTACCAAAAGCCCGTGAATACATGATATGCATGTCTGTTAGTTCATTGTTGGTAAAGCCTTCCATATTTAATTAGAAAAATTACGGACAATACAATTAATTTCTTAAAAATAGAAAGTAGTCTCAAACGTAAAAGACAAATGTAATATATGCCACGACGAAAACGCAAAAGTCAAATCTCGTAACGATGGAAACCACTTTGTTAAATGGTTTGTTCAAAGTTTGTTATCATGGCTTTATATTTTATCTTCATGATTGTGTCTTGTCAGTTGTTTTTTCTGGTAAGATTTTAATTTTTAACTAGAGAATAAGAAAATTAAGTTTATACAGCAATTAAAAGGTGAAAAATGTATTTCTATGATTTGTCGCAGAATTAATTTTTGAGCGACATCGATATACAAAAATTGAAATATCTCGAAAATGGTGTGTCTGAGATATTTAAATAAAGGATACATTTTTTGCTTACAATTGATAGGGGCTGCAACGTAGCTATACGGTAGGTCAATATTACTGGGTGTCAAAAAATTATAGCCAATTGAATGCAAGCCATGTCTTACAGGTGGCGCCCTCTGCCAGCAGTGTTATGAGCAATAACATGTTTAAATTTTTTGCCTTCGAAAACCCCCACATGGTAATTTTCACAACAAAATTTTAATTTGACTCGGACTTATTCGTGAAAAACTGACAAAAACAAATAACTTTAACACGCTGTATTTAAAAAACTAAGCATTTGCGGACCCATATTTATATGAAAAAATAGTCTTCTTTTTTTTGTGCTGAATGTGCAACTGTAACATAGACCATCGTTTTTGAAACACCCTGTATAATGAACCGGCATTGTGGAAGTCAGTAAAATATACCTATAAAACAAAATAACCACAGAACATTCGAATCATAAAACAACTTTGCTGGTTGGGCACCATATAACGTTTTGAATATTTAGTGGAGATTTTAAGACTGAAAGGAGATTTGTGAAAACACCAAGATACAAAGTGTATATTTTGATATTGTCAGGAAAAGCGCTTACGTGACAAGTGCACGTTTGAATGCATTCGACTCCACATTACAGAAATTCCCTATTGAAAGCCCTGCGACTGATATAATGAGCAGAGAATACTGCTTAATGATACATTTCATTCTCTCATGCGACCGCGAATCTGATTATGGTATATTTTGCATAATGCTTTTTTATCTTCTTATCCCAACATTGAACTTCCATTATAGCAGCGAATTATTCATAAGTCCCATTCCAATTTAAATGAGAAACGATCACGAAACAAGAATTGGGAATCATAGAATAGTCCTTCTGCAACTCAATGTTTAAAAAAAATCGGAACGCAGCAAGTGCGTTATGGTAGTGAATTTTTATTAAATGCTTCAAATTTGAATAACTTAATTTTTTATAAACTTAGAGAGTTTAATTTTGGTATGTAGTAAGGTCTTTCCCAAAGCAAGATATTCACCAAATTTCATTAAAATAACTTTGTAATTTTCGGAGAAAAAGTTTTTTTGAAAGAAAAATCAAAATTTGAATAACTAAATTTTTTATAAACTTAGAAAGTTGAATATTGATACGTAGTAAGGTCTCTCCCAGGGCAATATACCCTTTGAATTTTATTAAAACAGTTTTGTAATTTTCGGGGAAAAATTTTTTCCCGGAAAAGCCTTTCCGATTTTCCTGGCTAACGAACTCATCCAAGCCATTAATAAAAGAAAGGCACTTGCCGAGTTTTATTAAAATCGGTTAATTAACTTTTGAGTTATCGGATAGATATTTGAAAAAATTTGTGCAGTCTCACCATCGATACCTCTCCATTACCGAATTTTTTAAAATAAAAATTCACTAATATTTTGGTTAAAGGATAAGAAATTTGTTTATTTTTTTTGCAATGCATTTTTAATCCTATAGTGTTGGAAGGGACCTGCTGCACTTAGTATGATATCTTAGGTAGCACACAATACACAACATATAAAAACATTGTGTTCTTTCTTATAAGTGTTGCTCTATGTAATGTGTCGCAGTTTGGACGTCAGTTTACAATGCGAGAAATCTTAAAACAACGCAACATATTCACCAAATTTCATCAAAATAGCTATGTAATTTTCAGAAACAAAATTTTTTTTCCAAAGAAAACTCAAAAGTTTCTAGGAAAACCTTGTCCGATTTTCCTGCCTAACGAACTTATCTAAGCCATGATTAAAAGAAAGATTCTTGCCGAGTTTAATCAAAACCAGTTAATAACTTTTTGAGTTATCGTGCGGATACACACATACACACACATATATATATATATATATATATATATATATATATATATATATATATATATATATATATATATATATATATATATATATATATATATATATATATATATAAACATATACAAAATGAAACTAACCCCGGATATGGGTTCTCGGGGTCCTAGTTCGCACTCATTTGCAAAAATGTTTGCAAAGTCTCACCATCGATACCTCTCTATTAGCGAATTTTTTAAAATAAAAATTCACTAATAAAACAAACCAAACAGTATATCCCTCGTGCTTTAAGTAACCTTATTATGACAAGCAGATACACCATTTTAACGTTTTAAATAAAGTGGTTGAAGTATCTTACATAATATGTTGATAATTTATTAATTTATAGAATATAACTCGATCATTTTCAAACACTCTCCCAGTATACAACACAATATTACTCCTCAGTCAATAAATTCACTTTTTTCATTCTGCTTTATCAAAACTACATTTAGTAAATTTTAATTTTACACTACAATAACGACTTGTTAATGCATTCTCCAGAGCACACAGGAGCACAGAAACGAGATAAGGTTGTGAGCAAAATATATAGTAGAAACAATGTGCTATATTTTATCAAAATAACTTAGTGTTTGAAAATATACAAAAATTTTCCGACAATATACCTTAAACGCTGGTTTTCTAACCAACAAATCTTAGGTTAATAGCAAATTAAGTTATTGAAATTTGAAGCATTTAATGAAAATTTGCTACCAAAACGCACTTACTGCGTCTTGATTTTTTTTATTACAAACATATTTCGATAAAAAATGCAATAAAATAAGGCTGTTCGAAAAAATTGTAATTGTAGGGATCACCAACGATCGACTTGTGGGCCAGCCGGTGATTGTCAAAATAATTTTATAAGATGCAGCTCAAGACACCCTATAATTAACTTATACAATTTTTTCTCGTCTCTTGTATAATAATAATTATATTCAGCTTTACCGTAGAAACGCATCACCCTGTATAATATCAGCCCTTTTGTAAAACTTCAATCCTTTATATTTATTTATTTATTCAATATGCAAATAAACCATTTACGTATATATATATATATATATATATATATATATATATATATATATATATATATATATATATATATATATATATATATATATATATATATATATATATATATGTGTGTGTGTGTGTGTGTGTGTTGATAAAATATAACAAACACTGTTTAATCCACCCACTAACATTAATAAAGGAATAATTTGCACTTGTATATAAAAATTTCCCAAATGACACAAATAATTCGTCCACTCAAACAACTAAAAACATAATATAAACGATCTCATATCATACGGCATACGGTAAATGTCAGTTACAGCGTCTAACAGACCTGCGCAATAATAATCATATGTTACGTTACCATGACAACCACAACTAGATCTCATATAAACTATTCAATGAAAAGCGGTGAAATTAAACATAAATGTTTCAAATTTGAATATATTAATTTTCTGTAACTCTAGAAAGCTGAATTTTGGCACGTAGTTAGGTCTTTCCCAAAGCAATATGTACACCAAATTTTATTAAAATATCTTTGTAATTTTCGGAGAAAAATATCTTTTTCGAAATAAAACTAAAAATTTTCCCGGAAAACCGTGTCAGATTTTTCTGGCTAACGAACTCATTCAAGCTATTAATAAAAGAAAGGCACTTGCCGAGTTTTATCAAAATCGGTTAATTATTTTTTGAGTTAGCGGTTTGATACATATACATATACATATACATATATATATATATATATATATATATATATATATATATATATATATATATATATATATATATATATATATATATATATATATATATATATATATATATATATATATATATTATATATATAAACATATAAAAATCGAAACTGACCCCGGATATGGGTTCTCACCATCGATACCTCTCTATCAGTGAATTTTTTAAGATGAAAATTGACTAAAAATTGTAGCTGACAGTTTGATAATAAAGCTAAAAGGATAACACTAGTCATTCTGCAATATGTTAGATCAATGGAATGAACGCAAACTTTCAACGCAACGAAATTAAATTATAACAAAGAGAATATTAAATGAGAAAACTCAAAAGAAAACGCCTGTCAGAGAACAGTTATCTTTTAATCAAATTCACGTTGACGCAAACAGACTGGAAACATGTCAGAACAAAGCGACGTGTTTTAGAGAAGATAAAAAGAGAGACGAGGCCGACTAAAGCTATGAACTCATTTTGGGAATTCCTTCCATTATGCTGGTCCCAGATGATTCAATAATGTTTATCCTTTTCTCGAAAAGAGAGCCATACATATAAGATAAAACAAAAATGGGAATTTCGATTTTAATATTAATATGTTTATTATGGAAACAATAATTATCTTAGCTGAAAAGTAGCTGAAAAGCTTTCAGTGTAAATATACAGTGTGCGCATAAGATATGGAAAAAATTCAGTAAAAACGAACAACATTTTTGGTAGGACCAATCCGCGAACACCTCGATGTTATTTTATAAAAAATAAACATTTTTGCATGAAAGCCGACTTTCCACCATCATTTTAAGTGAATTTTTTTAAAAAAAAATCACTAATGAGGAGATCCCGACTTTTCAATTTTGAAAAAATTTCTTCAAAAGAGCGCTATTTAGGACCCCTGGAACCCAAATCCGAGGTCGGTTTCAGACTTTATATGTTTATTTATATATCATTATTATAATTATTATTTGTTTATTTGTGTAAATTATACAGTACGCTAATACAATAAGTCAAAGACTTGTGCTGTACAGTAACGTAATTTAATATATAATATCATATCCAATACATATATATATATATATATGTATATATATATATATATATATATATATATATATATATATATATATATATATATATATATATATATATATATATATATATATATATATATATATATATATATATATATATATATGTGTGTGTGTGTGTGTGTGTGTCGCACCTATAACTAAAAAAAATAATTGACCGATTTTGATAAAACTTGGTGAGTACCTTCCTTTCACAAGTGGCTTCGATTAGTTCGCTACCCAGGAAAATCCGCCGAGGTTTTCCCGGAAAATTTAGCTCTGCATGTTCAAGGACAAAAAAGTTACAGGCATTTAAAGAAAAATAAATTTGGATTTTCCTCAAAACTTCAAAAGTCGCGATTTTAAACGTCAAAATTAGTAATGTTTAGGCAATGAACCTGAAAGTAATATGAGCTATGGAAGGAAAATGTCTCAAGAAGAATGTTTTACAAAGCCTAAAGTCTTAGTTTCATTCATCATTGTCCTTCATTTTACTAAAATATTGCCAGAAAATTCATTTCAAATAGACCATTTCTCTGATGCTTTGGCAGTAGTGTTGGCTATAGAGTTTATCGGTTAATGGTATATCATTTTTGTCGAATTTTCGTAACAAATCTTTAAAGCTAAATATATCCGTCATTATGCAAGATACGAAAAAAATTGTATACATTAGTTATACGGTGTCTTGAGCTACATCTTAAAAAAATATTTCTTCAATTACAGGGTGACTCATAAGGCGTCGGTGATTAAAATTTTCTTTTTCAGTGAATTTTCTTTAAAAAATTCACTAATGGGGATATATATATATATATATATATATATATATATATATATATATATATATATATATATATATATATATATATATATATATGTATGTATGTATGTATTGTACCAATAACTCAAAAAATAATAGACCGATCTTGATCAAATTTGGTGACTACCTTCGTCTTGCAAGTGGCTTGAATAAGTGCGTTAGCCAGGAAAATCGGACTAGGCTTTTTGGAAAATTTTGTGTACGCGTATTTGTATTATAAAGAGTGAACCATGAACCAAAATTTAGGTCTCCAAGTTTAAGGACGAAAACGGGCAGCTAAAGCAACAAATTTTGGAGTTTTCCTTAAAACGTCAAACTTGCAATTTAAAACGTCAAACTCGCAATTTAAAACGTCAAAATTGACAATGTTTAGGCAAAGAACGTAAAAGAAATACGGATTGTGAAAAGAAAATGTTGCAAGAAGAGTGTTCTGCGAACCCTGAAGTTTCAGATTCAATTGTCATTGACCTTCATTTTACTAAAATGTTTACAGAAAATTCATTGCAAATAGACCCTTTCTCTGATGCTTTGGCTGTCGGTTTAGTTAAGTTGGTGCTTTCGCTGTAGGTTTAGTGAAGTTTATGGTTTAACGGTCTATAATTTTTAGCTAATTTTCGTAGAACAAATTCGTTACTGCATTTTAGCATTTTTTATCGAAATATGATGCATGTTTGTAAGAAAAAATCTGGACGCAGTAAGTGCGTTTTGGTAGCAAATTTTCATTAAATCCTTCAAATTTCAATAACTCAGTTTGCTATTAACGTAAGTTTTGTTGGTTAGGAAACCAACGTTTAACTTTATTTTCGGAAAATTTTTGTATGAACGCAGCAAGGGCGTTTTGGTTGCGAATTTTAATTAAATGTTTCAAATTTCAATAACTCAATTTGCTATTAACCTAATGTTCATTGGCTAGGAGACCAGTTTTCTCAGACACATTTAAAGTTTATTTTCGGAAAATTTTTGTACATATTCAAATAATTATTTTGATAAAATATGGTACATTGTTCCTACTATATAGGCTATACCGGTAACCAAATTGATGCCTGCTCGCATTAGAGCGATATATTTGTAATTAAAAACATTTTTATGAAAATTCACTTCCATAACGCACTTGCTGCGCACAGAGTTTTTTTTTAGAATAATGACGTTATCAATTCTTTTTAAAATGACAGCCACCTATTATTTGCTGAATTTTGAAAGATGTGTCTATTGTCGAACCCATAGATTAACAATGTTGCCATTTCATTATGATAAACTTTTAATGTAAATCGCAATTGAATAAGCGAAACCGTAGATCAATTAAAATAAAGCAAGAAGTCTGAAGCACTGAGAGCGTTATGGTAGTGAATTTTCATAAAAATGATTTTAATAGCAAATATGTCTTTTTATAATAAAAACAGGCATCAAAATTGATTACCAGTATAACCTATATAGTAAAAACAATAAACATTAATGCATAAAAATAAGTTTATTGTTTAAAAAATGTACGGGACTCAGCAAGTGCGTTATAGTAGTGAATTTTGGTAAGAAATGTACACTATTATTATACGGCATATTACTAAAATTAATACTCTAACTTACACAGATCTTGAATATCGATTTTAGAGGTCCTAGTACGTGCATATTTGAAGAGCTTTTTCTAAAGTGTTACCATCGATATCTCTCTAATACCAAAAAAATCTTGTGTTCTAACTCCTTTTGAGAAAAGCGCCAAAAACTCAATTTTCTATGAAGCTAAAAAATTAAATTTTGCTATATCTACAGATGCAGTGTAAGTCTCTTTAAAAGAAACTTTTATTACAGATTTAATTAAAATTACAAAAGCCTTTCAAAAGGAAACATAATATATATTTAGAAAAGTAAAGTATGTGCCAAATTATAAACGTAGAAGTTATTTTTACTACCAATCGCCTGAATGATTTCGTTTCAGTCAACCTAAACAAGCTGGTTTTTTCAATATCAACAATAACACAATGTCTGCTGAAAATTATAAACTCAGACTCAAAGGTGACAAAGTTATTTAGGCGTTTTAAACAAAAATGAGTCTTGCTTAAAACGTATGAAATCTGTATACTATTGTTTTTCCAAATATAAAAAAAAAGAATCATTTATCGAGCCGGATTCGACCACGCAACCTTTCGCGTAGGAGGCAAACACACTACCACTGGAGCTATCTAAGCGCAATTTAACTAACGTTTTGTTTAGATGATACTCCACACCGGCTTCATGCCCAGGATAGATTATAATATATTCAAAATATACGTAGCAATTAATTACGGAATTAGTAGAATTGCCATTGAAACACCTTCATTGACTGTTTCGATTTTATATGGCGTCAAGTTTAAAAATAATTTAAAGGAAACTATTTTAAAATCTTTTTTTATAGAGACTTGACTTTGTTTACATTTCCGCTATATTAAGCTGCATTTTCCTTTTAAATCTGTATTTAGAGCCGTTCACCAACCTACAAATTTAGTTTAGTTTAAAAATTTATTGAATCTCCCAGTTAAATAACAATTACTTGGAACATTTTTAATTTCCGGTCGTCTGTCATTTGCCATATTTGTGGCCGAGATTTCACGATTGTTGGTTCGGGTTGTATGTTTCATGCCTGTTATTCATTTTGTTGATGTATGGTTTATACCTGTTGCATGAACCAATCTACGCGTGACAGTTAACTACTCTGTCTATCAGGCCTTGTGCTTTACCCACTAAGTCGTTTCAATGCATGTATTTCGGATTTTATCTTTAATTTTCAAAAAACTCTAAATATTGTAAACCAAATTACTTAAAATTTACAACATAAGTTTATTTACATCATTTCTAGTTACATGTAAAGTCCCATTCCAGTTACTTTAATACTTTTTAGCTGATACCCATATGTTCAAACTTAAACCTACAATAGTACACACCTACATAAAAAATCTTAGGTTTGATTCTATGATGTAGGTCTGGCGGCATTGGGATCTCACTCTAAAAGTTACTACTCTGTTATGCTGTTCAAAGACTCTGAATTAATTGATAAGCAATATTTCATATGACCTTGGACCAGCATATAACATTTTGAAGATTTTATGGAGATTTTAAGACTGAAATGAGATCTGTCAAGAAGCCAAGATACTAAGTGTATACATTTGTATAGTCAACAAAAGCGCTGAGGTGACAAGTGCACGTTTGAAGGCATTCGACTCCACATTACAGAAAATCCCTATTAAAAGCCCTGCGACTGATATAATGAGCAGAGGATACTGCTTAATGATACATTTCATTCTCTCATGCGAGCGCGAATCTGAATTACAAAAATATAGCGTTTTAAAAAACATTTTTTGTATATTTTTTTGGGAAAAAAATGTCCGTTATAGCTGATATACAAACTCGTCCGCGGTCTTAATACTATGAAGTCATTTTCCTAGTTTCGTTCAAATCAGTTGAGTATTTTTTAAATTACCACTGGGATACATATATATATATATATATATATATATATATATATATATATATATATATATATATATATATATATATATATATAGGGTGGTCCACTTCGCGGAACAATCCCAGTTTTTCATATTAAACTCAGTTTTATTAAAAAAGTTTCAACTGAAAGTTGTTCCTATCGATCAGCTGCGTAATTCACAAGTATTTTAATTTACACAGGATGATCATTTTCTCCGTGGCAGACCAAACTTACCTTTTTTTAAATAGAACGCCCTGTATTTTATCTCATTTTAAATAAGATGGTATCGCGACAAGCAAATTGATACCCCACATGATGGGTCTAGGCCCAACCGTTTCAGAGTTTTCATTTGTTTATTAAAAATATTGGCCTAGTTTGGTGCGTAAATACTTCGATTCTGCACAATGTTTTGGCTGTATATTCACTGGAGTTAATTTTATACACTCCTCACTATAACAAAATGCATTATTAATTCTTAATGCAACCCGCCTATACAGAGTGTTAAATTTCACAAAACTTAAATTTTCTCGAAACTTTCAAATGGAACGCCCTATATATTAGAACGTTACTAGATGTGTATTTCCATGGCCTTTTCAGCAACACCACAATTGATGGCAGTATTTTCAACGGTTTCAAAGATATAAAGCATTAATTACAAAATTTATCATTTTCCAATATTTATGAAACTTATCTCAAAATCTAAGGGCGGCTTTGACAACGCCACTTGACATTTGAAAAATTAAGTAAATTATTTACAGGTAGCTTTCTTAGTTGCCCACTTTTTTCTTGATATTAGCATGGTTTTAACTGAAGAACTTATGTCAATGCTGTACGTGATTCCTGAAAGTGATGGAAATTTTGCCTTAGCAGAGAATCTATTTTACTGGCCAACGAACTTCTTTAAGCTATTTAGTCAAGATATAATTATTGACCAACATATTTAGAACCAAAAGTGAGCAATTTTTTTTGAAAATTTGCAAAAATTTCTTTTACGATAATTCACCATTTTTTTTAATACAGAAATTGCTTCAGTGATGTTACACTACATAATATTTTTCACAAAAATTCGATAACTTTTTTTTACATTAACTTACGAAACATTTATTATTAATTACCGACATATTACAAAAAGGTTACAAAATATGATTTCTTCGGAAACACTAAAAACATTTTTGCGAAAACTTTAAATTCAGCCACTATTTGAGAGTGCCTGTATACGTAGCTCGATGTTTTGAAGAAGTAATAGAGACAAAAAGCTCTCTGAATGCGTCATTTCCAGGGGGCTCCGCTATCTATTGGTAAAAACGCCGTATCAAAATTTGTTATATGTGCCCAAAACAATGTAAAAAGTTGGAAAACAATTGAAGTAACTGAAAAATGATGAACGATATCATTTTTCTACCTCACAAAGATGCGTTATAATTTGATGGAAAATATAAAAATGCAATAACATACGGGGTGTTCTATTAAAAAAAGAAAGTGTGTATCACCAACGACTTATGGGCCAGCTTGTGATTGTCAAAATATGTTTATAAGATGCAGCTCGAAACACCCTATAATTAATCTAAAGAATTTTTTCTCGTATCTTGTATAATAACGGATATATTGAGCTTTACCGTAGAAATGCGTCACCCTGTATATGTGTATACAGACAAAAAATGAAACTGACTCAGTATATGGGTCTCAGGGGTTTCAGTTCGCGCTCTTTTGAAGAAATCTTTTCACAATTCATAAGTCGCAGTCTTCTGCATAACGAATTTTTTCTACGAAAATTTGCTAAAATACAGACTATTAAACCATAAACTCTATAGCTGAAACTACTGGCAAAGCATCGGAAAGAGGGTCCATTTGAAATCGATTTGATGGTCGAAGCTGAAAGTTAAGGTTTGTAAAACACACTTAAGATATTTTTTTTACATAATTCGTATTTGTTTTAGATTTGTTGTCTGAAAATTGCCAAGAATAGGAAATCCATTTAAGAGTGGAGATGGCGACATATCTGATAAGCTCAGGGAGCTGTTTGACGAACAAACAAAATCTTTGGGGAAGAAATAAAAACTTCTGTAAATAATCTACCCCGCCAAATTAACACTTATCAAGAGAACTTGAAGACAGTTTAAGACGATATTAGTTCTTTGCAGAACCCTTACTTTTCTTAGAAAAATATGCTAGAAAAAATAACATGATTATGTTCAGACTTTGGTAAATATCTGTTGGGGCACACAAGATTTGAGCTGGATATGCACTGGGAAAAGGAGATAAAGATTGGCCAGTAAAAGTAGAGTTCATTGGCTACCTTAAAAAGTGTGAAGTGATAAGAAGTGCAAAGAAATTGGAGGAGCAAAACTGGGAATTGTGAGTGATCTGACATTTGAGAAAAGGCAGGAGCAGAAGGCACTTAGGCGCCATCTTACCTTGGTCAGAGATAAGAAACTAAATCCATACGTAAAGGGTAACAGACGTATGGTGAATGGAGACCTATACAGTGTGCAGCAATTAGAAGCGGAGGACGAGACAAAGATATACTTGGTGCAAATTGCTGAACATAGATCTAACAGTGTCCCTGCCACTGCCACGACTGCTATTGATGAGGTTTTCATAGAAGAGCATGAATCTGTGAAGCTTTCAGTTTAACAAACGGAAAAAGGATCCATTGAGCTGTTGAAAGAAGCTAGAAGAAAAAAATTCACAGGCAACACTGGTTGCTGGTTAGCGACCAACAACCCGTTCTGCTGACAAAACTTCTACGGGAATGACGCCAAAGAAGTCTACCTCAAAGTTGCAGTCCAAATGACATTTTAGGTGCTCACGAAAGGTAAAAGCCTGGACGCAGCAAGTGCGTTATGGTAGTGAATTTTAATAGAAATGATCTGGCACCAAATATTTTATTATAACTTTTTTCTTGTAACATAGAAACCTAAATGTTGGTTATAGTTTACTTTTTATATCGTAAACCTACCTACCAAATTTCGTTAACATAGCTTTTTAATTTTTTGAGATAATTTTTTTTTCAAATATAAACTCAAAATTTTCCCGGTAAAGCTCGTCCGATTTTCCTGGTGAACGAACTTGTTTAAGCCATTTACAAAAGGAAGGTACATGCAAAATTTTATCAAAATCGGTCCATTATTTTTTGAGATAAAAATTTTTTTAGAATGAAAACTCAAAAGTTTCCTGGAAAACCTCGTCCAAGCCATTTACAAAAGTAAGGCACATGCAAAATTTTATCAAAATCAGGTGATTATTTTTTGAGTTATCGATGTGATATATATATATATATATATATATATATATATATATATATATATATATATATATATATATATATATATATATATATAGATATATATATATATATATATATATATATATATATATATATATATATATATATATATATATATATATATATATATATATATATATATAAACATATAAAAATTTAAACTGACCCCGGATATGGGTTCTAAGGGTCCTAGTTCGCGCTCATTTGCAATTTTTTTTTTCAAAATTCAAAAGTCGAGAAGAAAAAAATCACTAATGGGATTTTTTTCTACGAAAATTCACTAAAACTGTGCTAAAAGAAAGGCAAGTAATTATGAAACGTGAGTTGTTTGAAAGTAAGACTAGTGTTTTATTTTTAAACTATACTAAATTGGATGTTTTGTTACATTTTGTTTGGAATTGTTTGTGTACTATCTGGTATCGTTTGGATTATATTATATTGTTTCTAATACTTGTAGATTTAATTTGATTGTTTATTTTAAATTGTTCTACGTCTTTGCTTGGGTGACTTATTATATTGTTGTTAGTATTTGTAGATATAATTGGATCGTTTATTTTAAAATATTCTACGGATTTGCTTGGGTGATTTCTGGTCCAGAATGTTGTGTCGCCAGCATTGGCATATTTTGCGTGCCCATGTCTGTCTGTATATTGTTATCATTGTGAGTAGAAAATTGCATTAGGTGTTACTATGGAGCTGTATATAAGAGAGTTTGAGGAGAAGCTCTGTCTTTCAAAAAATTAACCAAATATTTTGACTCTCATTGTATAATCAAACAAGCCAAACTAGATCTACGTTGTCTGAAATATTGAAAATGGAGTTTACTCTAGGCTAATCACAAAACTGATATCTCTCATTAGCGTCAAGAGGAGCTAAACGCAAACATTTTGCACCGTAGACGATCAGTTTCACCTCTAATACACACGCACGCATGTCGTCATGGAAACGAGGCATTTCTGATACCGGAACTTCTCCTCTTATTAATTATGCTGAAATTTGATATAAAATAAAGATATACCTACTGTATTTTCTGCGTTGTTTGCAGTACAAAAAAATAGGCTCCCTACCTAGCTATTCACAAAAACATTAGCCGAAAATTATGTACCATATTTACTGTAAATGAGTAGCGTTACGAATACGGTTCTAAGATGATTGGTAAAAAAGTCCGGACGCAGCAAGTGCGTTATGGCAGAGAATTTTTATTTAAATGATTTTAATGACAAATATGTCTTTTTTAGTGAATTTTCTTTAAAAAATTCACTAATGAGAAGATCTTGAATTAGAATTTTGAAAAAAAAGCATATTGAAATTGAAGCTGACCCCGGATATGGGTTCTACGGGGGTAGTTTGCACTCATTTGAAGAAATGTTTTCAAAATTCAAATTCGATATCTTCTCATTAGTGATTTTTTTAAAGAAACCCATAAAAAGTAATAAAGCTGGATGCATACATATATATGTATCACACCTATAACTCAAAAAATAATGTGCTGACTTTAATCAAATCTGGTGAGTACGTTCCTCTTGTAACTGGCTTGGATAAGTTTGTTAGCCAGAAAAATATGACCAGGTTTTCAGGGAAAATTTTTGGTTTTCTTTCGGAAAATGTATCTCCGGAAATAAAAAACTATGGCATCCAAATTTGGTACGTAGGTAATAAATAAGAAAGTTATACCTCGTACAACAAGTTAGATATCTAGGTTAAAAAAAAGTTATAGACATTTCAAGAAAAGAGCACTATATGTATATATATATATATATATATATATATATATATATATATATATATATATATATATATATATATATATATATATATATGTATATATATATATATATATATATATATATATATATATATATATATATATATATATATATATATATATATATATATATATATATATATATATATATATATATATATATATATATATATATATTTATTTGCTGAAAATTATACGATTATACATATGTCAGTACAAGAAAGTCCTAGGACTTGTATAGTATTTAATGACAAAATTTAATAAGAATATAACAAAATATATGACACCTTTCTTTCAAAACACAATCACTTCCAATTTTGACATGCCAAATAACATAATATTCTGAATCTCTTTTGCATCTTAATGTATTAGTCAATACTTTTATTTTAAAGTAATCTTGGCAATACCATTTGAGCTTCTGACCTGATACTATTTTTCCTTCACTCCATTATTACATTAAATTTTATGATTTAGCTAGAGCCAAAGTGACAACCAAAAATTAATTAACCGGATGAATCTCAGCAAGTACCTTTTTTTATTATTGGCTTGGATGGGTCCGTTAGCCAGTACAATCGGACAAGGTTTTCCGGAAAAATTTTGAGTTTTGATTTGAAAAAAATTGTTTCTCCAAAAATTACAAAGATATTTTAATGACATTTGGTGAATATGTTGCCTTGGGACAGGCCTTACAACACACCACAATTCAACTTCCTAAGTTCATACAAAATTGAGTTATTCAAATTTGAAGCATTTATTGAAAATTCACTACCATAACGCAGTTTCTTCAAATGAGCGCTATTTAGGACCTCTGGAACCCAAATCCGAGGTCGGTTTCAGATTTATTAGTTTATATATATATATATATATATATATATATATATATATATATATATATATATATATATATATATATATATATATATATATATATATATATATATATATATATATATATATATATATATATATATATATATATATATATATATATATATTTGTGTCACACCTATAACTAAAAAAATAATGGACCGATTTTGATAAAACTTGGTGAGTACCTTCCTTTGGCAAGTGGCTTGGATAAGTTCGTTATCCAGGAAAATCCGTCGAGGTTTTCCCGAAAAATTTTGTGTTTTCTTTCGAAAAAAATCGAAAAAAAAATCTCTCCGGAATTAACAAAGTAAGGGCAACCAAATTTAATACGCAGGTCTACATCATTATAGGTAAGTCATCTACTAAAATTTAGCTCTGTAGGTTAAAGGACAAAAAAGTTACAGGCATAAAAAATTTTTTTTTTTGGGTTTTCCTCAAAACATCAAAAATCGCCATTTTAAACGTCAAAATTGGTAATATTTAGGCAATGAACCTGAAACTAATATAAGCTATGGAAGGAAAATGTCTCAAGAATAATGTTTTACAAAGCCTGAAGTCTTAGTTTCAATCGTCATTGTCCTTCATTTTACTAAAATATTCCCAGAAAATTCATTTCAAATAGACCCTTTCTCTGATGCTTTGGCAGTAGTGTTGGCTATAGAGTTTATCGGTTAATGGTGTATAATTTTTGTCAAATTTTGGTGAAAAATCTTTAAAGCTCAATATATCATTATGCAAGATACTAAAAAAAAAAAATTGTATACATTAATTATAGGGTGTCTTGAGCTACATCTTAAAAAAAATATTTCTACAATTACAGGCTGGCCCATTAGTCGTTGGCGATTAAAATTTTCTTTTTTAGTGAATTTTCTTTAAAAAATTCACAAATGGAGAGATCCGTAACGAAGTGAGGGCAACCAAATTTGGTACGCGTATTTGTATTGTAAAGAGTGAACCATGTACCAAAATTTAGGTCTCTAAGTTTAAGGACAAAAAAGTTACGGGCAGCTAAAGCAACAAATTTTGGAGTTATCCTCAAAACGTCAAACTCGCAATTTAAAACGTCAAACTAGCAATTTAAAATGTCAAAATTGGCAATGTTTAGGTAAAGAACGTGAAACAAATACGAATTGTGAAAAGAAAATGTGGCAAGAAGAGTGTTCTGCGAACCCTTGAGTTTCAGATTCAACCGTCACTGCCCTTCATTTTACTAAAATGTTCACAAAAAATTCATTTCAAATAGACCCTTTCTCTGATGCTCTGGCTGTCGATTTAGTTAAGTTGATGCTTTCGCTGTAGGTTTAGTGAAGTTTATGGTTTAAGGGTCTATAATTTTTAGCTAATTTTCGTAGAACAAATTCGTTACTGCATTTTAGCATTTTTTATCGAAATATGATGCATGTTTGTAAGAAAAAATTTTGACGCAGTAAGTGCGTTTTGGTAGGAAATTTTCATTAAGTCCTCCAAATTTCAATAACTCAATTTGTTATTAACGTAAGTTTTGTTGGTTAGGAAACCAACATTTAACATTATTTTCGGAAAATTTTTGTATGAACGCAGCAAGGGCGTTTTGATTGCGAATTTTTATTAAATGTTTCAAATTTCAATAACTCAATTTGCTATTAACCTAAAGTTCATTGGCTAGGAGACCAGTTTTCTCAGAAACATTTAAAGTATATTTTCGGAAAATTTTTGTACATTTTCAAATAATTATTTTGATAAAATATGGTAAATTGTTTCTACTATATAGGTTAGACCAGTATCCAAATTGATGCCTGCTCGCATTAGAGCGATATATTTGTAATTAAAAACATTTTTATGAAAATTCACTTCCATAATGCACTTGCTGCCCCCAGAGTTTTTTTTTAAGTTGGCTAGGTGACAATTTCACAAATTCAATACAGCTTTTCATCATATGTAAATATTATAAGCTTGTTTTAAACAGAATGTTTAACTCCCAACTTATTCTTGGTTGCTTTTAATTTGGGTGCTTTCTGTTTCTTTATGGTCTAAATCACCACTGGTATTTATCGGGGTGTTTGTCGATTTTGCATTTTACTCATTTTTCACTAAAATTAGCACACTTTCTACCATATGGCTCTGAACATTTAAGATCCTGTACAGGTAGCATTTTTATATAAAACATACGTATAATAAAATTCGAAGTCCCTTGGATTGACTTCATTTTAAATCGTTCTTTGTGAGTTTTGTGCTTTAAATTTGCTTCAAACTTCACTAACATACAATCAAAGATCAATTAAGCAAACATTTTACCAGTTTCTGCAAGAATTTGTGTCAAATACATCGCTGCTTGTGCTATTTCTTTTTCGATAGTTAGCGCTTATCCGGAGTTTTATTATGTCTTAAATTAAATAATTTCCAACTAGAGCGTTAGATAAAGCAAATTTATCTCCTAAAATGGGTCAATTGGAATTCCAGTACCAACACTTGCAACATCGGGACTGTGTCGCTGCATAATTACGTTATATACGGAATTCATTTTTTTTTTCAGGAAAGATTATGTAAGTGAAAAAATCGATGGTGACCTCTGTCATTTGGTTGCTTGCCAGTTAAGCACATTCTACCTAAAGAAGAAACAGATGATAAAAGGGGACGGTGGAGTTAGGTAACAACAAATTATAAATTTCAGTGAAAGTTTTGACTGAGCTAAATATACCCACAAATAATTGAAACTGTCAAAGTTTAAGTGAATGGCGAAGCTGCATAGTATTATATTCTAATAAGTTTAATACATCATACTGAACCTATTGCCAAAATGTAACGCAGAGAATGTGCGACAAAACAAAACAATATAATGTAGTGACAAATCATATTATTAAACTACTATCAAAGTGTAAGGAAAACACTTAATAATCAGATATAGATATCTAATACCGCATATTATATAAATTAAAGAGAAATAGGGACATTTATTACTACACGTGAAGAACCCAAATCGCTACAACATATTTAATATATATATATATATATATATATATATATATATATATATATATATATATATATATATATATATATATATATATATATATATATATATATATATATATATATATATATATAAACATATAAAAACTGAAACTGACCTCGGATATGTGTTCTGTGGGGCCTAATTAGCGCTCATTTGAAGAAATTTTTTCAAAATTCAAAAGTCGGGATCTCCTGAATTTTTTTAAAGAAAATTCACTAAAACCTGACGAACGTTTCACTAACCAAGTTAGCGTCATCAGAGGATGAATAATTCCAAATATGTTATATCTACAGCCCTACTTATTCTCTTGCGCAGGTAGTCGGTCCATAATGATAGAGGGTGGTCCAACAACACAAAAATTCACATATTTCGTTTGGCGGAAATATCTAAATATCTTTATTATTTATTATCTATCGGATTTGCTTCTGCCGGTCTTTCTTGTGAAGTGATATATCAACCGACTTACCATAGGCGGTGGTGAGAGGTTCCTGCACATTTTATTATTACTTTATTATTATATTTATCAATATATATATATATATATATATATATATATATATATATATATATATATATATATATATATATATATATATATATATATATATATATTCGAAAACGCTTAGCTGTCCCGGTTGTCAAACATTTTTAATCAATTTTATATTATTCTTATCTATGTGGTGATTATTATCTCAAATATGCCAGGCAATGGAAGGTTTATCTATAGTACCGTATTTTAATTGTGTTAAATGTTTATTAAATCTAATTTCAAATGAAATTTTTGTTTGTCCGGCGTATTTAAGATCACAGTGTTTACAACTTATTTCATAAATTCCCGACATTTTAGCGGTACTATCCTTGTCTTTTGGGTCACCTAGCAAGTTTTTTGTTGAAGATGTTAGTTGCAAATTGGATTTTTTTAAATGATATCTAGACCCCTCGTGATTCATGGTTTGAATGGTTTGATGTTTTTTTTCGGCTTTTTCTCTTCTAATAGTCGTTGATTCCGCTAACATTTTGTTTGTTTTCTGTAAATTAATTTCTCCACAAGGCAAAGAGTGTATCGGTTATATTCGGCCACGTTCTTAATATATCCTAATTCTTTGGTATATAATTTTGTTTAAAGAAAAAATAATTAACCTGTTTATTAAAAAGTTCAGACTGGCCTTTTTTGTACGCACGTAAGATTTGAGTCATTCGGAATGTAACTTCGAGTGTGGTTTCCTTCCTATGGACATCGAATTCTAAAGTTTCTTTATTTTTGAGAACTAGTACGTCTAGAAAGGTTAATTTATTAATAATTTCGAATTCGTGGGTAAATTTCATATAATCAAATTTCGTTGTTCAATTTGGCAATAAAATCGTATATTTTGAAAACGTTTGTGTTAAACACCGCAAAAAATCATCGACATAACGAAAGCATACTCTAGGAACGTACTCATTTTCGCTTTTAAGATCTGTTTCAAATCTACTCATGAAAAGGTCAGCAATAAGTAGTAATGTTGTCCATTGCCGTGCCTTGGGTTTGTCCAAAAACTCATTGTTGAATTGGAAAACGTTTTGTCTAATACAAACATTTCTTAATGTTAGATATTGAAAAACACAGTCTAATACACGACAGGCACTATGGATTCCGTCAGCACAGATCAACTGCCGACCTCCTTTCCTCTGTCACCTATTCTTGGAACAAGTCTATTGAACTACACGGTGAATCCCAGATTGTCGCTCTAGACATATCCAAAGCATTCGACCAGGTCTGGGACACAGCGCTGCTTAATAAACTTCCGGCCTATGGCCTACCACCAAAACTCTGTACCTGGACAGCAAAGCTCCTCTCCAACCGGAGCATTTATGTTGTCGTGGATGGCCATTTCTCTAAACTGTATCCAATTAATGCAGGAGTCCCTTAAGGTTTAGCTTTAGCCCCTACTTTGTTTTTCTCCACATCAATGACCTCATCTCTAGCACATCAAACCCAGTTCACAGTTACGCCGCTGCCGCTTCTACACTCGTTATCCTGGACTTAACAAGAAGGAAATAACATGGTCCGGAAGACTAGCAGAATACATAATTTAGTACCAGACAGCGAAATAAAAATGTTTAAACAATTAAATATTGAACGGTTTTACACAAAATGACATTGGTTTAACACATTAATAAGGGCACCTAGGGAGTTTAAATGCAGATTTGGAACCAAATAACATCCCGGTTTTACACAAAATTCCATTGGTTTAACACATTAATAAGGACACCTAGGGAGTTTGGATGCAGAATTGAAACCAAATAAAATCCTGGAAATACTGACTACTAACGTTCGATATTAGGCTCTGATCAAGTCGCTCGACACCCTGTGTGAATGTAAATATGATAAATGCTAACGCGAAATTTCAGCAATAACAAAGAATTAGTAACAATTTAAATACGTAAGTATTGCGCTAATTATTCAAAGCCCATACTTTTACGTTTTAAAACGATACAACATACAAACGGACCCCACAACAATCGACTGGAAGTCATTTAAAAATTAGTACATGAAATTTACGGACATAAACAAAACCTAATACTGCTATGATATACCATATTCAATATATACTTTTGCTGTTGATCTTCACACACATATCTATTTTCGGGAGGAGATTGTAAGAAAAGTCTAAATAAACTCAAACCCATAATTCTCAGTAATAGTTGTATAAATCAATGAATATAAAAAGGTTTGTACTTGTGAAACCACTTTATCATATTGGTCTATTTTCAAAGGCTAGTGCGAAAATAGATCGCAGCAATCATAATAGTAGTAAGTGCACACTGAAAAATATTATTAATAAATTCCTTGTATCCGATACTAGTCACTGAGTGAAGATTGGCACCTGCGATGAGTACTGATAAGTATTCTTGGTGACCCCACATTACCACAACACATTTAAAAAAACCTGATGATCCTTTCACCAACCAAGTTAGCGTCATCAAAGGATGAATAATTATAAATATTTTAAATCTACAACTTAGTTTATATTTTGTGCAGGTAGTAGGTCTAGAAAGATTGAGGGTGGTTCAACAAAACAAAATTTTCTGCTCTGCGGCAATTCAACTACCTGAATTCGGTTACTATCTTTCGTACGTTTTTTTGTCGGTGTTTCGTAAAGTGGTCAATCAATGAACTGGCCATAGGCGGCGGTGCTGAATTCATCAAACTTTAGGTTCTCTTTATCTACGTGGTGATTGTTATCCCAAGTATGTCAGGCAATGGAATATATATCTATGGTATCATATCTTAGTTGTGCTAAGTGTTCTTTAAATCTAATTCAGATTCTTTTGTTTCACCGACGTATTTAAGATCACAATCTTTACAAGTTTTTCATTCCATCTCGGACATTTTTGCGCTACTATAATCCTTGTCGTTTGGGTTAGCTTGTGTGTGTGTTTTTATTTCTTTAACGTCGGCCTATTTACGCGACTATGGCCAATTACCGACGCCAGGGAGCAGTTTCACCTCACTATCCTGGAAATTTTGCCGACCCCCCCCCCTTTCTGTAGGGAGGATAGGGATCTTTAACGTGCCCAACATCCCATGGGCACGGGATTGACGGCTTTACGCCCCCTCCGAAGGGCGGAACGTGCAGACATTCAACTTGCTCAAATAAAATGCGACAACCTAGGTTGATGTTAATTATAGAGTGCGTACTGAAAAAGTTAAAGGAGGGCCCTGGGCATGAACCCAGTACCCTTCGGTTCAGAGGTACACGTTCCTACCACTGAACCACCGAGGGTCTTGAGTTACCTAGCAAGTTTATTAAAGTATTTTTTGTCAAAAAAGTTAGTTGCAAATTGGCTTTCTTAGTAATGACACCTAGACCTCTCGTGATTCGCGGTTCAAATGGTAGACAAAGTTTTTTTCGGCCTTATCTTTTCTAAAGGGCGTTGATTTGTCCATTAATTTCGCCACTAGGCAAGCAGTGTATCCCTTATTATTATAAATAGGTTAATACATTTTCCTTCAAGTAAAAGTAGATATCGCAAACAATTAGGGTGTATTAAGAAAGTGGCGAATATAACGTATACGCTGCTTGCCTAGTGGAGAAACTAATTGACAAACAGAGAACAAAGAAAGTGGTAGGGAAACCAACGACCTTTAGAAAAGATAAAGCCGAATAAAACTTCCCTTCCTAGCATTTGAACCGCGAATCACGAGGGATCTAGATGTCATTTTTAGGAGAGCCAATTTGCAACTAACTTTTTCGACAAAAAATACTAGTAGTAGACAACCAGGACAGCTAAGTGCTCTAGAAAGTGTATGTATTGCTAAATATAATAATAAAAGGTGTATGAATTCGGCACCGCCGCCTATGACCAGTTTATTGATTGGACAGTTTCCGAAACACCGACAATAGAACGTTAGATAGTAACCGAATTAAGGTAGTTGTGTTGCCCTCAAGCGGTAACTTTTGTTTTGTTGAGCTACCCTTAACCGTTCTAGACCAAATACCTGGACAAAATATAAACAGAGTTTTAGATGTAAAATATTTTTAAATATTCATCCTCTGATGATGCTAACTTGGTTGGTAAAACAATCATCAGGTTGTTTTTAATGTGGTAAATTAAGTTCTCCAGGTGTACTTACCGATGCTATTACAAGAACAAATTATACATACACATACACATATTAAGCAACACCTAACATTGAAGTAATATATAATAAAGGCAATTATATTTTGTATTACTCCAGTAGAGCAAAGTCGTTCAAAAGCGAGCGTTACAGCTTCTGTTATACCTATTAAGTTGTAGAAATTGCAAGACCATTCCTATGCAATGCTAAATTGCATCGACGAGGATGTAGGAAAATACGAAATGATAAATTAAACATTAATCTTGCATGATCTGCAACGGATCAAGGGAATTACGCTCATGCTAGACTCATAGATAAATAATGCTTCCGTACTGCATGTATATGTGGCACTCATCGACCTCTCTCATATTTCATGTGAGTATTTGATGTGCTTTATACGCATAGTAGCTTACAACTAAGGGATGTTACATATACACGTTTCTGAATGTAAAATATCTACTCAAACCTTTATACGACGAAAACTTATCTGTCTGTAAATTTGATGTCTTTCAAAAGCAAAACCAATTCCTGTACAGCACTCTATTATTTACCTTTATCTTCTGTAGTGTGATGTTTGGTGTAGCCTTCATAAAGTAAGGTGCTTAATATGTATACCTTGTTAAAATAGGTGGAATTTATAATAAGTTTTTAAAGTTTTATTATGAAGAAATTGCAGAGAAAAATGTTTCAGATTGTTCTGAATCCGCAAATAGCAAACAGAAAAATCTGGACGCAGAAATTGTCTAATGGTGATATGTAATGTTTTGAATGTCGAATATGTCTTCTTTCAACGAAAGGCGTCCAATTGGGTCAACAGTATAACCTATATACAGGGTGATTCGCATATGGACCGACACAGAGCAGGGGCATGTTGGGAACCCAAAATATTGTGATTTAACGCAACTTACTCCTATACTAAGTTGCACCCCTGAGAAGTTATAGGCCTTCAAAATGGGGTTTCTAATTTAGAAAAAAATCAATATCTCAGTTATGCTTGAACTTAGAAGACCTAAATTTAATACACATTTTGAGTGTACCAACAGCAATAATCGGCAGTAATAAGAATTCAATTGAAGCATTTTAAAGGGTTGATAAGGGATGATTCAGCCTTAAAATGTGACAGAATTTTTTAACCTATTGGCGGATTTAAATAATTATTATTTAATTTTATGGGAAATTAAATTCTAAAACTTTTATTACTCCCATTAATTTTCAAAAAACTTTGTCGTTTTCAACAGAATAACTAAATACATGTATTAGAGCTGTGTTATTTAAAATCATCGGAAATTCAAACGTTGGCTATGAAATTTAACTCCAGACTTGACAATCAGGAAAAAAGTTGTAATAAGAATAATTTAATAGAAAAACAAACAACTTAAACAATATAAATAACATAACATTAGAACAGATAAATAACAGAAATTGTTCAAAGTGATCACTGTTCTCGCTCACGCATAAATTTATTCTTCGTCGAAAATTGAAGTCTACTCTATCCAACAACTGTTGATTGTTTCTAATGAGTGTGCATTTTGGTAGCGAAAATGTATTTGCCATTTTCCTGATTTTTTTCTTGGAAGTTCCGTTAAAAAGCTATATTTGTATAATTATATCTTGGAAGCTGGGTAAATAGCTTGAAGAGGCTCGTTTGCCAGGAAAACGGGAATAGTTTTTTCGGGAACAGTTGAGTTTATTTTGGGAAAATGTTTGTACTTTTCAAACAATAAAGCCATTTTGATGAAATGTTGTACATTGATCCTACTATATAGGCTATACTGTCAACCAAATTTGATGCCTGCGTTTATTAAAAAAGACATATTTGCCATCAGTCTTATAAGGATTATATTATTACACCTAATTTGACATTTGTCAAACTAAAGTAATTTTTATCTCCTACAAATTTAAAAGCTTTGGTGAAAATAAAGGTTGTTTGGAAAGAATATATATCAGTTAGAAAGACATAACGGAATAGCAGAGATTTATGGTAAATGAAGGTAACGGTTGACGTGTTAGAAGGTGCGAAATAGAAGAGAAAAAAGAATTTAAATTTTGTACGTCAAAATTTGAAGTTTATGGAATTTGGTGTGGGACTGTGAAACTATTTAGGGTTCAACCTACTAAACTGTGTTATATGATACAGCACAAGTCGCATAAGACTAATTTGTATTAACATAATGTATAATTTTTGCCAATAAACAACAATAACAACAACAACAACAATAATAATATTGGCTTTTTCATATAGTCATAGAAATGCAATGCTATAAAATAGTTATAAAATTGTCACTAAAACAACAATTTGTTTTTAAGAGCGAAACTGTTTCTAAAGGTACTTTAATATAACTGTTTTAATATAACTCTTATTTAAAGTCACCGTAAGTTACTCGTACTTTAAAATAGTTTCTTATTATGTTTAGGTATAAGGGAATTGAAAATATGGCCAGAATTCAATAAAAAGACTATAAAACAATTTAGTTTTACAAGTGGAAAGGTTTTATAGGTAGGCTCTGGAAACTTTTTCATAATAATTCTGTGACTGTTTTATAATATATTTTATGTCATACTAGTTCATTATTGTGTTTTTATTGCTTAGTTACCAACTACATAATTGTGTACTTTATGTCCACGGGCCATAAAGTGTACTTTATGGCCCGCGCGGGCATAAAGTACACTTTATTACCCGCGCGGGCATAAAGACAAATAATTTTTGTTTAACTTATTTAATAATCTTTATTGATGAAATTACAGATAATGGAATAAAAGCAATATGTAAGTATTTAATTAACATTATTTAGTCAAATTAACATAAAGTTGGCAGTTCTGAAAAGTTCCGGTGATAGTTAGGTTGCTTTTAGCAAACGGTGATTCATGTTTCATTGTTTGGATATGACTAGTATGTCATAATAAAAGTTTGTATGCACCGCTGGTATAAATAGGGATGTATGCCTTCGAGCGACTTACAAACCCTCGGGCCGGAGGCACATCAATAACTATTATGTCATACTAGTTCATTACTGTGTTTTTATTGCTTAGTTACCAACTACATAATGTTGTACTTTATGCCCGTACGGACATAAAATTCACTTTATGCCACGCGTGGGCATAGAGACAAATAATTTTTGTTTAACTTATTTAATAACCTTTATTAATGAAATTACAAATAATGGAATAAAATCAATATGTAGATATTTAATTAACATTATTTAGTCGAATTAACATAAAATTGGTAGTTCTGAAAAGATCCGGTGATAGTTAGGTTGCGTTCAGCAAACGTTGATTCATGTTTCATTGTTTGGGTTTCAGAAAACCAGATCCGGAAGGTACGCCTAGTATGACATAAAAGTTTGTGTGCACCGCTGGTAGAGGTGTATGCCCTCCAACGACTTACAAACCCTCGGGCTAGAGGCCCTCGGATTTGTAAAGTCGTCGGTTTCAGGGCATAAATATTTATTTATACCCTAGGTACATAAATAACTATTATAGTCCTGCTATATAAACGTATTGACGATAAACTTATAAAATATTTCAGCTGTCTACAACGGAATAGTGTTTATTGCGGTTTTATACAGGGTGTTTCAAAAATGATGGACTATGTTATAGGTGCACATTCAGCACAAAAAAGATGACTATTTTTCCATATAAACATGAGTCCGCAAATGCTTAGCTTTTTAAATACAGCGTGTTAAAGTTATTTGTTTTTGTCAGTTTTTCACGAACAAATCCAAGTCAAATTAAAATTTTGGTGTGAAAGTTGGCATGCAGGGTTTTTGAGGGCAAGAAATTTCAATATCTTATTGTTAATAACACTGCTGGTAGAGGGCGCCATCTGTAAGACTATGCTTGCATTCAATTGGCTATAATTTTGTTACACCCAGTAATATCGATCTACCGTTGCAGCCTTTATCAATTGTAAGCAAAAAGGTATATTTGATCAAAATCTTTCAGACACACCATTTTCGAGATATTTCAAGTATGTCGATGTCGCTTAAAAATTAATTTTTCTCAAGTAATTAATTGGATTGTCTGCAAATTTTAACAACAAATAAATTCCCAAATAAAAAAGTTTATAAGATTTTATGATACCTGACTACAATAAATGATCTAAATGGCCACCCTTCACTCCAATACACTTTCGTATTCTGCGGAGCATACAACGTCGTACTCTGTGAAATATTTCTGGTGTGATTCTAATTTGTTCGCATCCAAGTACAATTCTTTGCTGCAGATCATCAACATTTTCAACATTTGCTTCATAAACAATACTTTTGAGATGCCCCCATAAATAAAAGTCCATAGGATTTAAATCAGGGGATCGAGCCGGCCATGGCTGAGGTCCACCGCGTCCGATTCATCTGCGTCCAAAAGTATTGCTTAGGTAATTTCTGACATTTAGGGCGAAATGTGGGGGAGGTGGGGGAGGCTCCGTCACACATAAACCACAGGTTATGTATTATATCAAGAGGTACATTTTCTAATAACCCATTTAGTTGGTTTTGCAGGATTTCAAGATAAGTTGTAGCATCAAGTCTGTGAGTTAAAAAAATTGGTCCCATCAAATTACACCCTACAATTCCTGAAAATTGCTGTTGATGATGACTTTCAAAAACTGCGTGGGGATTTTCGTCAGCCAAAATATGGCTGCTACGAAAATTGACGATCCCGTCGCGCCTAAATCCAGAATCCTCAGTGAATAATACACAATTAAATAAGTTATCTACATTATTATGTTAAAGAAACCATTGGAAAAATTGTAGGCGAGGTATAAAGTCTCTTTCAGGCGATAGTACCTGCACACGTTGGATGTGATATAGACGCAATTGTTGCTCGTGAAGAACTTGCCATATCCTTGCATTGGATTCTCTCAGATGATTGGCCATTTCCCTAGTACTTATTTTGGGAGTTTGATCAATTTCATCTAGAACAGTCTCTTCAAAATCAGGATTTCGCGCACATCGTGGTCTGCCTCGATCAGCAGTAACTTTATTAAGGGTACCTGGTAAAAAATTATATATTCGAAAGAGACAGCTCGATGTATTAGATAATGTAAGTATGTATCTATTTCTCGCAGACGGATGTCAATCCGTTGAAACATCCTTCTGTCTGGAATTCTTCGATTTGGGAAGGCTTCTTCATACAGTCGTTTCGCCTCATACCAGTTACCAAAAGCCCGTGAATACATGATATGCATGTCTGTTAGTTCATTGTTGGTAAAGCCTTCCATATTTAATTAGAAAAATTACGGACAATACAATTAATTTCTTAAAAATAGAAAGTAGTCTCAAACGTAAAAGACAAATGTAATATATGCCACGACGAAAACGCAAAAGTCAAATCTCGTAACGATGGAAACCACTTTGTTAAATGGTTTGTTCAAAGTTTGTTATCATGGCTTTATATTTTATCTTCATGATTGTGTCTTGTCAGTTGTTTTTTCTGGTAAGATTTTAATTTTTAACTAGAGAATAAGAAAATTAAGTTTATACAGCAATTAAAAGGTGAAAAATGTATTTCTATGATTTGTCGCAGAATTAATTTTTGAGCGACATCGATATACAAAAATTGAAATATCTCGAAAATGGTGTGTCTGAGATATTTAAATAAAGGATACATTTTTTGCTTACAATTGATAGGGGCTGCAACGTAGCTATACGGTAGGTCAATATTACTGGGTGTCAAAAAATTATAGCCAATTGAATGCAAGCCATGTCTTACAGGTGGCGCCCTCTGCCAGCAGTGTTATGAGCAATAACATGTTTAAATTTTTTGCCTTCGAAAACCCCCACATGGTAATTTTCACAACAAAATTTTAATTTGACTCGGACTTATTCGTGAAAAACTGACAAAAACAAATAACTTTAACACGCTGTATTTAAAAAACTAAGCATTTGCGGACCCATATTTATATGAAAAAATAGTCTTCTTTTTTTTGTGCTGAATGTGCAACTGTAACATAGACCATCGTTTTTGAAACACCCTGTATAATGAACCGGCATTGTGGAAGTCAGTAAAATATACCTATAAAACAAAATAACCACAGAACATTCGAATCATAAAACAACTTTGCTGGTTGGGCACCATATAACGTTTTGAATATTTAGTGGAGATTTTAAGACTGAAAGGAGATTTGTGAAAACACCAAGATACAAAGTGTATATTTTGATATTGTCAGGAAAAGCGCTTACGTGACAAGTGCACGTTTGAATGCATTCGACTCCACATTACAGAAATTCCCTATTGAAAGCCCTGCGACTGATATAATGAGCAGAGAATACTGCTTAATGATACATTTCATTCTCTCATGCGACCGCGAATCTGATTATGGTATATTTTGCATAATGCTTTTTTATCTTCTTATCCCAACATTGAACTTCCATTATAGCAGCGAATTATTCATAAGTCCCATTCCAATTTAAATGAGAAACGATCACGAAACAAGAATTGGGAATCATAGAATAGTCCTTCTGCAACTCAATGTTTAAAAAAAATCGGAACGCAGCAAGTGCGTTATGGTAGTGAATTTTTATTAAATGCTTCAAATTTGAATAACTTAATTTTTTATAAACTTAGAGAGTTTAATTTTGGTATGTAGTAAGGTCTTTCCCAAAGCAAGATATTCACCAAATTTCATTAAAATAACTTTGTAATTTTCGGAGAAAAAGTTTTTTTGAAAGAAAAATCAAAATTTGAATAACTAAATTTTTTATAAACTTAGAAAGTTGAATATTGATACGTAGTAAGGTCTCTCCCAGGGCAATATACCCTTTGAATTTTATTAAAACAGTTTTGTAATTTTCGGGGAAAAATTTTTTCCCGGAAAAGCCTTTCCGATTTTCCTGGCTAACGAACTCATCCAAGCCATTAATAAAAGAAAGGCACTTGCCGAGTTTTATTAAAATCGGTTAATTAACTTTTGAGTTATCGGATAGATATTTGAAAAAATTTGTGCAGTCTCACCATCGATACCTCTCCATTACCGAATTTTTTAAAATAAAAATTCACTAATATTTTGGTTAAAGGATAAGAAATTTGTTTATTTTTTTTGCAATGCATTTTTAATCCTATAGTGTTGGAAGGGACCTGCTGCACTTAGTATGATATCTTAGGTAGCACACAATACACAACATATAAAAACATTGTGTTCTTTCTTATAAGTGTTGCTCTATGTAATGTGTCGCAGTTTGGACGTCAGTTTACAATGCGAGAAATCTTAAAACAACGCAACATATTCACCAAATTTCATCAAAATAGCTATGTAATTTTCAGAAACAAAATTTTTTTTCCAAAGAAAACTCAAAAGTTTCTAGGAAAACCTTGTCCGATTTTCCTGCCTAACGAACTTATCTAAGCCATGATTAAAAGAAAGATTCTTGCCGAGTTTAATCAAAACCAGTTAATAACTTTTTGAGTTATCGTGCGGATACACACATACACACACAAATATATATATATATATATATATATATATATATATATATATATATATATATATATATATATATATATATATATATATATATATATATATATATATATATAACATATACAAAATGAAACTAACCCCGGATATGGGTTCTCGGGGTCCTAGTTCGCACTCATTTGCAAAAATGTTTGCAAAGTCTCACCATCGATACCTCTCTATTAGCGAATTTTTTAAAATAAAAATTCACTAATAAAACAAACCAAACAGTATATCCCTCGTGCTTTAAGTAACCTTATTATGACAAGCAGATACACCATTTTAACGTTTTAAATAAAGTGGTTGAAGTATCTTACATAATATGTTGATAATTTATTAATTTATAGAATATAACTCGATCATTTTCAAACACTCTCCCAGTATACAACACAATATTACTCCTCAGTCAATAAATTCACTTTTTTCATTCTGCTTTATCAAAACTACATTTAGTAAATTTTAATTTTACACTACAATAACGACTTGTTAATGCATTCTCCAGAGCACACAGGAGCACAGAAACGAGATAAGGTTGTGAGCAAAATATATAGTAGAAACAATGTGCTATATTTTATCAAAATAACTTAGTGTTTGAAAATATACAAAAATTTTCCGACAATATACCTTAAACGCTGGTTTTCTAACCAACAAATCTTAGGTTAATAGCAAATTAAGTTATTGAAATTTGAAGCATTTAATGAAAATTTGCTACCAAAACGCACTTACTGCGTCTTGATTTTTTTTATTACAAACATATTTCGATAAAAAATGCAATAAAATAAGGCTGTTCGAAAAAATTGTAATTGTAGGGATCACCAACGATCGACTTGTGGGCCAGCCGGTGATTGTCAAAATAATTTTATAAGATGCAGCTCAAGACACCCTATAATTAACTTATACAATTTTTTCTCGTCTCTTGTATAATAATAATTATATTCAGCTTTACCGTAGAAACGCATCACCCTGTATAATATCAGCCCTTTTGTAAAACTTCAATCCTTTATATTTATTTATTTATTCAATATGCAAATAAACCATTTACGTATATATATATATATATATATATATATATATATATATATATATATATATATATATATATATATATATATATATATATATATATATATATATATATATATGTGTGTGTGTGTGTGTGTGTGTTGATAAAATATAACAAACACTGTTTAATCCACCCACTAACATTAATAAAGGAATAATTTGCACTTGTATATAAAAATTTCCCAAATGACACAAATAATTCGTCCACTCAAACAACTAAAAACATAATATAAACGATCTCATATCATACGGCATACGGTAAATGTCAGTTACAGCGTCTAACAGACCTGCGCAATAATAATCATATGTTACGTTACCATGACAACCACAACTAGATCTCATATAAACTATTCAATGAAAAGCGGTGAAATTAAACATAAATGTTTCAAATTTGAATATATTAATTTTCTGTAACTCTAGAAAGCTGAATTTTGGCACGTAGTTAGGTCTTTCCCAAAGCAATATGTACACCAAATTTTATTAAAATATCTTTGTAATTTTCGGAGAAAAATATCTTTTTCGAAATAAAACTAAAAATTTTCCCGGAAAACCGTGTCAGATTTTTCTGGCTAACGAACTCATTCAAGCTATTAATAAAAGAAAGGCACTTGCCGAGTTTTATCAAAATCGGTTAATTATTTTTTGAGTTAGCGGTTTGATACATATACATATACATATACATATATATATATATATATATATATATATATATATATATATATATATATATATATATATATATATATATATATATATATATATATATATATATATATATATATATATATATATATATATATATATATATATAAACATATAAAAATCGAAACTGACCCCGGATATGGGTTCTCACCATCGATACCTCTCTATCAGTGAATTTTTTAAGATGAAAATTGACTAAAAATTGTAGCTGACAGTTTGATAATAAAGCTAAAAGGATAACACTAGTCATTCTGCAATATGTTAGATCAATGGAATGAACGCAAACTTTCAACGCAACGAAATTAAATTATAACAAAGAGAATATTAAATGAGAAAACTCAAAAGAAAACGCCTGTCAGAGAACAGTTATCTTTTAATCAAATTCACGTTGACGCAAACAGACTGGAAACATGTCAGAACAAAGCGACGTGTTTTAGAGAAGATAAAAAGAGAGACGAGGCCGACTAAAGCTATGAACTCATTTTGGGAATTCCTTCCATTATGCTGGTCCCAGATGATTCAATAATGTTTATCCTTTTCTCGAAAAGAGAGCCATACATATAAGATAAAACAAAAATGGGAATTTCGATTTTAATATTAATATGTTTATTATGGAAACAATAATTATCTTAGCTGAAAAGCTTTCAGTGTAAATATACAGTGTGCGCATAAGATATGGAAAAAATTCAGTAAAAACGAACAACATTTTTGGTAGGACCAATCCGCGAACACCTCGATGTTATTTTATAAAAAATAAACATTTTTGCATGAAAGCCGACTTTCCACCATCATTTTAAGTGAATTTTTTTAAAAAAAAATCACTAATGAGGAGATCCCGACTTTTCAATTTTGAAAAAATTTCTTCAAAAGAGCGCTATTTAGGACCCCTGGAACCCAAATCCGAGGTCGGTTTCAGACTTTATATGTTTATTTATATATCATTATTATAATTATTATTTGTTTATTTGTGTAAATTATACAGTACGCTAATACAATAAGTCAAAGACTTGTGCTGTACAGTAACGTAATTTAATATATAATATCATATCCAATACATATATATATATATATATGTATATATATATATATATATATATATATATATATATATATATATATATATATATATATATATATATATATATATATATATATATATATATATATATATATATATATATATATATGTGTGTGTGTGTGTGTGTGTGTCGCACCTATAACTAAAAAAAATAATTGACCGATTTTGATAAAACTTGGTGAGTACCTTCCTTTCACAAGTGGCTTCGATTAGTTCGCTACCCAGGAAAATCCGCCGAGGTTTTCCCGGAAAATTTAGCTCTGCATGTTCAAGGACAAAAAAGTTACAGGCATTTAAAGAAAAATAAATTTGGATTTTCCTCAAAACTTCAAAAGTCGCGATTTTAAACGTCAAAATTAGTAATGTTTAGGCAATGAACCTGAAAGTAATATGAGCTATGGAAGGAAAATGTCTCAAGAAGAATGTTTTACAAAGCCTAAAGTCTTAGTTTCATTCATCATTGTCCTTCATTTTACTAAAATATTGCCAGAAAATTCATTTCAAATAGACCATTTCTCTGATGCTTTGGCAGTAGTGTTGGCTATAGAGTTTATCGGTTAATGGTATATCATTTTTGTCGAATTTTCGTAACAAATCTTTAAAGCTAAATATATCCGTCATTATGCAAGATACGAAAAAAATTGTATACATTAGTTATACGGTGTCTTGAGCTACATCTTAAAAAAATATTTCTTCAATTACAGGGTGACTCATAAGGCGTCGGTGATTAAAATTTTCTTTTTCAGTGAATTTTCTTTAAAAAATTCACTAATGGGGATATATATATATATATATATATATATATATATATATATATATATATATATATATATATATATATATATATATATATGTATGTATGTATGTATTGTACCAATAACTCAAAAAATAATAGACCGATCTTGATCAAATTTGGTGACTACCTTCGTCTTGCAAGTGGCTTGAATAAGTGCGTTAGCCAGGAAAATCGGACTAGGCTTTTTGGAAAATTTTGTGTACGCGTATTTGTATTATAAAGAGTGAACCATGAACCAAAATTTAGGTCTCCAAGTTTAAGGACGAAAACGGGCAGCTAAAGCAACAAATTTTGGAGTTTTCCTTAAAACGTCAAACTTGCAATTTAAAACGTCAAACTCGCAATTTAAAACGTCAAAATTGACAATGTTTAGGCAAAGAACGTAAAAGAAATACGGATTGTGAAAAGAAAATGTTGCAAGAAGAGTGTTCTGCGAACCCTGAAGTTTCAGATTCAATTGTCATTGACCTTCATTTTACTAAAATGTTTACAGAAAATTCATTGCAAATAGACCCTTTCTCTGATGCTTTGGCTGTCGGTTTAGTTAAGTTGGTGCTTTCGCTGTAGGTTTAGTGAAGTTTATGGTTTAACGGTCTATAATTTTTAGCTAATTTTCGTAGAACAAATTCGTTACTGCATTTTAGCATTTTTTATCGAAATATGATGCATGTTTGTAAGAAAAAATCTGGACGCAGTAAGTGCGTTTTGGTAGCAAATTTTCATTAAATCCTTCAAATTTCAATAACTCAGTTTGCTATTAACGTAAGTTTTGTTGGTTAGGAAACCAACGTTTAACTTTATTTTCGGAAAATTTTTGTATGAACGCAGCAAGGGCGTTTTGGTTGCGAATTTTAATTAAATGTTTCAAATTTCAATAACTCAATTTGCTATTAACCTAATGTTCATTGGCTAGGAGACCAGTTTTCTCAGACACATTTAAAGTTTATTTTCGGAAAATTTTTGTACATATTCAAATAATTATTTTGATAAAATATGGTACATTGTTCCTACTATATAGGCTATACCGGTAACCAAATTGATGCCTGCTCGCATTAGAGCGATATATTTGTAATTAAAAACATTTTTATGAAAATTCACTTCCATAACGCACTTGCTGCGCACAGAGTTTTTTTTTAGAATAATGACGTTATCAATTCTTTTTAAAATGACAGCCACCTATTATTTGCTGAATTTTGAAAGATGTGTCTATTGTCGAACCCATAGATTAACAATGTTGCCATTTCATTATGATAAACTTTTAATGTAAATCGCAATTGAATAAGCGAAACCGTAGATCAATTAAAATAAAGCAAGAAGTCTGAAGCACTGAGAGCGTTATGGTAGTGAATTTTCATAAAAATGATTTTAATAGCAAATATGTCTTTTTATAATAAAAACAGGCATCAAAATTGATTACCAGTATAACCTATATAGTAAAAACAATAAACATTAATGCATAAAAATAAGTTTATTGTTTAAAAAATGTACGGGACTCAGCAAGTGCGTTATAGTAGTGAATTTTGGTAAGAAATGTACACTATTATTATACGGCATATTACTAAAATTAATACTCTAACTTACACAGATCTTGAATATCGATTTTAGAGGTCCTAGTACGTGCATATTTGAAGAGCTTTTTCTAAAGTGTTACCATCGATATCTCTCTAATACCAAAAAAATCTTGTGTTCTAACTCCTTTTGAGAAAAGCGCCAAAAACTCAATTTTCTATGAAGCTAAAAAATTAAATTTTGCTATATCTACAGATGCAGTGTAAGTCTCTTTAAAAGAAACTTTTATTACAGATTTAATTAAAATTACAAAAGCCTTTCAAAAGGAAACATAATATATATTTAGAAAAGTAAAGTATGTGCCAAATTATAAACGTAGAAGTTATTTTTACTACCAATCGCCTGAATGATTTCGTTTCAGTCAACCTAAACAAGCTGGTTTTTTCAATATCAACAATAACACAATGTCTGCTGAAAATTATAAACTCAGACTCAAAGGTGACAAAGTTATTTAGGCGTTTTAAACAAAAATGAGTCTTGCTTAAAACGTATGAAATCTGTATACTATTGTTTTTCCAAATATAAAAAAAAAGAATCATTTATCGAGCCGGATTCGACCACGCAACCTTTCGCGTAGGAGGCAAACACACTACCACTGGAGCTATCTAAGCGCAATTTAACTAACGTTTTGTTTAGATGATACTCCACACCGGCTTCATGCCCAGGATAGATTATAATATATTCAAAATATACGTAGCAATTAATTACGGAATTAGTAGAATTGCCATTGAAACACCTTCATTGACTGTTTCGATTTTATATGGCGTCAAGTTTAAAAATAATTTAAAGGAAACTATTTTAAAATCTTTTTTTATAGAGACTTGACTTTGTTTACATTTCCGCTATATTAAGCTGCATTTTCCTTTTAAATCTGTATTTAGAGCCGTTCACCAACCTACAAATTTAGTTTAGTTTAAAAATTTATTGAATCTCCCAGTTAAATAACAATTACTTGGAACATTTTTAATTTCCGGTCGTCTGTCATTTGCCATATTTGTGGCCGAGATTTCACGATTGTTGGTTCGGGTTGTATGTTTCATGCCTGTTATTCATTTTGTTGATGTATGGTTTATACCTGTTGCATGAACCAATCTACGCGTGACAGTTAACTACTCTGTCTATCAGGCCTTGTGCTTTACCCACTAAGTCGTTTCAATGCATGTATTTCGGATTTTATCTTTAATTTTCAAAAAACTCTAAATATTGTAAACCAAATTACTTAAAATTTACAACATAAGTTTATTTACATCATTTCTAGTTACATGTAAAGTCCCATTCCAGTTACTTTAATACTTTTTAGCTGATACCCATATGTTCAAACTTAAACCTACAATAGTACACACCTACATAAAAAATCTTAGGTTTGATTCTATGATGTAGGTCTGGCGGCATTGGGATCTCACTCTAAAAGTTACTACTCTGTTATGCTGTTCAAAGACTCTGAATTAATTGATAAGCAATATTTCATATGACCTTGGACCAGCATATAACATTTTGAAGATTTTATGGAGATTTTAAGACTGAAATGAGATCTGTCAAGAAGCCAAGATACTAAGTGTATACATTTGTATAGTCAACAAAAGCGCTGAGGTGACAAGTGCACGTTTGAAGGCATTCGACTCCACATTACAGAAAATCCCTATTAAAAGCCCTGCGACTGATATAATGAGCAGAGGATACTGCTTAATGATACATTTCATTCTCTCATGCGAGCGCGAATCTGAATTACAAAAATATAGCGTTTTAAAAAACATTTTTTGTATATTTTTTTGGGAAAAAAATGTCCGTTATAGCTGATATACAAACTCGTCCGCGGTCTTAATACTATGAAGTCATTTTCCTAGTTTCGTTCAAATCAGTTGAGTATTTTTTAAATTACCACTGGGATACACATATATATATATATATATATATATATATATATATATATATATATATATATATATATATATATATATATAGGGTGGTCCACTTCGCGGAACAATCCCAGTTTTTCATATTAAACTCAGTTTTATTAAAAAAGTTTCAACTGAAAGTTGTTCCTATCGATCAGCTGCGTAATTCACAAGTATTTTAATTTACACAGGATGATCATTTTCTCCGTGGCAGACCAAACTTACCTTTTTTTAAATAGAACGCCCTGTATTTTATCTCATTTTAAATAAGATGGTATCGCGACAAGCAAATTGATACCCCACATGATGGGTCTAGGCCCAACCGTTTCAGAGTTTTCATTTGTTTATTAAAAATATTGGCCTAGTTTGGTGCGTAAATACTTCGATTCTGCACAATGTTTTGGCTGTATATTCACTGGAGTTAATTTTATACACTCCTCACTATAACAAAATGCATTATTAATTCTTAATGCAACCCGCCTATACAGAGTGTTAAATTTCACAAAACTTAAATTTTCTCGAAACTTTCAAATGGAACGCCCTATATATTAGAACGTTACTAGATGTGTATTTCCATGGCCTTTTCAGCAACACCACAATTGATGGCAGTATTTTCAACGGTTTCAAAGATATAAAGCATTAATTACAAAATTTATCATTTTCCAATATTTATGAAACTTATCTCAAAATCTAAGGGCGGCTTTGACAACGCCACTTGACATTTGAAAAATTAAGTAAATTATTTACAGGTAGCTTTCTTAGTTGCCCACTTTTTTCTTGATATTAGCATGGTTTTAACTGAAGAACTTATGTCAATGCTGTACGTGATTCCTGAAAGTGATGGAAATTTTGCCTTAGCAGAGAATCTATGGGCAGAAATACCCTAACCGACAACAACCTCAGTTGAAAGCATTTAGATTGATGAAAGCTCGTTTTGGTGCATACGGCAGTGTACAGTATCGGGCTCCCGAAACTGTTCTAAATGAAGATACGTCTGTAGACATCATAGCCTCAGTCATTGAAAATCCACATATCAGCCAGCGACAATTAGCTTCGCATTTAAATATCAGTAAAACTTTTGTCCAAAGATGTTTAAAGAAAACAAATATCACCCACACCATGTTAGAAAAGTTCAAGAGCTGTCTGCAAGCGATAAGCAGCAAAGATTGAATTTTTGTATTTGGGCTCTACAGAAGGACAACCAGGAACCAGGATTTCTTGTAAAAGTGCTATTTACAGATGAAGCAAATGTTTCAAACTGTGGAGGAATTAACGTGCACAATTTGCATTATTATGCTGATATAAATCCACATTTTTCGTGGTCAGTGGATCCTCAGCATAGGTGGCCCATAAATGTGTGGGCTGGAATTTTGGGTCCGTATTTAAACGGGCCGTATTTTTTCGATGGAACTCTCACTGGTGAGCGTTATCTAAATTTCTTCAATAATGATCTACCAAAGCTGTTAGAAGAAATTCCTCTACAACTCCGGGGTGAAATGTGGTATCAACACGATGGACCGCCTCCACATTCAACAGGAGCTGTTAGAGCATTTTTAAACCATAATTTTGAAGAACGATAAATAGGTTGAGGTTGACCAACCCCTTGGCCAGCAAGATCTCTTGATCTTTCCAAAATAGATTTCTTTTTGTGGAGTGACATTAAAGGTAAAGTGTTTGCGACTCCACCAACAACCAAGAAGGACATGCGTGCAAGGATTTCAGAGGCTTCCAATTTTGTACGCGAAGCAACATTGTTGAAGGTGCAAAACAATTTAAGACAGAGATTACAAATTTGTGTCGATAATGACGGCTCTCAACTTGAACATTTGCTGCGTTGAATTTTTGTTATTTATTGTGTGAATTTAGGTTTAGTGTTGTTCTTGTTGATTTAAACCTTGTTAACATATGCATTAAATGTTTTGCTCTTTTACATCACACACACACACACTTTAGTTTTTCTATGCAGTATGAATTTAGCATATCATGTAAACTATTTGAAACTAATATAAGATATAGTGTGTTGCATATTAACGTGAAGTATTTACTTGAATTTATATAAAAATGGCTAATTCCGTAATTGAGCCTTAATATTTTTTAACCCTTGAAAATACTGTCGTCAAACGTAGTATTGCTAAAGAGGCCATAAAAATTCGCATCTAATAAACGTTCTGGTATACAAGGCGTTCAATTTTGAATTTTCGAGAAAATTTAAGTTTTGCGAAATTTAACACTCTGTATAGGCAGGTTACATTAAGAATTACCATGTTGCATTTTGTTATAGTGAGGAGTGTATAAAATTAACTCCAGTAAATATGCAGCCAAAACATTTTGCAGAATCGAAGTATTTACGCCCCAACCTAGACCAATATTTTTAATGAACAAATGAATAACTCTGAAACGGTTGGGCCTAGATCCATCATGTGGGGTATCAATTTTCTTGTCGCAATACCGTCTTTTAAAAATGATATAAAATACAGGGTGTTCTATTTAAAAAAAGGTAAGTTTGGTCTGCCACGGAGAAAATGAACACCCTGTGTAAATTAAAATATTTTTGACTTACGCAGCTGATTGATAGGAACAACTTTCAGTTGAAACTTTTTTGATAAAACTAAGTTTAATATGGAAAATTGGGATATATATATATATATATATATATATATATATATATATATATATATATATATATATATATATATATATTTATTATTATTTATTTATTATTAACGTTATACAATGAATCTCACAAATAAGCTATGCTTGTGCTTGTGGTGATACAATTTTGTTAAACATCCTCTTTCCAAATTTCTTCTTTCCAAATGATTTTAATGAATGTCACTTTTTAATTTTTCTTCTTCTGCTATCGACACTCCCACCATCGCTTCCAGAGTAGCCATGAAGATTGATATTCACTTTTATTTAAACATTAATATTAATTTTAACTATATCTCTTCAAAAACTATAAAATTCTGCAGCACATAAATTTTGACATTTCTACTTGACAGTAATTTCACATATATATATATATATATATATATATATATATATATATATATATATATATATATATATATATATATATATATATATATATATATATATATATATATATATATATATATAAACATATAAAAATTCAAACGGACCTTAGATTTGGGCCCTAGGGGCGCAGCTTCGCGCTCATTAAAAAATATTCCGAAAAACTTTCCATCGTTACCTCTCTATTAGTAAATTTTCTTAATGAAAATGCTATTTACGCATCTACCAAGATATAATTATTCATAAAAACTTTTCGGGGAATTCAAAATGTGTTTGCATGAAAATTTGTAAAAAAAATTTCACGAACATAGGAAAACATTTTTTTACAATAACTTATTAAATATTTATTATTAATTATTAAAATTTCACGAAAATCTTACAATCAATGATTTCTACGGAAACACAAAAAAATTCTGCGAAAACGGACTAACAAGTTCTCACAAAAAAAAGCTAACAGGCTTTTCTATCTTTTATTCCCGGTTTCTGACGTTGTTTCAGCATGTAATTTTTACACTCTTTGGTTCCATCATTCTTTTAACTTTCTACATTTCTGTGTGACCATAGTGTTAATTTGTTTATATTTACTGTATGTTTTTCTTTGTTCTTTACCCTTATCCACACATTACGTCTTTGTTATTTGTATTTCTTATGTAATCCACGGTTAGATTGATTTCAGTTTCTTCTTGAGTATTTTTTTCCGAAGACACCTTTTAACCGCTTTTAGATTTCGTTCAAGCAGATGTATATGTATCCAACCGATAACTCAAAAAGTAATTAACCGATTTTGATGAAACTCGGCAAGTGTCTTTCTTTTATTAATAGCTTGGATGAGCTCGTTAGCCAGGAAAATCGTACACAGTTTTCCGAAAATTACAAAGCTATTTCGATGAAGTTTGGTGGACATATTGCTTTGTGAAAGGCCTAACTATGTACCAAAATTCAGCTTTCTAGGTTTGCAGAAAAATGAGCTTTTTAAATTTGAAACATTTATATTTAATATCACCGCTTTTTATTGACAATGGTAAAAACTGGTTTATAGGTGTATGATATGTAGTATGTCTGAGTCGTTATCTAGCAACGTAACATCTCATATCATTGCGCAAGTCAGTTACACGCTGTAACTGACGTTTATTGTATATTATTAGATCGTTTATCTGTTTTCAATTTCAGTGACAAATTATTTGTGTTATTTGGGAATTTTAATATACAAGTGCAAATTATTCCTTTACGATTTTATTAATGTTAGTGGGTGGACTAAACAGTGTTTGTGATGTTTGTCAAAAGATATAAAAGATCGAAATTTTACAAAAAAGGCTGATGTACAACAGGTTAGTTATTTTCACTCTGATGCTTTGGCGGTAGTTTTAGTTAAGTTTATGGTTTAACGGTCCATAATTTTTAGCTAATTTTCGTACAAAAAAATCGTCAAAGAGGAGACCGCGACTTTAGAATTTGAAAAAGATTTCTGGAATTCATATCCGGGTTTACGTTCAGTTTTTATCTGTTTGCATATATACAGGGTGACGCATTTCTACGGCAAAACTCAATATAATTATTATTATACAAGAGACTGCATCTTATAAAATTATTTTGACAACCACAGGCTGGCCCATAAGTCGTTGGTGATCCATACAATTTTTTTTTCGAGCACGATTATTTTATTGCATTTTTTATCGAAATATGTTTGTAAGAAAAAAATCGAGACGCAGTGAGTGGGTGTTAGTAGCAAATTTTTATTAAATGCTTCAAATTTCAATAACTCAATTTGCTATTAACCTAAGGTTTGTTGACTAGGAAACAAACATTTAAAGTTTATTGCCGGAAAATTTTTGTACATTTTCAAACAATAAGTTATTTTGATAAAATATTGTACCTTCTTTTTACTATATATGTTATACCGGTAACCTAATTGATGAGTGGTTGCATTAAAAACACATATTTGCTTTTCAAAGCATTTTTATAAAAATTCACTTCCATAACGCAGTTGCTGCGTCCAAACTTTCTTATTTGTATTTCTTTGGTGATCCACCGTTAGACTGATTTCAGTTTCTTCTTGAGCAATTTTTTTCCGAAGTCACCTTTCAACCGCTTTTAGATTTCGTTCAAGCAAATATTCTTATGTCGAGATTAACCTTAATGGTTTTTTTCTGTACATTACTCCAATTAATTTTTTGATTACAATAAATATTATAATTTGATTGCAGAGGAGAAAACTCGCCAGATTCTGAAAGCCTTGAAGCATAATTTAAATCGTATTATTCTAATGCTTTTGGTTATTTCTGTTTACTAACATCCTGTAATATTATATTGCACTTGAACAAAAACAAAAAAGAAGTTTGTTTTAAAATTTTCAAAGTGACGTCTTTTGCACATTCTCACCAGATAACCTGAATATAATTCTCATATAGACGTCTTTTAGGGTAATCTTTTCATCACATCCATTTGACACTAAGGATTTGAGTAAATTCTCCATCCGGGTCTCTATCCGCACATATCTGAAATGGGATTTGTTTGCAAAGCTACTCAGAAATCGCCTGCGAAGAACGTGAAATAGTAAAATTCTCTAGATTGGGTTGGCTCTTTATGGCGGCGACTGGTAGAAGTTTTTCCAATAAATTCCTTTCGGCTAATACAGTTCGAGTCGCGAACTTTTATATTGATCTCGTGCTATGAGGAAAGGCAATATTTTCATAATCCTGTTATTAGGCTTGCTTTTTATAGCGACATCAAAGTAACGTATGTTTGGACCTTTTATACGTAGAAGTAAACAAAATTGCCTACGTTAAGTGAATTCTCAATGGGTCATTATATATTTATATGCCTGTTTTAAAGAAATCTTGTACTCGTTATGCCTTGTAATGAACTGAGTTTTGAGTTTACGTTCCTTTGAATATATTAAGTCGTACAACAAGTGCAAAAGGTCATTTTAAAATTGCTTATTGCGGCATTTGTATTCCGTAGTAGAGTCTAACCGGGCGATACGCAAATTAGCTTAACATTTTATCAAAGAATATGGGCCATGAATCTTGCCAAGATAGATGTCTGTATTAACCAAATATATAACAGTTCAGGACGCAGCAAGTGCATTATGGTAGTGAATTTTCATACGCATTATATATATATATATATATATATATATATATATATATATATATATATATATATATATATATATATATATATTGTAGGAGTAGAAACAATTGTATATAATTTGCGTACTAAAATGTTATTAGGTATAAAATTTTATTCTTCGTATAGTTTACAATGTAGTCTAATTGAAGCCAGTGTTTACGTTAGCAGACCTATTCCCTGTCCCTCGCCTTAATTTCGTCGTCTGAAGTCGATAAAGACATGCGAAATTAAGCTGATTCGCTTGAGGAAGAAGCATTGATCAGCGACCATATGCACACGGGCCTGCTGGATGTGTTTTAACTGAGAGGGAAGGTGGAGATCATTATTTTACGATCTCTCATCGAATCTAGTTACTGGAAAGTGAGAATTAGAAACGTGTTAGCTTTGAGTTCCGTATAGGTAAGGACAATGAAGCCAAGTGAGCGAAAGGCACCCCAATTTCAAATAGATTAAACAATGCTTTGTTTTAATTAGATAGTCGGATTCCCCCGGCCCGTGCCAGTTCTGAGATGACCTTTACCATTGACCTCGCCAGGAACACCCCAGGTATAAAATAATATACTATTATCAGTGTGATTGTCCAGATGACTTTTTACTATTGACCTCGCCAGGAACACCCCAGGTATGAAATAATATACTATTATCAGTGTGATTTTTGAGATGGACTGTACTGTTGCCTTTCGCTCAATAAATAAATAGTAAACGTCACTCTTGTAATCATTACACCCTAATTAAATACCGAGAGTAGCAACGTAGTTATGATAAAATGAATAGTAAAGGTACTATGATGCGAAGGATTGTAAGGTAGTAGTAATACGATGGGTAGTAAGATAGTTATAATACAAGGGGTACTAAACAAATCTTCCACGATGGTCGAACTAGTCATTGTTATACGGGGGTTATATTGACTCGTATATGGATACGTAATCCCCCCTTTAATTAATGGTGAATCACAAGGTAGCATGCAGTCTAACTACTGAGTAATATAAGAGTTCTAAGTTAGGTGATTGTTGCTGGATCACTGTTAGAAAGCAGTTCGGGACAAGGGGTACTAAACAAATCTTCCACGATGGTCGAACTAGTCATTGTTATACGGGGGTTATATTGACTCGTATATGGATACGTAATCCCCCCTTTAATTAATGGTGAATCACAAGGTAGCATGCAGTCTAACTACTGAGTAATATAAGAGTTCTAAGTTAGGTGATTGTTGCTGGATCACTGTTAGAAAGCAGTTCGGGACAAGGGGTACTAAACAAATCTTCCACGATGGTCGAACTAGTCATTGTTATACGGGGGTTATATTGACTCGTATATGGATACGTAATCCCCCCTTTAATTAATGGTGAATCACAAGGTAGCATGCAGTCTAACTACTGAGTAATATAAGAGTTCTAAGTTAGGCGATTGTTGCTGGATCACTGTTAGAAAGCAGTTCGGGACAAGGGGTACTAAACAAATCTTCCACGATGGTCGAACTAGTCATTGTTATACGGGGGTTATATTGACTCGTATATGGATACGTAATCCCCCCTTTAATTAATGGTGAATCACAAGGTAGCATGCAGTCTAACTACTGAGTAATATAAGAGTTCTAAGTTAGGTGATTGTTGCTGGATCACTGTTAGAAAGCAGTTCGGGACAAGGGGTACTAAACAAATCTTCCACGATGGTCGAACTAGTCATTGTTATACGGGGGTTATATTGACTCGTATATGGATACGTAATCCCCCCTTTAATTAATGGTGAATCACAAGGTAGCATGCAGTCTAACTACTGAGTAATATAAGAGTTCTAAGTTAGGTGATTGTTGCTGGATCACTGTTAGAAAGCAGTTCGGGACAAGGGGTACTAAACAAATCTTCCACGATGGTCGAACTAGTCATTGTTATACGGGGGTTATATTGACTCGTATATGGATACGTAATCCCCCCTTTAATTAATGGTGAATCACAAGGTAGCATGCAGTCTAACTACTGAGTAATATAAGAGTTCTAAGTTAGGTGATTGTTGCTGGATCACTGTTAGAAAGCAGTTCGGGACAAGGGGTACTAAACAACTCTTCCACGATGGTCGAACTAGTCATTGTTATACGGGGGTTATATTGACTCGTATATGGATACGTAATCCCCCCTTTAATTAATGGTGAATCACAAGGTAGCATGCAGTCTAACTACTGAGTAATATAAGAGTTCTAAGTTAGGTGATTGTTGCTGGATCACTGTTAGAAAGCAGTTCGGGACAAGGGGTACTAAACAAATCTTCCACGATGGTCGAACTAGTCATTGTTATACGGGGGTTATATTGACTCGTATATGGATACGTAATCCCCCCTTTAATTAATGGTGAATCACAAGGTAGCATGCAGTCTAAATACTGAGTAATATAAGAGTTCTAAGTTAGGTGATTGTTGCTGGATCACTGTTAGAAAGCAGTTCGGGACAAGCAAGAACAGACGCACTGATCTTACAAATAATCTGTTATTATAACAACTTGTTTCGGAAGCGGCTACCATCCGTTGTGCATCAGTATTGTATATATGTTTATAGGCCCTTTAAGAGGTTTTCCCAGAAGCTAACATATTTGTAAGTTGTATGTTGAATATGTTTATATGCCCTTATTTGATGGTGTTAATGGTTTGCTTCAGAGCTGCTCCTATTCGTTTATATGTGTACTATATATCGATTATGTTTGTACGTTCTCACTTATGCTATATTGCGTAAGGGTGAGTTCATACTGGTATTACCTAGTCTATATCGGCTTGGTACTCGACTATCCGTATGTTTGTTATAATCCCCCTGTGGTAGTTATTCCTTTTAAAGCAACACCAGCCTTAGTGGAACTAGTCTTCGTGGCATTACCTAGCCTGTGTGGCATGTTCCAACCCGACTCACCCCCTTTTTACTGTCACTGGATTTACTCCTATGAACCAGCCAGCTTCGTGGTAACTCGATAGCCTGCGTGGCATACTCCAGACAGTCCTCATACTAACCTTTCCTTCTCCAGCCTTCATGGCACTAGCTTTCGTGGCACTACCTAGCCTGTGTGGCATGTCCCAACCTGAGTCACCTCCCCCTGAACTGCAACTAGCTTGACTCTTCTTAACCAGCCTTCATGGAAATAGCCTGTGTGGCACAAGACTTCTTGGCACCAGCCTACGTAGCATTACCCAGCCTGTGTGGCGTATTTTAACACCCCTGACTGTTGGGCATACTGTAACTTATGATATCTGTAAACTGTCGAGAAACCTTAGTTTGTGTCTATGAGCGTTCGTGGCACAGAACAGTGTGACGCTCTCCGTCTTTGTGGTATCAGCTGCGGTAGTTCATTATTGGCCTATGTGGCCTTACTTAGATTAAGGGCCCAGCTTCCTTTGACTGGCTTACGTGGTAGCGGCCTGTGTGGCACTATATTGTAAAGTACCTTAGATTCTGGCTATTAGCTCCATGGCAATGGACTGTGGAGCGCTTCCTATCTTTGCGGTATCAGCTTCGGCAGTTCATCCTCGGCCTGTGTGGCCTTAGTTAGGTTAAGGGTTGACCCAGAAAGCTTTGAGTGACTGGTAGGGGCCTATGTGGCACCACTCGAGTCTTGCGGCGTGCCCTGAAACAGCTTAGTTCTCTTGAAGGTAGCTTTTTGTGGCATCAGCTTGGGGTTACCGAGTCATTGCGACATAGACTGGCTTATGTGCGCTTACGAATGCCGTCTATTATTATTCTTCTTTCATGTAACTGCATCTTGTAAAGAGGCGAGGGTGCTAGAGGAATGATGACGTACAATCACTGCTGGAGAAGATGCAGCGCTGAGACAACGCTGCTACGGTGAATGATGACGAATGATCACTGCTGGAAAAGATGCAGCGCTGAGACAACGGTGCTACGGTGAATGATGACGGATAATCACTGTTGGAAAAGGTGAAGCGCTAACCTGACCATTAGCCTCCATGACGAAGATACTTGCAGCCGGGAAGCAAAACCCGATTAGGCCTGAAAGGCCCCCGGTGAGTTCGCCGTTAATGTGCGTTTAGATACCATGAGTTGCAATAATTGCCTCTCTTTACATGTCGAGGGTGGCGCTGATGTTCCATGCCAGTCCAGGGTCCGAAGACTAAAACCCTAACTTTCTTGAGGTGGCACGTACTGACAAAATTTAAAAATTGGCTGCTACAATATATATATATATATATATATATATATATATATATATATATATATATATATATATATATATATATATATATATATATATATATATATATAATATTAGTGATTTAGCCTTATATTAAAAGTTATAAAAAATTACTTTATTTAATTAGGAACAGTAAAAAAAATAAAGAAAGCCAAGCAAAAGCATGATCTCTAACATAAATATTTATACAGTAATTTGGATAAAAAAACTCAAACAAAGCAATTGATAAACAGGAAATATACTCAACAAAAAAGGGCTTCTGCCTTCTCGCCTAAAAACACGGGGATCTCCCTCCCCTTGCGCATGGATATAACCACCTTTACAGCATAAAGCACAAGAAAAATTTCTTACAGCAACCCCCAAGAAAGTTACGGGACTTGGGGCGAATATGTGTGTTGTGCGAGGTAGACAAAAACGCACCTTTTTGAGTCCAACTTAGTGGTTTTTTAGCATTTTCCGCTCATATTTACTCCCCGCCCAGCACCTCCATTTATTCCCGTAACTTTCTTAGGAGTTGCTTGCAACACATTTGACTTGTGGCTTGTGCATCCAAGGGGAGTATTTTAACATAATGTTCTAATATTTCAACTTGGTTAATTAAGCTTTGTAGACATATTAGGGAATAAAAACAAAGTAAAAGACACCAGGAAAAGCCTCTACAAAATCTTTGTTTAAAATTATTCAATTTTAACCTGCACTATACAAATTATCAGCTCAATTATTAATACGTTTTCCTTTGAGTAATGAATCTTTATACTACTTTAGAAGGGGGGTTCGGAGGAAGTACGCATACTAAAAGTATAACTGCGGTATCTGCGATATCTAATTAAGGAAATTTAGTAACAAAAACCAGAGATGGCACTGTCTGTGTCATCATCAATGGAGTTTTTTAAGAGAGCATCAAACAGACTGCTCCTAGTTATTTGAGTATTAATTCCAGAAAAAGAATACCTGCTAAGAGAAACTGTATAAAATAGGATTCACTGAGATGATATTCTAAATTAACAATAACAATATGATTTTCATTCAGCTCCGCTTTGGATGGATAATTTACTAAAAAACAGACACACAAAAATATATGACAATTCATCTTACTAATTAAAAGCACGGCACTAAATTACTATATATCTTAAACCAATTAGGAACATTAATCTCATATATGACTTATTGTTGAAGACAAATTAAAAGTTTATTAAAGCTCATAATAAAAGAATATGTATGTTCTAGATTTGTAATTATATTTTATAATTGCATAATAATTATCTAATTTTAGGTTACACCTAATTACAGTTCTGTGGCCAGTAACTATATTTCGTTATTATTTTGCTTTAAATTTTAAATAACTATTCACATACAATTACATACACAAAAATTTTACAGGAATTTCGGATCAGAAAAATCTTAACAGAAAAATTTGATTATTGAAACACAAATAATTTTAATTCTAAAACAAAAACACCATTGCACAGTTTGATAGATATGAAACTAAAGTCTCGAGCGTTAGTCTTAGACGGCAACAATGCCAACAAATACTTTACTAAAGACCTATTATGCTTCTACATATAAATGGGTTTTCTATCCAGAAATTTCTTTTTTTAACGGAAACGATTCTAAATCTAACCGGATTTTCTTCGGTAGAATCCTTGAACACGTTTGAATTTTTAACAACAATTCTGAACCATGTAATGGTTTTAATTTTAAACATTTCCCAGCGCAGTTCCCAAAGCTACTTAATTACAGGAGTTTGAGGAAATAGCATTTGCTGCACTTTAAACATTTTTAACATGACTTATTGGAAACACTGCACACGGTAAATTGAACACCATTTGACGTGTTGCTCACTCAACTAACGCTTTACAAGTTGCCGCTATGAGTCGCTATGAGCCTTAATTCAGGAGCGTCTCGACCAAAACCACCTCTCTCACATTGGTCACCTAGGATCACGTGCCAAGTATTTCACGCTCTGCGCACCCGCAGCGGGTTTCTAGCCGACATACTGAGGTGATTTCGTCTATTAATAGATATTGATACGTTATTTATGATTTAAAACTTGCATGCGTCGACTTGGCTCCAAGTATTTAATATGTATATATTTGTAAGAAAAATATATCGATAGATTATTATCTATTTTAGCGTTCAGGTTCCTTTAAGCAAATTTTTGTAAACAACGTTACTTATTTAAACCGAATTGTTTTTGCCCTTATTTGTAGAGAATTTTCAATACATTTATTAAGAGAAATTTTTATTAAGGTTATTTCAATTATATACTCAAAAACACGAGTGTTGCAGAAAATTAAAAGTACCTATCTTTTAGTAAATGTAAAAAAAATTAAAAAATGTATAGCCTCCATCCATTTTTTTTCATAAACTCATGCATTACAAAAGGGTCATGGCTGACAATATGATCATAATATTTCCAGAAACCCCTGACCTAGTAACTTCAGTTTGGTTACATCGAATTCCTGTCAGCGTAAAATGTAGCGGTTAAAAAATCAGCCTTTACATTAAGGAGATTTTTTTTCTTAATAAATTGTAGTAGGTACCTTTGTTAGTTAAAAGATGTTATGTAATATATTCTGTAGTCAACCCAAAAATATTTAAGTATAACCTCTCGTGATTTTTTGCTTAACCCACTTATTTCAAAACATCCTATTAAAATATATCTTCCGAATACAAGCATGACCGCTTGTGTAATTTTTTACCAAATCTACTCCTTTTATAACTACATGGCAGTTCAAAATGCTAAAATAGATATTTAGCATTCGGCAACATCGAATCCAGCCCGCGTCGTTTATTTTGTTTTAAAATGGATCTGAAATTCACACAAAATTTTCACGCCCGAGGAGGTAGCACCCCATACATCAAGGGGCCGGTGAAGTCCCAACGGACGTTTCCGGTTCTGGTGTATGAGTCGGTTTCCCTTATAAGCAAAAATGATGATGGCTCCTCCTTGTATAAAATATTCCGGAGGCAAAATACCCCTCCATTCGGATCTCCGGGAGAGGGGTGTACAGGGGGCGCCAACATCAAGATTTAACATATCCTTTTCGAATATATGTGGCCTAAATTCTAACCTGAACTCCGTCCACCATTTTCTCCAGGCTAACAGGCCCCAACTCCTCTTCCTCACCGAAACCCAAATCAGTGCCAAAACAGCCACTAATCACCTTAATTTCCCGGGGTATGAGCTCCTTACTGCCTTTAGATTGCATGGAGGCGTGTGCGCATACGTCCGTAGCAATCTACCCTGCACCAGACTCCCCAATTTAGAAGCTGGAAGAAAAGACCTACTATGGATAAAACTCTCTCTCAGGGCTGCAACTAAATTCATCTGTTGCATTTACCGGTCACCTTCTGACAACAACTTTGTCCAGCTCTTTGACTACCTTTCTGAAAAAACCGACTATCTGATTTCTGAATATCCTTCCTCCGAGGTCACTATTCTTGGCGACTTCAATGTCCATAATAAGGAATGGCTAGGATCTTCAAAAACCGATCCACAAGGGAGAGCAGCGGAGGCCTTTGCAGTCAGCAATTCTTTGGCCAATATGGTTCAGCAACCTACTTACTTTCCTCGTATGCCAACACACAGCTCAAATTCCTTGGAGCTCCTTCTTACTACAAACCCTGAATGCTATAAGATATCAGTCACCGCCCCCCTTGGTCGCTCAGACCACGGAATGGTCACTGCTTCCTGTGCAATGCAACCCGAGGTCACACAGTCATCACACCCACGTATCGTTTGGCACTACAACTCCGCAAACTGGGACGAAATGCGGGATTACTTTTCCTAATTTCCATGGGCGTCTGTCTGCTTCTCTCATCCTGACCCCTCTGATATCTCACAAAACGTCACCGAAATTATCCAAGCTGGCATGGAATTATTTATTCCACGTACACAGAAAACCTCTTCAGCCACTCAAAAACCCTGGTTCTCTAAATCCTGTGACAAGGCCAGACTTGAAAAGGTCAAAGCTCACAAAACGCTTCTACACAATCCCAGTCAAGAAAATCGTCAAGCATTCAACGACGCAAGAAACCGCTATGTCCGCATTCTTTCTGAGGCAAAAAACTCGTTTAATAACCACATCAAAAACAAAGTCCTCTCAAGCTCCAACGGCGGCAAACCCTTCTGGACTCTTGCTAAGTCTATTGGGAATAATTTCTGCAAGAGCACGTTCCCACCTCTTGTCTCAGGGGATGAAATTGTTTCTACCGCCCTGGGCAAGGCTGAACTTTTTGCTCCGTTGTTCGCCGGAAATTCTACTCTCAACCCACCTCCAAATGTTCAACCACCAACAGTCCCCAATGTCGCGCATAAAATGACTGATATCATTTTCAAAACTAAAAAGGTACGAAAGATGCTCTCTTCTCTTAATACCAGGAAAGCCTCTGGCCTTGACGAGATCCCAGACATTGTTCTCAAAAAATGCGCACCAGAACTTGCTCCTGTCCTGACTCGTCTGTTTCAGATATCTTACAATAAAGGCATATTCCCTAGTAACTGGAAAACTGCTCGAGTACAACCCATCCCCAAAAAAGGATCCAAAGCGCTTCCTAGCAACTACAGGCCTATTTCTCTCCTTTCAGTCATCTCTAAAGTGATGGAAAAGTATATAAACACCGAACTACTAAAATTCCTTGAAAAACACAGTCTAATCCACGATAGGCAGTATGGATTCCGTCAGCGCAGATCGACTGCCGACCTCCTTTCCTTTGTCACCCATTCTTGGAACAAGTCTATGGAACAACACGGTGAACCCCAGATTGTTGCTCTAGACATATCCAAAGCATTCGACCAGGTCTGGCACGCAGCGCTGCTTAATAAACTTCCGGCCTATGGCCTACCACCAAAACTTTGTACCTGGACAGCAAATTTCCTCTCCAACAGGAGCATATCTGTTGTTGTGGATGGCCATTCCTCTAAACTGTATCCAATTAATGCAGGAGTTCCTCAAGGTTCAGCTTTAGCCCCTACTTTGTTTCTTCTCCACATCAATGACCTCCTCTCTAGCACATCCAACCCAGTTCACAGTTACGCGGACGACAGCACCCTCCACTCAAATATACAATATTCTAAGCCTCTTTAGCCCAATTAGATGAGGATCGCAGACTCATGGAGGGTTCTGTCTCCGTGGACCTCCAAAAAATATTAGACTGGGGAAGTAGAAATCTTGTACAATTCAACCCCACCAAAACTAAGTCTTGCTTTCTTTCTCACAAGAGATACAGCAGCCCTAGACCCATCACATTGAACAACCAAGTTATTCAAAGTAATGAGTCCTTCTCTCTTGTTGGCATTTCTGTGGATCGAAATCTTAATTGGCACCAACATGTGACATCAATTGCAGAAGCGGCTGCTAAGAAATTGGGTTTCCTCTTCCGGGCTCGCAAATACTTTTCACCAACTAATCTCTATACCTTATACACTTCACAAATAAGGCCAAACCTCGAATACTGCTCCCACATCTGGGGTGCAGTTGCCGCTTCTACACTCGCTATCCTGGACTCCATTCAAAAGAGGGCTATACGTCTCATCGGTAACCCTACCCTCACCCAAAGGCTTCCATCCCTTGCCCACCGACGTGCCGTTGGTGACCTCTCTCTCTTTTATAGATATCTGCACGGGCACTGCTCAGAGGAGCTTTCCTCCATAATTCCCCCACCTGCTGCCCCCAGCAGATCTACCAGGGGAACAGAGCGAATGCACCCTTTTAATGTCCAGGTCACCAGACATAGAACATCTTGTTATGCCCGCTCTTTTGTCCCGAGGACTTCCAAGTTGTGGAATTCCTTGCCGGCACATGTTTTTCCTTCTCCTCCGAACCTCCAAACCTTCAAGTCCAGAATTAACAAGATGCCTCTTTCCTCCTTGTCAACACCCACGGTACGATAGTATTTAGGCTGTACGCCCTCGTGGTGTGTTGTTGACATAAAAAAAAGAGTAGCATTCAATTTATTTTCTGTATCTACTAATAATAGTAATAGTAAAAGTAATATTTATTGAGAAATTTTTTTACAATACATCACCTGACAAATAAGTTTTAAGCTTGTAGACGTAATTTTGACAGCAATCTCCAAAAATTGATACTAAAAGCGTCACAATAAAATTAATTTGAATTTTAACACACCAAGTTACAATGATAGTGGAAAAATGAAACAGGCGCGTTGCGAATATTAGCTTCTCTTATTGTACCCCATTAGTTAAATGCAGTGTTTGTTTTCTTAAACAAAAAATCCATCGCTACTCAACTCCCAGGAAAACGTTCTATCAATAAAATTATGTCTAGTTTTCCAGACCTCATTTGAGCAGTCTGTTATTCAAGAGATCTCAAAGAATGGTCTAACAATATTGTTCGTTTCTTCTCCTGCCAAAGTAATTTATTTTACCATCAGAGTCACACAATTTCATCCTTGGCTCTTTCAGCCATGAAAGTTAGAATTATAGTCGAAGTTAGATTTATTTTCAATAGACTATACTTTGTGTAGTTTTTGCTTGGCTTAAGCCTTTGAAAATTATTCTGCGCCAGACAAAGCGCATTATTCATATTCAAATGTCTTCAACCGGCGATTCGTTTTCTTTCTGTTAGTCACTTGGTGAATAACTGAGATAATTCAATAAATCCGCGAAATTGCGGTTTCTGTCAATTGCACATAATTTAGCGTTATTATTTGATTTGGCTTACAATTTTGCCATTCAACCACGTTTAAATATTTTCGTTAATAGATCGCTGTTAAGTGCAGTTATTTAACTAATCAATTATTCAATACTGCTTAACCATATCCCCCAAACTAAATAGTTTGCATCGGAAAATTCTAACCACCATAATAAGGCTCAGAAATAATCACAGTGGATATAGATCCCACTTATATAGGATAGGAGTAGAATCCACACCGTACTGCAGCTGTGATAAACAAACAGTATCCGATATAGCACCTATATTGTTTTCATGCAAAATCTATGAGAGCCAACATTACAGTTGTTATCGGGGATAAAACGAGTAATAGAAATTCAGTTTCTTTTGAGTACAAACATCGGTTTAAGTTTATAAAAACTCAAAGACGCAGCAAGTGCGTTATGGTAGTGAATTTTCATAGAAATGGTCTGTCACCAAATATTTTATTAAAACTTTTTTTCTTGTAACATATAAATCTGAATTTTTGCGTATAGTTTACTTTTTATATCGTAAACCTACCCACCAAATTTGGTTATCATAGCATTTTTATTTTTTGAGATAAAAATTTTTTTCGAATGAAAACTCAAAATTTTCCTGGAAAACCTCGTCCGATTTTCCTGAATAACGAACTTATCCAAGCTACTTACAAAAGGAAGGTACATGCCAAATTTTATCAAAATCGGCCCATTGTTTTTTGAGTTATCGGTGTGATACATATATATATATATATATATATATATATATATATATATATATATATATATATATATATATATATATATATATATATATATATATATATATATATATATATATATATATATATATATATATATATATATATATATATATATATATATATATATATATATATATATATATATATATATATATATATTGAAATATCCTGGTATATTAGCATATTATTTTCTTTCGGACCCGTCAGCAATTAGTCATTTTATTGGCTTTTTAATGTTTATTAAATAACTCTCATACGACAAGTGAAATGCCAGATAAGGATTGTATTTTTGTGTTTGTTATGCCCTGTATACAATTAATATTAGGTAACAGTAAAAACGATGCATAAGGAAGGTATCTCATTTAAGCCGATAAAAACGAACCACGTTAAAAAAAAATTCACACGCTGTGCAGACAAATTATATTCCTTGAAAGGGAATGAAGAGCTCAGTTGAAGGATTTCTTAAAAGGTTTTTGTCATTAGAAGATAACTAATTATAAGTGTGTCTAGTTTCATGTATGGGAACGTATTAGATTTTACTTAAAAGAGGGTATACTAAAATGTAGTCAGAGAGTTTTTATAAAAGACTAGAGTGACATGCTGCAGATCACGTAGGCACTAATAAAGTCGATAATTATGTACATAGCCGGTATATTTTCGACGATAGTGACGAGGCCTGGAATTTCGTTGTTCTCACGTTTGGGCGGAGCGACTTGATATAAAACCACGTACGATTGGAACATAGAGGAGGATTTTCATCGATATCTCAGAGTTGTCTCTTCTGAAAAGCTGTCTTCGAATTTAAGCAGACTTGTAGACTGTCTGCTGGGAAATTCTGTGGTCATTAGGCACAGCACATTATCGAAATGATCGATTCTGGCAGATTTATGCTGTGTTGAACACTGTGGGTTTCCTATAACCGCGTCTGAAGTCAGCTGGTCATAGTGCGGGAATTCTATAGGTCTTTTCCATAGCGTACTGGCGGAGAAAGCCTATGGTAAACACTAGCGCCATGAATAAAATTCGAGCGAGAGTGTCGAAGTAGGGGACCTCTGCTGGTATGGTTAACGCGAGTCGCACTACACCCCCCGCACATAGACGAGACCCAGGAGTCGAGCCGCCGTCCCCGCTTGGAGGCCCTGTCGCAGCCTGTTGAGACCAGATGTAACAGCAAACGGTGAGTGTACCTTTAAAATGACATATGCTATCGGTGTCCCTAAATTGTTTGCCCAATTTGATATATTTAAACGGAAACTTGAACCCTATAAGTTTATTTGCCTGCATATTATTTAAATAAATTTATTTGTGCATTAAATGTTGCCAAGTTTGTTATATTTAATCTAAACTTGAAACCTAGCATTTTATTTACTTACATATCATGTATAGAAAGTATTTTTTGCATCTAAATGTTGCCAAATATGCCATATGTAAACTAAGCTGGAAACCTAGCGTTTTAATTGTGAACATATAATGTACAGATATTATTATTTTTGCATCTAAATGTTACCGAAATCGGCGTATTAAGACTAAACTTGACCCCTAATATTTTAGTTATTTGTATATCGTGTAGAGAGATTATTTGTGCATTAAAAGTTGCCAAGTTCGATATATTTAAACTAAAACTTGAGAGCTCGGATTTTGTTGATTTGTATATTATCAAAGCGAAATTATTCGTGCATTTGAATGTTGCCCAATTTAGTAGATTTAAACTAAACTCGAAATCGGGAATTTTATTAGTTTGGGTATTATGTAGAAAAATTATTTGTGTGTTCAGAGTTGCCAAATTTGATATATTTGAATGAAACTTAAAGCCTGAAATTCTATTTGTTGCTATATTAGTTCATGAAACTAATTGTGCACTCAAAAATATCACCAGACATGAAACCAGGAGTTTTATTTGCTATACGTTTTTAATAAGGTTAGTTGTGCATTTGAATGTTTCCAAATTTAATATGGTTAAACTATAACTTGAAATCTGGAATTTTATCTGCTTGTTAGGTAAAGAAATTATCTCTACATCTAAAAACGTTGCCAAATTTAATATATTTAAACTAAACTTGAAACCTAGTATTTTAGTTAGTTGCATATTATATGTATGAATTATTTGTGCAGTTAAATTGTATAAATTAAACTGAAACCTAAAATCTGGACTGTTATTTGTTTGCTAATCATGTATAAAAATTATTTGTGGGTTCAGATGTTGCCAAATTTAACATACTCAGACTAAAACTTGAAGTCTGGAATTTTAGTTTGTTTACATAGTGTGGAAGAAATACTCGAGCATTGAAATGTTGCCAAATTTAATATATTTAAACTAAACTTGAAACCTAGTATTTTTGTTGGTTGTATATTATATGTAGAAATTATTTGTGCATTTAAATTGTATAAATTAAACTGAACCTTGAAATCTGGACTGTTATTTGCTTGTACAGTATGTAGAAAAATTATTTGTGCGTTCAGATGTTGCCAAATTTAACATATTCAGACTAAAACTTAAAGTCTGGAATTTTGATTTGTTTGAGTATAGCATAGAGGAATTACTCGAGCATTGAGACGTTGCCAAATTTAATATATTTAAACTAAACTTGAAATTTGGAAACTTATTTGTTTACATTATGTCGAGAAATTATTTGTGCCGGTAAATGTCACAAAATCTGATATATTCAAACTGAAACTTGGAGCCTGCAATTTACTTTGTTTGTATGTCATTCAGATAAATTACTTCCGCATCTGAAGAGTTGCCAAATTTCCTGATAGGTAAACTGAAACTTGAAATCAGAAACGTTACTAGCTCATGCCGTATTTAATGAAATTACTTTGCATTTGAAAACAAATATCTTGTTCACACCTAATGGAATTTAAATTTTGAATCGTGAAACCAGAATTATGTAGCTCTTTATAAAGATAATTTAAATCTGAATCGTGAAACCAGAATTCTGTAGCTCTTTATGATGTAATTTAAATCTGAACTATGAAATCAGAAGTATGTATCTTATTATAATGTGAATTAAGTCTGAATCTGGAAACCAGAAGTATGCAGCTCTTTAGAATATAATTTTGAATCTGAAACTTGAAAACGAGAGGTCCGTAGCTCTATATAAGTTAATTTGAATCTGAAATTTGAAATCAACAGTATCTAGTCTTACATAATACAATTTTGAACCTGAATCGGGAAACCAGCAATATCTAGCTCTACATGAGGTAATTTTAAACCCGAAACTTACAACTGAAGGTATGAAATTCCATTTCTGTGTAATATTGAAACTGAAACTTGAAGTCAAAAATATGTGGCACACTTTTAATGCACTTTAAAACTAAAACCTGAAGTTAGGAATCTCATTATTTTATATGTTACCTGATGAAATTGTTTTGTACCTGAAACATACATCTTGGCTCCCCCTTTTGTATTAAACTGAAACTTGAAATTGAGAATATGTGGTGTGCATTGGACGGTTCGGAAAATAAAGCAAAGGGATATAGAATAAATGAAGTACTTCCCCCTATGTTTTGACAAAGTTGTGTAATTATTCTCCTTGTGTCTAGAATGACATTCAGGTGAAGCCTTGTTTCACGAAGTGCCACTATCCGAACATTTAAGACCTCCAGTGAGGCATAGTCTAGGAAGGACTTCGCGATTTATCACAATTTTGCATGACTGAAACGAGAGGGCAACCTGAAGGTCAGTAATTAGTTGAAAGGCTTGCGATACACGTCAAAATATTGGGCGAGGTAGTAGTAGGTTTGTTACCGTCTCCGCTTAGTCAGTCAACAGTGATCTGGCCTGAATTGCAACAATACCTTCCCCTTGCGCCTCCTAGAGCCTACAGGTCCAAAATAAAATACTTTTCAAGCGGTATTTGGGTGAACTTTCTACTTCTTGACCTGCCAAACCTCCAAAAATCTAAGACCTCCAGTGAGGCTATAGCCCAAGAAAGGGCTCGCGAAAAATCTTATCTGTGGCACCATGGAAGTTGAAAGGGCAACCCAAATGCGCAATGCGTCATTTCCTAGTGACCAATGGCCACATGAGAGACGTAGAGGGAGGAGTCGGTTAGCCTCAATTATATGCCCGGGTGTGGTGTCCTGTGCTGCGGTGTTGCTCAATCAGTCCCACGGTAATAAAGCAAAGACAAACCAAAACTGAAATTTGAACGATGAAACCAATAAAATCTAAATAATGAATATTGAAATGAAAATACCAATCTTTAATTCTACACCACTGTGGGAACTGAGAGTGACATCGGAGACCTTGATCCACACCAGGTCATCACCCCTCCAAGCAATCCAAATTTTTTATGCTAGTGCATTCCTCATATGTGTAATATTAGGCCCAGCCGTGTAATTTCTCGTAGCAATAGGGCGCCTAGATGTCTGTGCTTTCATGTCCGTTTCACTGTATTGGTCAAATGGGAAACTTTGTTAAATAAATTAAGTGTTTGCGAATTATAGCGTTTCTCTCACAATGTTCCAACCCATAGTCTGAACAAACACAACCTGGTCCTAACCCTAGATTTTCACGCCTTAATCCATCCTGGTAGCCCGGAAAATTAGTCATCCTTAGTAAGCAAATGTAGAGGCCTTTAAAGTAAGGTAAGTGAATATATTTCAGGTCACCTGTAGTAATTTAATGAAGTCAGGTATTCAATTACATATTAGTCGACAATGCAAGACAGACTAAGATGCATTTTCCTTGAAATAAAATTTGTTTCAATTAGGTATTACACAATATCATGCTATGTTGCCATTTTAGTTGCATCGTTGCCTTTTGTTTTGTTGTTTTGTGTGTAAAAAATTTGATTAGCCTTTGGGGATATTACAATATATATATATATATATATATATATATATATATATATATATATATATATATATATATATATATATATATATATATAAATTGAAACTGACCCCGGATATGGGTTCTAGGGGTCCTAGTTCGCGCTCATTTGCAAAAAAAATTTCAAAATTCAAAAGTCGGGATCTCTCCATTAGTGAATCTTTTCTACGAAAATTCACTAAAATGGAAATGACAATTAAAAATGTATCGATGTATAGAACACAAATTCTAATGTCTGTCCTTTTGTATACTGACTCTTTCCGTGGACAAATTCAGTACGTCTATGAGCCTTGGTGGGTCCCTAGGCTAATAAATATGTGCCACAGTGAATCCTCAAATTTTGTAAAAAAAAACAGAAAAACAAACAAATTCTAAATATATATATATATATATATATATATATATATATATATATATATATATATATATATATATATATATATATGTGTGTGTGATTGAAGAGAGGAGTAACAGTCGTTACACGTTAGCGTGCTAAAATTTCTATACTTTTAAGGGCAGTTACGACCAAAAAGAGGGCTATATTTTAAAGAAAGTCACTCTGTACTAAAAACTTGAGATATTTCGCTCGGGGTCCCAAGCATCTTCAGGAGTAAGCACTGTAGCTAATTACAAAAGCAAGGCCAAAGCATCAAAATAGAGAAAAATCTGCCACAAAAACATGCAAAAAACAACAATGCAAAAACCATCTTTAAATTACATGTAACTTCACGCGAAGATTTCCACTTTCAAAACATTCAAAGCAAGTCATGAAAAAGTATAAAAAAGTGTCATTAGGGTTAAAAAAACTAAAAAACGAACTAAATAAAGCTTTGAAAAATTCGTGTGTAATAAAGTGGACATCTAACCCCATTTTTTCACGTTAGAATGTCCTTTGTCCTTATTGTTAGTGAAAAAGTTCTTGTTGGTCAGAACATTGTATTTATCCACTTTAATATCTGTAAAAAGTTTAAAAAGGTTCAATAGTCTGTGACATTCTAACGTGAAAAATGGGGTTAGGTGTCCATTTTGTTACACGCGAATTTTTCAAAGCTGTTTTTTAGATTTTTTAACCTTAATGACACTCTTTTATACTTTTTCATGACTTGCTTTGAATGTTTTGAAAGTGGAAATGTTCACGTGAAGTTACATGTAATTTAAAGATGGTTTTTGCGTTGTTGTTTTTTGCATGTCTTTGTGGCAGATTTTTCTCTGTTTTGATGCTTTGGCCTTGCTTTTGTAATTAGTTACAGTGCTTACTCCCGAAGATGCTTGGGACCCCGAGCGAAATATATCGAGTTTTCAGTACAGAGTGACTTTCTTTAAAATATAGTGCCCTTTTTTGTCGTAACTGCCCTTAACAGTATGTATATATATATATATATATATATATATATATATATATATATATATATATATATATATATATATATATATATATATATATATATAAAGTCATAGGCTAAATAATCTTAATTTTCTATCTTATTCTTTATTATTTACAAATCACCACAACACATTGAAAAAACCTGACGATCGTTTCGCTAACAAAACTACCGTCAGAGGATGAATAATTCTAAATATCTTCTATTCACAACTCTATATTCTTCTGCAGTTAGTCGGTCACTAACGATTTAGGAAGGTTTAACAACACAAGAGTTAACATAATTCATTTGTCGGAAATATCTGAATTCTTTTATTATCTATAGAACGTGCTTCTATCGATGCCGGTATTTTTTGCAAAGTACTCTATCAGGAGACCATCCATAGGCGGCGGAGCGATATACATACAGTTTTCATTATTATTATATTTAGCAATATATATATATATATATATATATATATATATATATATATATATATATATATATATATATATATATTCGAAGGCGTTTAGCTGTCCTGGTTGTATAACACGTTTTATTAAATTTAGATTATCCTCATTGACGTGGCGATTATTATCCCAAATATGTCGGGCGACGGAAGATCTATCTATATTACCGTATCTTAATTGTGCTAAATGTTCTTTGATACTAATTCCTATAGATATTTTTGTTTGTCCGACGTATTTAAGATCACAATCTTTACAACTTATTTAATTAATTCAAGAAATTTTAGCCGTATTATCCTGGTCTTTTGGGTTACCGTACAAGTTTTTAAAGTATTTTTTTATCGAAACTGTTAGTTATAAATTGGATTTAAAAAATGCTATCTAGACCCCTCGTATTTCGAGGTTCAAACGGTAAGCCCACACACTATTTTCCGCTTTCTATCTTCTAAAAGTCGTTGATTACGCCAACATTTTCTTTGTTTTTTGTTTGTTAATTAATTTGTCCACTAGGTAAACAGTGTATCCGTTATATTCGGCCACGTTCTTATTATACGTTAATTCTGTGGTATATCTTTTTTTACTTAAAGGAAAATTAACTAGCCTGTGTACTAAAAAATTCAGCCTGGCCATTTTTTGTGCGTACGTATGATGTGAGTTATTCGGAATGTAACTTAGAGTGGTGGTTTCCTTTCTATGGACATCGAATTCTAACGTGTCTCTATTTTTGATAACTAGCATATCTAGAAAGGGTCATTTCTTATTAATTTCTAATTCGTGGGTGAATTTTATAGAATCAAATTTATTGTTTAATTTGGCAATAAAATCTTCTATTCTGCAAATGTTTGTTAAACACTGCGGAAATATCATCCACGTAACGAAACCACACTCTAGGAAATTACTCACTTTCACTTTCAAGATCTGTTTCAAATCTACTAATAATGAGGTCTGAAATTATATATATATATATGGTGTTTCCTCAATATTCTGGGTATTGCCCAGATATATAGATCCACACATCGAGGCCCACTTTTTATCCAGCCTGGTGGATATGCTTAAGGATATGCAAGAATTGTAATTACATGTAGTTCAGTGACCTCAAACTTTTAATAAAGCGTCATTTGGTTGTTATTCCATGGGCTAACAAATTCTTAATTTTTGTGTATCGTGTTCTTATTATTGGAGCCAAATAAAATATTGTTAACATAGATGTTTGAACTGTTCTCTCAATTATTCCGTTACATTCACCGGGGATTGAAAAACATCATCTGCAGAATAAGGAAAATAAAACGTTTTGTTTGTCATATTATTTTAGCACATTTTATACAAAAAATTCACAAGAAGCTGTTACAATGAAACATCCTAGCTGGTGTCAGTTGAGTTTTACTCTGTTTTTGACATTTTCCGTCACAGGCAACAATGTATGATATCTCTAGAGACTTATTTGGCATTAGAAGATATTGGAAGAGGCTAGTTATTTATAAAGGTTATTTTGTGTACATACACAAGCAACCGCTTTTATGTTGGGCATTCTGTATAATAATAAACTGTAGTAAATAAATAAATAAATAAATATCTGAATGTGCGCAACATAATGTAACTGAGAAATCTCTATACAGGGTGGTCACTTGAAAACGAAACAGGACACCTATCGTAGTTTCATTGAAAGTCACTCAAAGAGATACATTTTGCTTTCAAGGGGGTATGCTTATTTTAAGATAGCAACACCAACCCTTGAGCGGTGGTGCGATCCACCCCTAAAATCTTAAATAACGCGGGGGCCAAATAGCACATCATTTTAGAGCTCGTGTAAATCTCTCTTAAACGGTGTCTTATTTGTTAAATTTGAAGCAGTTGGTTCCCGATAAATTGACTCCAAAAGATAAGATATGGTTTGCTTTAATTTTCAACAAATATCGTCGCGTTTTGTTGATTGTTTTATCTGATCATCACTTACGAAAAAGTGAGGGTTTTAACAATTTTTTTAATTGTTACTGATAACGATTAGATTATGCTCTTCGTTTTCTTTTTTTTTGCAAATAAATTTAAGTGTACGAGTGATTTGCATATACTTGCTCTTCGGATGAATGTTCATTTTTCCTAAAAGATACCGGGAATCGTCACAATTGTTGCTTTTGGGCCGAATTGAATCCCAGATTATTTCACGACACTCATACACAACACCTGAAAGAACTCAATGTTTGGGCTGGAATTTTTGGTGACCATATTGTTGCTTCTTTTTTTCTTACCTGGTAATCTAATTGGAGATATGTATTTGGGGTTAATGGAAAACATAACTGATCCAATGTTAACTGACATTATCAAAAATGATGAGCATCATCTCGAAGACCAGTTGGTATTTCAGCAGGATTGACTTCCTTCACAATACGCTTTGCCTGTTCGACCATATCTCGACCACAGATTTCCAAATCAGTGGGTTGAAATACGAGGTTCCATAGAATAGCCAGCATGATCCCCAAATGTATCACCCCTAGATTTCTTTTTGTGAGGTTACATAAAAAGTAAAATTTATTCTACTTAACCTAATTCTTTACAAGATTTTCGAAAACATATAGTAAACGAATCCCGCCAAATCACTCGAGAAATGTTACATAATCTGAGCTGACGTTTTGTACAAAATTTGTACTATTGTATGAAGGCTGATAGTCAAAAGTTTTGGATAAATAAATTACTCACTTTCATAAGTCAATTTCTCAGAACACACTGCCTTAGATTTAAAGAATAAAAGACCGTTGAAAAGAGAAGTATCTTTTCAACAGTGTCTTATTTGTTAAATTTAAAGCAGTGTGTTTTGAGAAACTGACTTATAAAAGTGAAAAGCTCTAAAATTACGTGGTACTTGACCGCTCTTGTCATTTAAGTTTGGTGTTCAGATGTTAAAAATAAGCCTAAAAGTCTTCCCACTCATAAGAAAAATTTACCTCTTTGACCGATTTTCAACAAAATCAGGATGAGACCCCTAAAACGCGCCTGTTTTGTTTCCAAGTGGCCATCATGTATATTAGAAATAATACGAGGTATTAGCAAATTTCAAGTAGATTTTAATAGGCAAATAATATAAGTATTCCATTTCAAATTACCAAGTTATGGAGGAAAAATGTTCAAATTGGGAGGTTAGTGTAAAACGCTCTGTATGAGTTACTGAAAACATTAACTAGCCTTTACTTAGAACCAAGATTACTCAACCTTTATGACAGGGCGGGATCTCCGAACTTGGTTGGTAACGGAAACATGTTTTATAAAACATAGTGGCATTTTGGAAATTTTCGAAAACATCGAAACAACTCGCAAATCTCACCGTTTTTGACTTAAGCTACCTCTATAGGATTTGATCTAGAATGTGGAAACAAAAATGCAATGATATTTAAGGAATGTCATTTAAAAAAACAAATTAATGACACTTTCTGTGTAACCAGACGCACTATATACTCCAAAGTAACTTCACTGGACTATGCTTAACCGTTTATGGCCAAACCCAAATTTTGTGCTGTAAATTCTGGCTAGACATTCATAAGAGTCATAAACTTCTAATAAACGCGACACGCCAAACAGCCTGTAGATGCATTTTAAAAGTTAACTTGAATATGAACTATTTCCAAAGGTTAGGTGCAGTAAAACTAAATTCGTGATTGTCTCTTCATTAAAAAACAAATGGAGGTTTGCGGATTACAGCTCTCAAAAAAATTAATTCAACAACCGTCAAATGAACGAGGCCAGTTAAAAAATAATTGCTATCACGTTACACGTTTAACTTTAAATATAAATTTAAATAAACTCTCGTTTTGGTGGTTTAACTTCTAAGTGGAGCATAGGACCTCAATTAAAAGTCCCCATCGGGTCAAAATAACGTAAAATAATGTTAGAGGTAATCAGCTCCCATGTTATAGGTAATATAATTATAAAGCTTTTACTATATATACCACACTCCCAAATGCAAGATTATGGTGGCTAAATGAAGCCCAAGTTAATTATATGCTCGAGAGCTTGACAGGTCAAGTCGCTAGCAAGATTTAGTTTTTTGTGTCGTGAACCCAACTCTATAAAGCACTAGACGGAAGCAGATGCTATTTTCACTCAGGCAACCACGCTAATTAATAATGATAATAACAAGTCTCTGTTTAGGAAATTATAAACTTTGAAAATCTGTTGCAAGCAAATAAGAAGAGTTAGGAATGTGATTTTACGCGCCAGTAGTATATCCTTCATTAGAAACTCCAATCACCATTACCGTGGAGATTTGATAGAAGCTTCCCATTTCACGCACGACTAAGTTATTTGTCTGGCGTCCTTTGAACACTGCACTCCCGTCTCTCCTGTCTGCTCCCTTCTCTCATGTCCTAATTCGTTCGCAGAAGCGCATCGCGTGGGGCCTCGTTCTTGATAGCAGACAGCTTACAACAAAAGTTATCAGATTCAACTCATGTATAGGAAAACTTTAAAAACAGATAAACTGCATCTAACAAGAGATTAAAGGTTTTATACAAAGTGTTTGGAGGGTTTATAAATCATATTATGCGGTAAACACTCCAGACAGAATAATTAAAATCAATCAATAAATAAAAGTTTGGCGTTCTTAACAGAGCCATCCATATTCCATATAAGAGCTATGAATTCAATAGCGAGATTCAATGTATTTAAAAGGAAAATAATGGATTTATAAAGCAGGGGTTTGCACTAAAAGCAATGACGGTTTTTCCGTCGACTGTGGCCAATCATCGACGTCCGCGAACACTATCCTGCCAGTTTTTCCGAGCTCCAGCCTTTCTGTAAAAAGGGTACAGATCGTTAATGTACCCAACATCGCATGGACACATGACCAACGGCTTTACGCCCCCTCCGAAGGGCGGATCGTGCAAACAATCAACTTGCTCAAATACAATGCCACAACCTCGGTTGATGTCAAATTTACAGTATGTACTGAAACAGTGAAAGGAGAACCCTGAGGATCGAACCCAGTACTCTTCGGTTCAGAGGCACACGTTCCTACCCCTGTACCACCGAGGCTCGCTCTAATGACTTTAAACATATTATTACAGACTTTTGCTAATGTACTCTTGTTACTACGGTTACAACAGGTGCCAACGGATCATTTGTTGGACATTTTATGAACGCATTTTTACTGAATTTTCTTTAGAAAAATTCACTAATGAGGAGATCGCGAGTTTTGAATTTTGAAAATTTTTTTCCAATGAGCGGAAACTACGACCCCTAAAACCCATATCTGGGGTCAGTTTCTATATATATATATATATATATATATATATATATATATATATATATATATATATATATATATATATATATATATATATATATATATATATATATATATATATATATATATATATGAATGTATTTATGTATCAGACCGATAACTAAAAAAATTATTGGCCTATTTCGATTAAATTTGGTTACTGGCTTCCTTTTGCAAATGGCTTGAACAAGTTCCTTAGACAAGAAAATCGGCCCAGTTTTTCAGGGAAAATTTTGTGTTTTCTTTCGAAAATGTTTATATTTCCGGAAATCACAAAGTTAGGGCAACCAAATTTGGTACCCCGGTTAACACCATAAAAATTCAACTATGTACGAAAATTTACCTCTCAGTTAAAAGACTAAAAAAAAGGTATAAACAAAATTTTTGGCTGCCACTGATGACCAGAAAAACGCACAAAAACAAAATATTTTGCGTGGATAACAAAATATATTGTATATTATAGACACGGATTGAGTTCTTTTGGCGCAAAAAGGTCAAGAAATACCAGAAAAATTACTTTGAAAATGTTATACTTTTTCCTCTTAAAACGTCAAAGTCGCAATTTTAAACGTCAAAATTGGAAACTTTTGGGCAAAGAGTCTGAAACAAATACGGGTTTTGTAAAGAAAATGTCGCAGGAAGTGTGTTTTACAAAGCCCCCCTTCAAAGTTTCAGCTTCAACCGTCATTGTCCTTCATTTTACTAAAATATTTCTAGAATATTCATTTCAAGTAAAACCTTTCTCTGATACTTTGGTAGTAGCTTTAGTTATAGAGTTTATGGTTTAATATTCTATAATTTTTAGCGAATTGTCGTAGAAAAAATTCGGTTTTGAGGACATCGCGATTTTTAAATTGTGAAAAGATTTCTTTAAATGAGCGCGAACTAGGACCCCTAGAACCCCTATGCGGTGCTGGTTTCAGTTTTTATCTGTTTACATATATACAGGATGACGCATTTATATGGTAAAGCTCAATATTGCCCTGACTATACAAGAAACCAGAAAATTTTTTATACGTTAATTATAGGGTATCTTGAGCTACATCTTATAAAATTATGGCGACAGGGTGGCATATAAGTCATTGGTGATACGAATTTCCTTTCTTTAAATCAAGCACCTCTTATATTATTGCATTTTTGCATTGTCCATCGAATTATAATGCATGTTCGTAAAAAAATGATAGCGTTCATTGTTTTCGGGTTATTTCAATTCTTTCACATTTTTGGCGCGTATCAAAAATTATGATATAGCGTTTTTACCAATATATAGCAAAGTTTCATGAAAATAACGCACCAGTGTGGTCTTCGTTTATATTATTCGTGAAAAAAATCGAGGTAATTTTTTTTTGTTTCCATAGAAATCATTGTTTGTAAAACTTTTGTGAAATTTTGGTAATTAATAATAAATGTTTAACAAGTTATTTAAAAAAAAAGTTTTCGGATTTTGGTGAAAAAAATTGTTTGCAAATTTTCATGAACACTTTTTTGGAAGTTGCGTCGAATTGCTTTTTGTGTACATAATGATATAGTAACAGGCGGGTAAATAGTTTAAAGAGGTTCGTTGGCCAGGCAGATCAGAGCAGTTTTTCGTGAACATCCTAAATTCATTTTAGAGAAAATCTTGTACTTTTTCAAACAATAAAGTTATTTTGATGAAACATGGCACATTGTTTCTAATATATAGATTATACTGGAAACCAAATTTGATGCCTGCTTTCATTCAAAAAGACATATTTGCTATTAAAACCATTTTTATGAAAATGCACTATCGAAACGCAGTTGCTGCGTCCAGTCTTTCAGTGAATTTTCATTAAAAAAAATTCACTAATAGACAGGTATCGATGCTGAGAATTTGCAACATTTTTTTCAAATGAGCGCGAACTAGGACCCCTATAAGCCATATCCGGGGTCAGGATATGGCACTTGCTACGTCCCGAGTGGCCGATTTTCGTACAACTTTTATTATTACTATATTTAGTGGTATATTTACTTTCGGTAGCGTTGAGCTAGCCTAGTTGTCTAACATTTTTGATTAATTGTAGATTTTATTTATCTACGTGGTGATTATTACGCATGATCTGTATATAGTACCGTATATTAGTTGTGCTAGATGTTCTTTAAATCAAATTTCAATTGATATTTTAGTTTGCTCGATATATTTAAAATTCTAATCTTTACAACCTATTTCATAGGTCCCCAACATTTTAGTGGCACAGTCCTTGTCTTTTGGGTTACCTGGCAAATTTTTTAGAGTATATTATTGTCGCAAATGTTAGTTGCAAATTGGCTTTCCTTAAAATGCTAGACCCCTCGTGATTTGCGATTCAAATGGTAGGCAAACAAAGCTTTGCTTCGCTTTGTTTTTTCTGAAGGTCGTTGATTCCGTTAACATTTTCTTCGTTTTCTGTTTGTTCATTAAATTCTCCACTAGGCAAGCAGTACATCTGTGATATGCAGCTAAGTACTTAATAGACACTAGTTCTTTGCAATAACTATTTTCATAGTAATAATACAGCACACCAAACAATCACTTTTGGAGAATGTAAAAGTTTTTCATAAATTTGACATGGCCTTTCTGTAGCTCAGTCGCAAAAATTATGTTTATTAACCATGCCATGTAAAGTGAGCTTTGTCACTGATAAAGAAATGTGAGATATCTAGTAGATTATTAATTAACTCCAAAAAACTCGGACAAAATTTAGTACAGCACTGTGTATCTAATATTGAACTACTGCTATTTTATACAGATGGAATTTCATCCTGTGCAGAATTCTTTGGGTACTTGTGGAAGATGCATTTAACGCTACCGCATGTCATCTCATTCATCCACTTACACTACAAAGAATTGATTGTCTCACCTGTTTTTAGTGAATTTTCTTAGAAAAAATTCACTAATGAGGAGATCTCGACTTTTGAATTTTGAAAAAATTTCTTCAAATGAGCGCGATCTAGGACCCCTAAAACCCATATCCGGGGTTAGTTTCAATTTATATATATATATATATATATATATATATATATATATATATATATATATATATATATATATATATATATATATATATATATACATATATATATATATATATATATGTATCACACCGATAACTCAAAAAATAATGGGCCGATTTTGATAAAATTTGGCATGTACCTTTCTTTTGTAAATGGCTTGGATAAGTTCGTTAGTCAAGAAAATCGGGCGAGGTTTTCCGGGAAAATTTTTAGTTTTCATTCGAAAAAAATTCTTATCTCAAAAAGTAATAAGCCGATTTTAATAAAATTTGGCATGTACCTTTCTTTTGTAAATAGTTTTGACAAGTTTGTTAGTCAGGAAAATCGGACGAGGTTTTCCGGGAAAATTTTGAGTTATCATTCGAAAAAATTTTTATCTCAAAGAATAATAGGCCGATTTTGATAAAATTTGCCACGTACCTTCCTTTTGTAAATGACTTTGACAAGTTCGTTAATCATAAAAATCGGACGAGGTTTTCCGGAAAAATTTTTAGTTTTCATTCGAAAAAAATTCTTATCTCAAAAAGTAATAAGCCGATTTTAATAAAATTTGGCATGTACCTTTCCTTTGTAAATAGCTTTGACAAGTTTGTTAGTCAGGAAAATCGGACGAGGTTTTCCGGGAAAATTTTGAGTTTTCATTCGAAAAAAATTTTTATCTCAAAGAATAATAGGCCGATTTTGATAAAATTTGCCATGTGCCTTCCTTTTCTAAATGACTTTGACAAGTTCGTTAATCATAAAAATCGGACAAGGTTTTCCGGGAAAATTTTTAGGTTTCATTCGAAAAAAATTCTTATCTCAAAAAGTAATAAGCCGATTTTAATAAAATTTGGCATGTACCTTTCCTTTGTAAATAGCTTTGACAAGTTTGTTAGTCAGGAAAATCGGACGAGGTTTTCCGGGAAAATTTTGAGTTTTCATTCGAAAAAAATTTTTATCTCAAAGAATAATAGGCCGATTTTGATAAAATTTGCCATGTACCTTCCTTTTGTAAATAACTTTGACAAGTTCGTTAATCATAAAAATCGGACGAGGTTTTCAGGGTATATTTTGAGTTTTTATTTGAAAAAAAAATTTATCTTAAAAAATAAAAAATCTATGATAACCAAATTTGGTAGGTAGGTTTACGATATAAAAAGTAAACTATACACCAAAATTTAGTTTTCTATGTTATAAGAAAAAAAGTTATAATAAAATATTTTGTGCCAGATCATTTCTATGAAAATTCACTACCATAACGCACTTGCTGCGTCCAGGCTTTTCATTTCTAGGATTGTATGCAGAGAGTCTCCACCAGTTGTTTTATCTCAAGTGACCCATATTTTGCAACTTAAAAAACTTGCTAGGTAACCCAAAAGACAAGGACAGCGCCGCCAAAATTTCAGGAATTTATCAAATAAGTTATAAAGATTGTGATCTTATATACGTCGGACAAACAAAGAGATCGGTTGAAATTAGATTCTAAGAACCTTTAGCACAAATAAGATACGGTACTATAGATAGATCTTCCGTTGCCCGTCATTTTTGGAATAATAATCACCACGTAGATAAGGAGCATATAAAACTAATAAAGAATGTTAGACACCCAGGACAACTAATGGCTTTTGAATATATATATATATATATATATATATATATATATATATATATATATATATATATATATATATATATATATATATATATATATATATATATATATATATATATATATATTGCTAAATATAGTAATAATAAAAAGTGTATGAATTTGGCTCCGCCGCCTATGGGTAGTCTAGTAGTCTACTGATAGACCACTTTACAAGAAAGACTGGTAGAATCACGTCCGACAGATAATGAAATAATTCAGGTATTTGCGCCAAACGAAATATGTTAATTTTTTGTGCCGTTGAACTTCCCTAAATCGATGGTGACGAACTACCTGCAGAAGAATATAAATAGAGTTGTAAATTTAAGATAGAATTATTCATTCTCTGATGACGCCTACGTGGTTAGGGAAATGATTTCCAGGTTGTTTTAAATGTGTTGTGGTGATTTGGGTGCTCCAAGTGTACTTATCAGTGCTCATTACACGTTCCAATTTTCACTTAGTGATTTTCGCAACGAATATGAAATTACACTTCGATTGAGAACATCACAGGCATTCATTTGACGACGAAGTAACCATTGACTTACAATTATAGAACTTAACATGTTTCAACACAATATATGCTTGCTGTATATTCCAACGCTCCATTTTGACAATTATCAAATATCTGTCAAAATATATCCCCTTTCGATTGCTGTCATTAATTTTTTAGATCGAAACACACTTATTTTCGTATTGCCTTTAAAAATGAACAAATTATTTTGGGTTTCACTGTTTATATAGTTATATGAATATCACCTACTCCTAAGTTTATCCCAATTTTACACTACATCGACTGCATGCCAAATGCACCAAATATTTAAAGTTAAATTCGAGAATCCATTAATGGTTAGAGGCAATAGAGACGTGAGAGGAGGAAAGACGTAGCAACTGCAATTTGCAAACATGTTATATATTTATCAAGAAACTTGTATATTACACAGAGCTATGTATATTGCCTTTACATGTGTCGGATATGTTCCAAATTCCATAAATGATACCGACATGTAACAGCGTACAACTTGAAATTAAACCAAAACTTCATTTACGATTCGGTTGAAATGTGATGTAAATGTAGTATGACTAATGTTGGCTTAATGAGAACTATTTCAGGCTCTAAGCATTAAACTAGGAATAAATTTGGAAAGTCACATACTGCGTCATAGCAAAAGAAGAAGATTTAGAATAATGTATTGGCAGACTAAAAATATTAGAGACTTTTTGTTGTAATCTCTTTAAACTTAAGTCTGAACGCAGCCAGTGGATTATAGTAGTTAATTTTGATAAATATATTTTTAATGAACAATTTTTTTTTTCTTCGTAAAAGACATCAAATCTGGTACATAGCGTAACCTATATTGTAGAAACCATGTACATTATTACATTAACATAACTTTACTGTTTAAAAAATTACAAAAACTTTCCGAAAATAAACTTTCAATTTTCGCGAAAAAAACTAGTCCGGTTGTGTTGAACAACTAATATATTTAAGCAATTTACACAAAAACTACACCTCCCAAGGTATATTTATTCACAAAAAGCTTTGTGTTGTTTACATGACAATTTACAAACCATTTCTTTCACGAAATTTCCATATTTTTTTCACAAAAACTGGCTCCTTACGTTACATGAAAATTATATAAAAATCTTTTTACGAAAATTTATAAAAACTTTTTTACACGAAAACATGCTAAGTAAACAAAGTTTTCACAAAAAGTGTAAAACAATTTTTTAGGTGAAATTGCAATTTTTTTTACAATTACTTATAACACAGTAATGATTAATTTCTAAGATTTTACAACAATTTTACAACAAATGATTTTTAAGAAAATTGACCTAAATATTTTTACACGTAAACTTGATCAATAAACACGTCAAATCTCAAATATAGCCTGTAATTAAATTTAAAAAAGTTCCCAGCCAACTTTCCACATAAATTGTGTGTGTGTGTGTGTTTTGTTTCTTTAACGTCGGCCTATTTCCGCGACTATGGCCAATCACCGACGCCAGGGAGCAGTTTCACCTCACTCTCCTGGAAATTTTGCCGGACCCCAGCCTTTCTGTAAGGAGCGTGCCTAACATCGCTTGGATACGGGACCGACGGCTTTACGCCTCCTCCGAAGGGCGGAACGTGCAGACATTCAACTTGCTCAAATACAATGCCAGAACCTCGGTTGATCTTAATGTTACAGTTTGTACTGAAAAAGTGAAAGGAGTACGCTGGGATCGAACCCAGTACCCTTCGGGTCAGAGGCACACGTTCTTACCCCTGAACCACCGAGATTCTAACACATAAATTTTAACTTGTGAAAATAAAGACAAATACAAGCGTAAAAATACTCATGTATTCATATCACAACCTGTCAGAAATAAGAAGATTATTGTAGCGTGTCACGTTGAAGTTTCCTCTGATATTTGTTGAAACAATTTAGCAATTACTTATATATTATGAAAAATTCTGGACGCAGCAAGTGCGTTATGGTAGTGAATTTTCATAAAAATCTTTTTAATAACAAATATGTGTCTTTTTAAGAAAGCAGGCATCAAATTTGGTTACCAATATAACCTATATAGTAAAAACAATGTGCCATGTTCCATTAAAATAACTTTATTGTGTGAAAATGTACAAAAATTTTCAAAAGTTAACTTAAAATGTTCCCGAAAAAACACGTTTCTTGGTCAACCTTATAGGTTAATAGCAAATTGAGCTGTTCAAATATGAAACATTTGATCAAAATTCGCTACCATAACGCACTTGCTGCGTCCAGAATTTCTTTTCGTACAAACATGCATTATATTTTGATGGAAAATGCAAAAATGCAATAACATAAGGCGTGTTTGATTAAAAAAAAAAAGGAAATTTGTATCACCAACGACTTATGGGCCAGCCTGTGATTGTAGAAATATTATTTTAAGATGTAGCTCAAGACACCCTATAATTAATATATACAAATTTTCTTCATATCTTATATAATAACGGATATATTGAGCTTTATTGATTTTTTACGAAAATTGGACAAAAATTATATACCATTAAATGATAAACTCTATAGCTAGGGCTACTGCCAAGCATCAAAGAAAGGGTCTATTTGAAATGAATTTTCTGCAAATATTTTAGTAAAATGAAGGACAATGACGGTTGAAACTAAGACTTTAAGGTTTGTAAAACATCCTTCTTGAGACATTTTATTTCTATAGCCCGTATTAGATTTAAGTTATTTGCCTAAATGTTGCCAATTTTGACATTTTAAATCGCCACTTTGACGTTTTGAGGAAAACCCCAATTTATTTTTCTTTAAATGCCTATAACTTTTTTGTCTTTTGACGTACATAGCTAAATTTTGGTAGGTAACCTATAAGGATGTAAACCTGCGTACCAAATTTGGTTGCCCTTACTTTGTTAATTCCGGAGATATAATTTTTTTTCAAAAGAAAACACAAAATTTTCCGGGAAAACCTGGGCAGAATTTCCTGGCTAACGAACTCATCCAAGCCATTTGCAAAAGGAATTTTTTCACCAAATTTAATCAAAATCGGCCCTTTATTTTTTGAGTTATCGGTGTGATACATATATATATATATATATATATATATATATATATATATATATATATATATATATATATATATATATATATATATATATATATATATATATATATATATAAACATATAAAAATTGAAACTGACCCCGGATATGTTTTCTGGGAGGCCTAATTAGCGCTCATTTGAAGAAATTTTTTCAAAATTCAAAAGTCGGGATCTCCTCATTAGTGAATTTTTTTTAAGAAAATTCACTAAAAGGCTGGGCGCATCAAGTGCGTTATGGTAGTGAATTTTCATAGAAATGATCTGGCACAAAATATTTCTTCATAACTTTTTTTTCTTGTAACACAGAAATATACATTTTGGCGTATAGATTCCTTTTAATATCGTAAACCTACGTACCAAATTTGGTTATCATAGGTTTTTTATTTTTTTAAATAAAAATTTTTTTCGAATGAAAACTCAAAATTTTTCCAAAAAACCTCGTCCGATTTTTTTGGCTAACAAACTTGTCCAAGGCATTTACAAAAGGAAGGCACACGCAAAATTGTATCAAAATCAGTCCACTATTTTTTGAGTTATCGGTGTGATACATACATACATACATACATATATATATATATATATATATATATATATATATATATATATATATATATATATATATATATATATATATATATATATATATATAGTTCGCACTCATTTGCAAACATTTTTTCAAAATTTAAAAGTCGGGATCTCCCCATTAGTGAATTTTTTCTACGAAAATTCACCAAAAAATTTGGACATAGATAATTAAATCAAATTAATTATGTCTTACCTTTTTTGTACCAAATTTCAATTAAAATATTTTAACATCTCTCTTAAAAAATTGGCTAAATCATGAAATAATCTGATCGGTTATTACAATTGAAAAAAAAAAACTAAAAAAAAAATATATTTTAAATTGATTCGCTACGGAGATTTGAACGAGTAACCTTTAGGATGGAAGTCAGTCAACCAATCAACAAAATCTTTATTAATGTTACAAGGAATATAAACAATATGTACAAAAAAATATTTAGATATACAGTGCCCCAGCTTAACATGGCTATATCATGAAAATTTAAATTGGCATATACAGGCTGAATCACCGGGAACTGCATCGATTGATTATGGAAACACCATCATCAGAAAAATCCCAAAATTTGGTACTGTACTGATGCAATTGGGGACCACTTGGCTAATATATTTTGAAGCAAGTGTATTAATGAATTCTCTTTAAAAAGATCACTAATGAGGAGATTCTGCCTTTTGAATTTTGATCAAGTTTCTTCAATGAGCGCGAACTAGGACACATGTTCATATATATATATATATATATATATATATATATATATATATATATATATATATATATATATATATATATATATATATATATATATATATATATATATATATATATATATATATATATATGTATCACACCGATAACTCAAAAAATGATGGGACGATTTTGATCAAATTTTCTGAGCACCTTCCTTTTGCAAGTGGCTTGGAGAGGTTCGTTAGCCAGAAAAATCGGGTTTTTCCGGAAAATTTAGTTTCGGCAAAAATTTATGTCTCCGGAAATAACAAAGTAAGGGCAACCAAGTTTGGTAAGCGTTTTTGTATTTTAAAGGGTGAACCACGTACCAAAATTTAGGTCTGTAAGTTTACAGACAAAAAGTTCTGGGCATTCAAAGAAGAAAAAAAAAGGGGGATTTCCCCAAAATGTCAAAATCGTGATTGGAAACTCAAAAAATGGCAACTTTAGTCAAAGAACCTGAAAAAATATGGTGTGTGTTTTGTTTATTTAACGTCGGCCTATTTCCGCGACTATGGCCAATCACCGACGCTAGGGAGCAGTTTCACCTTACAATCCTGGAAACTATCCCGAACCGCTGCCTTTCTGTAAGGAGGGTGGGGATCTTTAATGTGCCCAACATCGCATGGACTGGGGACCGACGGCTTTACGCCCCCTCCGAAGGGTGGAACGTGCAGACATTCAACTTGCTTAAATCCAATGCCAGAACCTCGGTTGATGTTAATGTTACAGTTTGTACTGAAAAAGTGAAAGGATCGAACCCAGTACCCTTCGGTTCAGAGGCACACGTTCTTACCTCTGAACCACCAAGGTTCTGAAAAAACATGGGTTATGTCAAGATAATGTTGCAAGAAGAGTGTTCTACAAACCCATTGGTTTCAACTACAACCATCATTGGCCTTCATTTTACTAAAATATTTCCAGAAAATTCATTTCAAGTAGACCATTTCTCTGATGCTGTGTCAGTAGTGTTAGTTATGTTTCTGGTTTAACGGTCTATAATTTTTAGCTAATTTTCGTAGAAAAAATTTGTTAATGGGGAGACCACGACTTCTGAATTTTATAAATATTTCTTCAAATGTGTGCAAACTAGGCCCCATTGAATCCATATTCGGAGTTAGTTTCAGTTTTTATCTGTTTACATATATACAGCGTGACTCATTTCTACGGTAAAGGTCAATATAATTGTTATTGTTCAATATACAAGAAAAACTTGTACACGTTAATTATAGGGCTATTTTAGCAATCACAGGCTGGCCCATAAGTCGTTAGTGATACCTACAGTTTTTTTTCGAACATTCCTTATATTATTCATTTTTGCATTTTTCATAGAAATATGATGCATGTATGTAAAACATAAATCGAGACACAGTAAGTGCGTTTCGGTAGCGAATTTTCGTTAAACGTTTCAAATTTTAATAACTCAATTTGCTATTAACCTAAGCTTAGTTGGATAGGAAACCCGTTTTCTCGAAAACATTTCAGGTTTATTTTCAGAAATTTTTTTTACATTTTCAAAAAATAAGTTAATTTGATAAAATGTGGTACATTGTTTCTACTATATAGGTTATACCGGTTACAAAATTGATGCCTGCTTGCATTAAAAAGACATATTTGCTATTCAAATTTTTTTAATGAAAATTCACTTTCATCCCGCACTTGCCGCGTCCAGAGAGATTGATTAATTGCTTTAGACTGACATCCTGCAACGTGAAAATTTAACCCCCACATTACACCTCCTTCGAATGACAGCTGCAACCCTCAAATTTGTTAATAGGAAGTAGGAGCTTGTAATAATTCACTTGAAAGATCTGTTCATCCTCTACTCAAAAATGCTATGGTTTTAAGAGTTATTGCACAAACTAACAGTAAATAATCAACTAATTGACGTACTTTGCTACAACACACAACAATTAATAAGTAATTGCATTTTATTCTTGACAAAAAAAAACACATCAATCTTATAAGATGTTCCAAATGCATGCCTTGGACGTCTTGGCAGCATCCTAATCGTCAATAAAAGTGACTAACCTGATCGCAATCGTTATTCTTATTCTTGAGTTTGTTAAATCGCGTGGTTTGGTTTTGTATACCATACTTTTTACATATCCCCATAACAAGAAGTCTAATAGACTAAGATCGGATGATTGGGCTGGTCATTCTAACGATCCTCGCCTCCGTATCTATCGATTTGGAAATATTTAGTCAAGGTAAGTACTCCGAATATTGATTTGGTAATGTGCTTGTCCTCCATGCTGCTGAAACCATATCACGTTCGCTGTAACTTGTGGGTTGGCTGGATCAGGATATAAGTTTGCCAAAGTTGCCACGTTAATATTTTGCTATACAATGCTAAATAATTATCTTTATTAAAATTGCCATCAATGGAAAAAAGCTTTTCGATGGTTTGCAACTATGTCTACCCAAACATTAACCTATTCAGGATAATGTGTATATTCTTCTCTCATCCTGTGTGGATCTTCCTTAAACCAGTAGTGACAAATTTGACGATTCGCATAACAGTCTATCCACAGTCTTAATTTAACATAAGTTGCTTTATGATTTGCAAAACTTACGAAAACTCGATGACATGATGCACTTGCTATGTCTAGTTAGTTTAATTTAAGCACTTGCTATTATAAAATAAGTTATTATTTTAGAGATTAAAAGAGAGAGTTAAGTGGAGCGACAGCGATAACCTATAATATTCTTAACCCGTTACACGTTTAAACGGCAATTTGCAATTAATCTATTGATCTTTAATTCTGTCGAAAGTTTTTGCTTCGTTAATTAGTCCTGGTTGTTAGCGCTGTTCGTGCCTCCTTAAAAGTAATCTGTTATACTTTGGAAGACAATCGAGTGTTCCAAATTTTCAGGATCATGAAGTGATATAATGAGTTATGGAAGTTGGGGGGATGTAAAATTTGAACGAACGGAGAATCATTAGCAATGCACGTCATAACTTTTCCCAATAAAAACCTGCCACAAGCTTGAAAACACCCATTATATCTACGATGTTAGAGGGTGGAGAACCCCAATGAGACACTGTTAATGTTAAGGTGGCTGCTCTCGACAACTGAACATCGTCAATCTTCTTATGACGGGTCACATATAAATTCTCCCCGGAATAAATCAGCATAACGTTTCTTTGACGGCTTTTGGATACTTCAAAATTGCTGTCGAATACAGTAGTTTTTACATCAGTTCATCATGAGCCCGAGTAACCAAGCGAAAATGAGTGCTCCACGTGTTTCTTTTTTGAACGTTTATTACTGCACCTAGGATAATATCATTATGATCAGACATATAAAGCTTTGTGAGTATTGGACATCACAAAATTGATTAAAGATGAGGTAAAAGCAAAACTCAGTTGATTCATATTAATGATTACACACAATAAGAAAATTTAATGCGATTTATTTCGAGACACCAAAGTCAAGTTGAGTGCATTTTGGCCATTTATTCATACAACGTGTGGGCTTAAAAAACCGACTATTTATCCAAAATGTATTAGGTACTTTTTATGATGCACTTGGCTGTACATATTTAATAATTTTGTGTTTAAGCACCCCCAACTTAATATACAAAAATTTACTTTATGGGTGTTTACATGGGCGTAATGATGTTTCAGCGAATTTTTTGTATATATATATATATATATATATATATATATATATATATATATATATATATATATATATATATATATATATATATATATATGTGTGTGTGTGTGTGTGTGTGTGTCGTATCTAAAGCTCAAAAAATAATGGACCGGTTTTGGTGAAATTTTGTAGGTCCTCACCTTTAGGACTAGTTTTTTCAGCAGAATTTTGGGTTTTATTTCGGAATATTTGTGTATCTCTGAAAATAATAAACTTATGGCAACCAAACTTAGGCAAAATTCTATTTTAAGAAGTATCCTACGTACCAAACCTCAGATCCCTATGCTGGAAGAAAAAAATATAAGCTTTAAAGAGACATTCTTTTGGTGCCACTGGTGATTGGAGAAACGTACAAAATCAAAATATTTTGTAGAGTTAACAAAATCTATTACATGCTACAGACAATGGCGGAGTTCACCAGGCGCCAAAAGCTGAATTAAACGCTCATCTACTGTCAACCGATACATTCTAGCAGTTGGAGCAGCGCACTGCTGAATTCAAGTACTATTTTGCGACGTTTGTCTGTCATTCCGATTTGACAAATCGGCAACAGTGGTGTTTCAGCAGAAAATTAGCGGGACGGATGAATGGATACGTTGACACAACCATGCAACTGTTGGCGCCCAATTATATATTGGCAGGTGTAGTTTTTGTGTAAATTGCTTAGATAGGTTCCTTCGTCAGGAAAGTCCGAGTAGCTCTCTTGAGAAAATTTTAAGTTTATGTTCGGAAAATTTTTGCACTTTTTCAAAAAATAAAGTTATTTCGATGAAATATGATTTTTAGTATTAAGGTGTACTAAATTTGATGTCTTTTGTTAAAAAAAATAATTTAACATTAAAAACGTATTTAACAGATACGTTATTATATGAACAAGTTTCAATAGCAAGTATCTTTCTTAGATTCAGAGGACACGCACTAGTCACACTGCATTTATCTAAAAACTTGAGAACGGGTTCTGGGAAACGTTTTGGGGATCTCACTTCTTCACCATCTGGCTTATGAAGAACTCATTAGCATTTTATCCTTAAGGGTGCTTGCTGCAGTGGAATTCAATGTTGTGTTCATTGTTTTCTGGAATTAGGGGTGAGATTCTAACAGAACACATGTTGTTTATTTATTGTACATATTATCATTTGTTTAATTATAAATTAAATAGTAATTTCAATTAGTGTTTGTTTAGTAATGGGACTTCAAATAATCATTTGGTAATTAGCTTATATTAAAGTTTACTTCAGTAAAAAATTAGTTTGTTATTTATACGAGGTTAAGTTATAAATTGAGAAGTAATTTTAGTAAGTATCTGATTTGAAGAAAGGGGTTTTAAGCAATCATTTGATAATTAGCTAAGTTTAAGTTAGGTTTGTTGTTTATCCGAGGTTACGTCAATGTTAATAAATGAAGTAAGCGTTGAGTTATGTCAGCTTGCAGTAAGTGAATAAAGTAAAGTCTGTTTGAAAGTAAATTGATGATAGTCTGGAAGGTGTGGGAAGCACCTTCGCTGTTTGTTCACACCATAGGGCGTCACAATGGTACAGGCGTGGAGCTTTTAAACCTGGTTACGTAACCACAATACGGTGGCTGTTAGTCGCATCGGCAGATTGAGGTAGGGGCACAGTTGAGCTCGCTCTAGGTATCCATTGCACCTATCCCTGTCAGATGCGTGGATATTGGAGAGGGCACATTGTTGGGTTCGCCCTTTCTGTCCATTGCACTTCTCAGTATTCATGTGCCTGGACCGTTGTTGTATTTTAGAGCCGATCTGCTAGCTTGATCAAGACACTCTGGTGAGTTCACCCGTTGGTCTCATTTCACGGTCCCTCCCAGTGTAGGTGTTGGGGTACTTGGAGAAGAGCACACCCTGGCGAGTACATCGTTGTGTCCATTTCACTTGTCGGTATTCAATTAGGGCTGTAGCGAGCACTCTAGGTGAGGTATTGAACTGTGCCTCATTGAACACCTGGAAGCCGGCACGGACCTAGTGTTCGGGTACAGCGCCCAACTGGACACACAGGCTGAACTATTACTTGAGTAACTAGCGTTAGAATAACTATTCGAGTAATTAGTGTTTGAGTAACTATCGTTTGAATAATTATTTGAGTAAGTGTTGTCGAAGTAGTTATTGCTTGAGTAACTATCGTGTGAGTAACTATTTGAGTAACTATTATCACAGTAATTATTGTTTGAGTAACTATCATAAGTAACCATTTGAGTAACTGTTGTCTGAGTAATTATTGTTTGAGCATTTAGAAACATTGCTGAGATGCAGTTCTGAGGCACTGATGTACGCTGTTGAGAGTTTATAATGTGGCTCAGTGTAGCCTTGAGTGGAATCGCTGTTAATGTTGAAGTTTTCCAGTGGAGCATTATGTGGAAACCTTCCCATTCTCCTGGAAGACTTCAATAGGCATACCGCTAGCAAAGAATTCAAAGCTGATCTTCGCATTGTCAGTATACTGCCCGTGCTCTCTAAGATCTTTGAAAAGGTTCTGTATAAGCAATTATACAGATACTTTAATGATAACAATATACTGCCTCACACACAGTGTGGCTTTCGGAGTGGCTTTAATACATCTGTGGCACTCATCAACGTTGTTGACAGTATAATGTCTGCAGTTGATAAGGGTAAGTGTTGTCTTCTTGTGCTGCTTGACTACTCAAAGGCGTTCGATACTATAAATCACGGGCTCTTGTTGTCTAAGTTAAGATATTATGGCTTCTCTAATGATTCTCATAGACTGATCGAGTCTTATCTTGATAACCGCTCGCAGCTGATGTTTTCTGATGGCAGATGGTCTGATGGGGTGACCATTCTTTCAAATGTACCACAGGGTTCCGTTTTGGGGCCTCTACTTTTTTTGGTGTATACATCTAGCATACTGCAGCCTCTTGAGCACTGTTGAGTTCAAGCCTTTGCTGACGATACACAGCTACAGTTTGATTTTGATAGAATAGATTATCTCCACGCGTCAGAGGTCATTAACTCCGAGCGGCTGCGGTCGAGATACCTTTCGGAGGGGCATGGCTTGAAACTGAATCCTCTTAAATCGAAAGTGATGATATTTGGTAGCAAGAGAGATGTGAGCATCTCTACGAACATGTATAATATTATGGTTGATGGTACCTGTTTTGATTTTGTACGGTCCGCCGTGAACTTGGGTATTACTCTCGATACGGTCCTCAGGTTTAGGCAGCATGTAAAAAGGAAGCTTCAGAGGAGCTTTGTTTCATTAAAATTATTGTACAGTAACAGGAATATATTAAACACACAATTACGTAAAAACCTCTGTGGGGCACTTGTGCTGTCTAGTTTTAATTATTGTGATCTGGTTTACGGACATTGCATTGACGTGAGGGATAGGAATCACATACAGGTAGTTCAGAATTCGTGTTCGAGATTTATATTTGGATTTCGTGGTAGGGATCATATGTCACATACTTATAGGGAGTTGGGTTGTTTAAGAATGGCTGATAGAAGAAAACTACATCTTGGAAAATTTGTTTTGGCCGTGATTAATGGTCGCTCATCACCATCTTCTCTAAAGGAAAAATTCTCCTCCAGAGGTGGGGCTCATGACGTCAATATTCGGTACCCATATCGGTTAACGATTCCGCGTCATCCGACAGCTATGTTCAGAAGGACTTTTATTTATAATGCTGTTGAACTTTATAATTCGTTACCTCGTGCACATTTGAGTCTCACCGACAGTGCATTCAACAACACATTTAAGAGGTATTTGCTCTCCCAGCAATATTAGTGGTATAGATGATGCAGAAATGTGGACAATATTAGTAGTACTAATAATACATTATTAGTTTGTAAAGGCTACTGCCTGCGATGTGAGTGCGGTTGGAGGTATTGTATTGTAGTGGATCATATACCTGCTCACGTTGCACTATTGCATGAGGGAACCTTATGGTGGAGTAGATTAGCCAAGGGCTAGACTTCGCCATGGGGTTCCACCTTAGCTTTTAGCTTAGATTAGCTTGAGTTTTGTATTTTAATTCATTTGTAGTAATTTCTTGTTTTTTATTGTATCTAATAAAGGCGATTAATAATAATAATAATAATAATAATAATTCTAGCTTGCTCAGTGGAGCTTTGAGTGTAGTCATTGATGTTGAGTCGGCCAGTGGAGCGTGTAATTGGTAAATGTTGATAAACTCATAATTTAATGCTCCTCGTATATATATATATATATATATATATATATATATATATATATATATATATATATATATATATATATAATATATTAGGTTGTGCTTTAGATGAATTAATTCTGCTTTTTGTTTCATCCTCTTTTAAATTTCGCAACCCAGTTTTTCATAGTTGCATATAATGTCATACAAATGCCCTTCATTAATTACCTAAGGTTTCCACCCTATCAGAGACAAATTGCGCCAGAACCCCTTCAAGAAAAGCTACTTAATAACAGACTAAACTTCTTATCAAAACGTAGCTTTTTCTTAGGCATGCCGTTTTCAAAAATTAGCATTTTTTGTCACTATGTAACTACTGGATGGAAAACTTTGACAGCTTGTTCATAAAACATCGTAGCTAGTTGGTACTACAGCAGCTAAATTAAATTTTAGTTTCAATTAAATCAAAATTACAAAAGATCCAATAGCGCTTCTCACGCAGTATTTTTATTCTAAAACAAAATAAATAGCAGTGATAATAAGTACAACTACGTAGTTTTATACAACACGAGCTTATGCACCTACAATTATTATATCAGGTCACGGAAGTCGAAAAACTAAAGATATTAGTCTATTTCCGCAAGCCAGAGTGTGTAGTAGGAAAACAAACACATCGGCTGCCAATGTTATCTTCACTGTATTCTTCCTTTTGGTACAGATAAGTACGTCCCAGATATGCAGAATTTGTTGATTTAATTATTTTTATTAATGTTGTTGCCACAAGCAGTTCAAAGTAAACATATAAATCATTTATTTCCCTCTCCCTTTCTCGACTGGAATCCACACTAGATATTTAAACATCTGCTTCAATGAAATTTTATTGACAATAATATTATGTTCACAGATTCACATTTATTTTAATTATATACCACTTATATCGTGCCATTATAAGTGTAATTAACTATTTTATTTGAAGGCTAATGAAATGTTTTACATTTTCACCTGTTTATTAGCGTTTTGAATAAATTGGGCCATTGTCATAAAGTAAAAGCCTTTCCTTAGTTCGACTTGTCGTGAGGGACCATATAACTGGCATTGATATACACCTTAGAAGATATTGTCTAGCATTAAACAGTATTTATTCATTAATTGACATTTTATACATAAATAAGTACAATTTTGAGAACCCAATTCATCACAATACAGTTTTGAGGCCTGACGATCGTTTCGCTAACAAAGTTAGCGTCATCGGAGGGACTAATAAACCTAGCGAATAAAGACTGGGAGTACTATCTATATTACATACAGACTTGGAGACTACTTCTCTGGCTTCACTGTTGGTTTTTGTAGGTGAAGGACGTAGCCAGCGCGTGAGCTAACTGGCGCAAGTGGCCCTTCGAATTCTGGAAGTTCTAGGATGTTCTTCAATGATTCTGTGACTATAGTTTCGCTGCTTGACAGCATTTTCAGCGAAACTATAGTCACAGAAGCATTGAAGAACATCCTAGAACTTCCAGAATTCGAAGGGCCACTTTCTCTAGTTAGCTCACGCGCTGGCGACGTCCTTCACCTACAAAAACCAACAGTGAAGCCAGAGAAGTAGTCTCCAAGTCTGTATGTACTATGGACAAGTTTCACCAAGTAAGGGCAACAACAATAAATGTACTATATATATGTTAGTTTACGAACAGTTGCGAACAGCGTTCTCCAGGAAGGTATACAGACAGACCCCCATTGTTGAGTCTTAAATCGCTGTAATGAAAACTGCATACCTGCCTTTGTTATATTGTGCGTCGTTACCAAGTATTCCTTCGAAGAAGGACACGCTGGTTATTAAGATAACAGTTCGAAGAGTGGACTACATACAACCGGACCTACTCTATTTATCGAAACATTTTTGTTCAAATGTCTAAGGATATATATATATATATATATATATATATATATATATATATATATATATATATATATATATATATATATATATATATATACTTTTGTAAGTATCTAGCTGACGCGAGGGCCGGACATTTTTAATTAACTTGAGATTGTCTTTATCTACATGATGATTACTATCCCAAATATGCTGAGCAATACATGATTTGTCAATAGTGCCATATCTCAGTTGCCCTAAATGTTCTTTAAATCTAGTTATTTTAGTTCGCCCAACATATTTATGTTTACAAGCCTTGAAGCCTATTTCATAGATTCCCGACACTTCTGTGGTTTTATCTTTATCCTTTGGGTTACATAGAAATTTTTTTAATGAATTTTTGGGAAAAAATGTTAGCTGCAAATTTCCTTCCTCAAAAATGCTGTTAAAACCTCTCGTAATTCGCCGTTCAAATGGCAAACTGACAACGGTTTATCTTTATTCAGGGGCCACAGCAAATAAGGGGGCCAACGAGGTGTGCAGCGCTATTTACGATTATGTTAAGCATTGTATTCCAGATTCCGCAAGAACCCTTCATCTGTATTCGGATGGCTGTCCAGGTCATAACAAAAACCATATAATGTTTAGGTTATGTATTGGCTTAGTAGAAGGAAAGCGTTATGACAACATAATTCAACTTTTCCCAATACGCAGGCACTCTTTTTTAGACTGTGATCGCACCTTTGGGGCATTTAAAAGGAAGATAAAGAAAGTAGATCGTATTTACCATCCAATGAAGTATGCGGAGTTGATTGCAAATGCAAAGCCTCGCATTGAAGTGAAGGTTGTTCAAGGTGGTGATATTTACGACTTTAATAAATGGTGGCCTCTTTTGTTTAAGAAGACCTGTTTGTCATTGGAGTCCTATGGGAGACAAGTTGCTCGGGACCAATAGCAGTTGTTTTCTACAGCTTCTTTTATGGAGCTTCAGTATTCTAACTCGGGAACTGTAACAGCATTGCCTTATATACGTGGTCTTATGGAACACGCATTCAACTTGAGACAACCTGGGCGTAGACCTGATGATTTTATCCAGACCTTTGAGATCTTGATCCCTACTTATGACATCGGGAAGGTTCCCATTAATCACCACAAAGTATATGAAATCCGACAACTGTCGAAGTACGTCCCACAAAAAGAGAAAAAAATTCCCTAAAGTTCTACAAAGCTTATCTGTCATGGCCGACGGCTAATACTGCAAAACGTGAATGAAATGTCCTGCAGAACTTTTATTGCTTATGAACAATAAACTATAAACTACAAATAACTTTATAACTTCTGTTTTATCTTTTCTGAAACTCGTAGATTCCGCTAACATTTTCTTTGTTTTATGTTTATTATATTATTCTCCGTTAAACTCAAAGTGATTTTGTTTTAATATGATGTTTAATATTTCGGAGAATACTACATCCAAGAAGACGGACTACCAATGGGATATCCACTATCAAGCATCATGGCAGAAATATACATACAACAGTTAGAAGATAAAATCAACACCATCATAAAAGAGACAGACCCAAACATCAAATGGATAAGATACGTCGATGATATATTAATAATATACGACAATCAAAAAACCAACATAGACAATATCCTCGAAAAAAATAAACCAAATTAACAAAAACATAAAATTTACAATAAAAGAAGAATCAAACAACACCATAAACTTCCTAGACTTAACACTAATCAGAAAAGAAAACCAAATTGAATACAAAATATACAGAAAACCTACACAAACAGACATCACTATACCTAAACACTCACTACACCCACACACACACAAAATGGCCGCATACAGATACTTAATAAACAGAATGCTAAATGTACCACTCCATAACGACGAACGAGAAAAGTACATCATACTACAAATAGCAGAAAGAAATGGATACAACAAAAAAACAATAGAAAAGCTAGTAAAACAAATCCAAAACAAATAAATCAACAAAACCGAAAACAAAACACCAGAAACAAACACAAAATACACAACATTCACTTATAACCACCACATCAAAAAAATAACACAAACACTCAAACAATATGACTTAAAAATGAGCTACAAAATCAATAACAAAATAATAAACAAAATAAATAAAAAACAAGAACACAACCCACATGAATTAAACGGAATATATCAAATAGAATGTAACACATGCAATAAAAAATATATAGGAATGACACAAAAATCAATAGAAACAAGATCAAGGAACATATAACAGCATTAGATAAAATCCACATACCTAGCTACAAATCAAACGTAGCTACACACATTCACAACACAAAACACCAAAAACCAGACATCACCCAATTACAACTAATGAAACATGTTAAAGACCACAAAAAAGTGGAAATCTGGGAACAATACTACATTCAACAAACAAACAATAAGAAACAATTAATGCCAGAACAAATCCAAGTACAAACATTTAAACCAAACTTAATAAAGGCCACGCAAATAGACAAATTATCAAACCGCAGTGATCAAGACAGGAGACCGATACACACGACATAGTCCGAAGGCACAACCAATCAGAGAACAGTAAACCGACCAAAAGAAGCGCACGGCGCAGGCGTCGCGTACAATCTCAGACGTAGACCACACAGGAGCGATAACAGTCAGTAGCGCGCTGATGATGAACCGGGACGGTTCGAAACTGCAGTCCACGCAAACCAATAATAAATCACAAACGTACAGCAAACAAATAAAGTGTATATTTAAAAGTGTAGTGCAATATTCCAATATATATATATATATATATATATATATATATATATATATATATATATATATATATATATATATATATATATATATATATATATATATATATATATATAAATTGAAACTGACCCCAGATATATGTTCTAGACGGCCTAATTCGCGCTTATTTGAAGAAATTTATTCAAAATTCGAAAATCGCGATATCCTCATTAGTGACTTTTTTCTACGAAAATTCATTAAAAAGAAATTTTCGTTGGAGAAATTTAAGAACTGACAATTTATCCTTCATTAAACTTCAGTCGACATCGTCTTCACCCACTTCCTTAGTACACACCCATGCAAGTGACATAAAAAGGTTTTAATCGATTTCCGATGTGATTTCCAACAAATTTTAAAAGCGTTTCCATCAGTTTAGCTGGAATTATTACAGCGGAAACATTACCGGTATCCTGCTTTCAGTGTCGTTTCAGAAGCAATTCATTCTAGACGAATTTTCAGCGACTGAAATGGTGCCAGAGAATTTTACTCTTTCACTTGTAGTTCCAGAACTCTTGATTAAGCTGTAGCGGAGCAGGGTGCATTCAAGTTAATTCACATTACAAGAGTTGCATATTATAAGGGTGATTCAGGTAGAAAGTGCTTTGAGAGAAATAGTTTGTGAGAGGATGCATCTGTATGGTTCTCATATCGTTGGGAGTAAATTAATTCGTATCTGTAAGAATGCAACAAGACTGCGAGAGAATTTAATAGTGATTTTTTTGCAAACGTTGAATGTTCATAATTTACCTCTTTTAGACATGTAAACAAAAATGGAGTGCGCAGAAGTATCTAATTGATTTTATTCTCTTAGTTGGAGTTAACACATAAATTTTTTTCAAAGTGTCTTTTGAAGGCAAAAGGTATTGTAACCTAAATTATGGTGATAGTCGTGATGCGGGAAGTGTTTACGATGGCAATATCGATGAAAATACTAATAACATCATTAACTTGCAAACCTAAATTTTGGTACATAGTATCTCTTTTAGTGAATTATCTTTAAAAAAAATTAGGAGATCGCAACTTTTGAATTTTGAAAAAATTTCTCCAAACTAGCGCTATTTAAGACCCCTGAAAGCCAAATCCGAGGTCGGCTTCTAACTTTATATGTTTATATGTTTATATATATATATATATATATATATATATATATATATATATATATATATATATATATATATATATATATATATATACATACATATTTTTGTGTCACACCGATGACTCAAAAAACAATGCGCCGATGACGATGAAATTTGACGAATACCTTCCTTTTGTGAGTGGCTTCGAAAAGTTCGTTAATCAGAAAAATCTGCTCAGTCCAAATAGATTAAACATTGCTTTGTTTTAATTAGGTAGTTGGATTTCCCCGGTCCGCGCCAGTTCTGAGCTGACCTTTAATGTATCGAATTACGACCACGTAATTATAGTACATGTTTGTAAGAAAAGAAATTCGGGACGCAGCAAGTGCATTATGGTAACAAAATTTTATTAAATGCTTCAAATTTGAATAGCTAAATTTGCTATTAACCTATAAGGTTCGCTGGCCAGGAAACTAGTTTTTTTCTGAAATATTCTTTTTCCAAAAAAGTTTTGTACATTTTTAAACAATAAAGTTACATTGATGGTATATGGTAGATTGTTCATACTGGTAACCAAATTTGATGCCTGCTTTCTTAAAAAAAAACACATGTTTGCTATTTTAAAACATTTTAATGAAAATTCACTACCATAACGCACTTGCTGAGTCCAGACTTTTTATTGATATAACTCGTTTACTACATTTCAAGGATCGACTATTATTTGTGACTTACGCAGCTACTATATATATATATATATATATATATATATATATATATATATATATATATATATATATATATATATATATATATATATATATATATATATATATATATATATTGTAATAAACGAATTCTAAATATCAACGGTTGTAGCAGGAACTTAGGTATGTGACAGAGAAAATAATTTAAGATTTAGACGTTTAGGAAGAGGTTGTTCAAAATCACAAGCATAGTTTTTTTGTATGGTATAATGTATAATTTGAATTAATAATAAATAGTAAATTATATATATATATATATATATATATATATATATATATATATATATATATATATATATATATATATATAGTGTGTGTTTCACTGTAACTGGCGACCATTCATTGTTTTATAACGGGTCAACCGATTTTCAATTTTTTGAAACAAAGTACTCCAAAAGCTCTACATGCTGGTATGCATTATTTTTAAGATTCGATTTTTCCATAGCCTACTACGACAACAAATAAGACCCCAAAAATGACTAATAAATATCTATATTGATTTAGGCACAAATCCCAAGTTTCAATACCATAAGTTATACCGAGTGTTCACAACTTGAGTGCAAAAAATGAAAAAAAAATACTTTTTCAGAGTGCTCTGTGTAAACACGGCTCTGAGTGTCTTGCAAGTATTTGTTTGCCAATGGATTAAGTCACCTAGTGGACCGATTCACACCATAACATCCGTATATACAATACACTCCAGTATTTTTGAAAGTAGGTACACAACTTCATCGCTAAACAGGAAAGTTCTATCGGTTGGTTATCTAATTCCCTTGGCACTATAATGAATATTTCGAAGATGGCGTTTACTATCTTCATCAACATTGACATGAACAAAACGTCTACAGTTTGATAGTTGATATTATTTGGCAGTTCATATAATTTGGCAAGTCGTTGTCCACGCAATACGTAGCGAAATCGACACGAATATAATCATATTTTTAACAGTCAGTCAAAAAATTGAACTAAATAGACCTGTGGACGATAACCATGACATATCGAAAAGCTACGGCAGAATTTAACAGGCGTCATCATGATATTAAACCCGTGACAATTGCAAAAGTAAATATGCATTCTGATAGACCTGGGGCTATTGCTCGAACAAAGCGTACAAGAAATGCGATTAATCGTGCAGAAACGAGGAGAAACGAGCTCCAAGAACATGCGAAGACCAGCGGGAGACAACTAGGAAGAAATATTAACATGAAACCAACTAACGCTCGGAGGTGCCTGAAGCTAAACAAACAAAATGCCTATAAGCCAAAATTTTTGTATACCATGGAAAATGGCGATGAAGGTGTTAGAGTGGAATATTCATTATGGTGCCAAGGAAACTATTTAGCCAGTAGAGCTTTCTTGTCTAAAATAATGTTTAGCGATGAAGCTACTAGCACAACTAACTTAGTGGTGTCTTCCCAAAATCAAGGTATTGGTCTCATCAAAATCCAAATTGGATAATAAATTGTAAGAGGCAATACTCTTCCTAAATTTATATCTGGTGTGACATATTCCACAATAAAATAATAGGACCATACTTTTTTGGGGAAAATCTCAATGCAAAACATTTTCTTAACTTTTTAAATAAAGAATTATGGGACGCTTTAGAAGATATACCTATAAGACTAAGACCGGACATGATTTTTCAGCTAGATGGTGCTCCTATGCACCATGCAAGAATAGTAACGGATTGGCTGGAAACAAAATCTCGGGTGAAATTAATAGGACGGAACCGTCCCCTAATTAGATGGCCTCCTGCTCAGCCGACCTAACACCAGTTGATTATTTCCTTTGGATCACACTCAAAGAAAAAGTTTATCAAGATCGTCCAAACAATCTGAACAATTTAAAAGAAAAAAATCCCTGACGTGTGTAGATCTATTACGAAAAGTTACTGGCAAATGTTGGGGCAGACTGGCAAAAGTTGTGGCAGAGGGTGGTTTAATTGAACCGGTACCATTTTAAATTGGTTCTATTTTACTCAATACTCCCTTTGTTATCTTTTCTTGTTTTCTAATATATCTATGTATTTACAAGTTCCTTAAAATATAAAAGTATTTACAGTATATACATTATTTACACTTGATATAAATCGAAATATAATGCCTGGTCGGTTCTTCCTACTGCGAAACGGAATTGGGATATTTCTTTCGGGCACGACGCCTTTTCAGAGTTCTCAGGTTACTGCCTAGCCAGCCGACGGTGAGCTTTCAGGTCTTTTTGGTGTGTGTGGGGAGGGGCGAAGGGGGTCATATGGAATAAGCTTCCCTTGTTTAACACGCAGGACTCAGCATCAGGTACTAAACAACTTTGGCTTTTTGGCCAGACCAGCGGGTTACGATCGGGAATCAGCGCCGCTCATAGGCACCCTGGTCGGTCAGTACATTGAGGGAATAGGGGCGCTAACTCCCAGGAATCAACAACTGGGGCAGGCGTTTTAGACCAAACTAGATCGTACCATGCTATTACATCCAGTAGCCAACATCTGTTGTAATAGCCGGCAAATAATTTACCACACTGCAGTATAATATCGGGGCAAACTCACCTAAGGCTGACACACTCTGCTTACTGCTTACCGTCTATGTCGGTGTGTCGGTGACTGCTCGAAGTGAGCTGATTTTCCTTGAATTCTCGGCCTCCTTTTATATGCGCCCGTCAGTGATAAAATGTAGATAGCCGATGATAGGACATTGTCACCTGATTAATACATATTTTCGTTTATCTAAAACCACTTTTTCTCCGTATCTTGTGTTTGTTCTTTAAAAAATTGCATTAAATAAATTAATATTTATAAATTTATTTGGTGCATATATGTTTAATTGCATTGTATAGAGGTGTATTTTTTCACCTCGTTACACTGTATTAGCCTATAAAAAAAATTGAACGCAGCATATGCGTTATGGTAGTGAATTTTCATAGAAATGATCTGGCACAAAATATTTTATTATAACTTTTTTTTCTTGTAAGATAGAAATCTAAATTTTGGTGTATAGTTTACTTTTTATATTGTACACCTACCTACCAAATTTGGTTATCATATATTTTGTATTTTTTAAGAAATTTTTTTTTTCAAATGAAAACTCAAATTTTTCCCGGAAAACCTCGTCCGATTTTTTTGATTAACTAACTTATCAAAGCCATTTACAAAAGGAAGGTACATGCCAAATTTTATCAAAATCGACCTATTATTCTTTGAGAAAAAATTTTTTTTCGAATAAAAACTCAACATTTTCCCGGAAAACCTCGTCCGATTTTCCTGACTAACAAACTTGTCAAAGCCATTTTCAAAGGGAAGGTACATGCCAAATTTTATTAAAATCGGCCAATTCTTTTTTGAGATAAGAATTTTTTTCGAATGAAAACTCAAAATTTTCCCGGAAAACCTCGTCGGATTTTCCCGCCTAACGAACTTATCCAAGCTATTTACAAAAGAAAGGTACATGCCAAATTTTATCAAAATCGGCTCATTATTTTTTGAGTTATCGGTGTGATATATATATATATATATATATATATATATATATATATATATATATATATATATATATATATATATATATATATATATATATATATAAACTGAAACTGACCCCGGATATGGGTTCTAGGGGTCATAGTTCGCGCTCATTTGCAAAATTTTTTTTAAAATTCAAAAGTCGGGATCTCCCCATTAGTGAATTTTTTCTACGAAAATTCACTAAAAGTAGGAATTAAATACATTTCATCACCTTATTTGAATTGAATTGATCTAAATTAAGCACAATGCATTATTTCCTGCAAAGTAGAAGCATGAATTGTGAATCTACTTATTTTTAAAACTTCTTGGCGCATGTAGTAACAACACCGCCAGGTTGAGATCTTCAAAATTTTCGTACTTATTAAGAACAATCTGTGAGATATGCGGATGATATTGTGTCAGTTAATACACTATGTGACTCTTAATCCATTGGCAATCTAATGTTTGCAAGACACACAGTAGCATTTACATAGGGCACTCTCAAAAAGTCGTTGTTTTCATTTTTTTTACACTCAAGTTGTGAAGACCCTGTATAAGCTGCGATATTGAAACTATATGTATGTATATATATATATATATATATATATATATATATATATATATATATATATATATATATATATATATATATATATATATATATATATATATATATATTGTTACATTCTACGGGGTTCTGTATTTGTTGATTAACAAAACAGAGCTTTCCAAACTACTAATTTATTATTACCAACCAGTTTCCAACACCAGTGTCAACTAAAATAAATCTCTTCTCTATTACTAAATGTCCATAGAACTATATTCCACTATCGCCTTCCATAATCGCTTCCTATACACCAACACTTACTGTTAACTCGCTTTATACTCTATGATCACTTTCACCACCTTATTCAATACTAACTTATTCTGCGCACCACACGTCTATTTATACTGTCCCTAGATATTCTAGACCTTATACACTATTTTACACCTGTCACTTCTGGTCCCTTCTAGAAGTATCATTCCAGAGCGTTCGCTGTACCAACACGCTACCATAGAAGATAGAAGTAACAAAGTTCCTAAACTTAATTTTCATAGACAAATGTGAATATATATATATATATATATATATATATATATATATATATATATATATATATATATATATATATATATATATATATATATATATAACATATAAAAACTACAACTTACCCCGGATATGTGTTCTAGGGGGCCTAGTTCGCGCTCATTTAAAGAAATTTTTTCCAAATTTAAAAGTCGCAATCTCCTCATTAGTGAATTATTTTCAGAAAATTGGCTAAAGAGGTTAAGAAATAATTAATTTGGTAGGATTAATCTATCTTTACATTTTCATTATATATATATATATATATATATATATATATATATATATATATATATATATATATATATATATATATATATATATATATATATATAACATATAAATATAGTTGAGAAATTATTTTCGCAAATTTCAAATTAAACTTTTAAGTGACAGACTTAAGTAATCTTCTTATATCTGGCAGCTTGTGACATAAAAATATCAGTATTGTTTTGCTTATATTTTCCTTTACTTCCACTGGTTCAAATTTCCGTGAAAAGTTAAGAAAAAAAAATAACTTTTTCTTTATTTCAATTCTATTTACGGATTAGGTATATAATTTTATATAATTTGAATTTTAAGTATTTTGGATGCAAATTTTTGTGTGATAAATATGTAATCAATTTTTTTAAAGTATTTCTGGTAAAATCATTTTTGTGAGATTTTTGCGAAAGGTTTCTAATTATAAATTAATGTTTAATAAAATATTGTAAAAAAATGTTTTCGAATTTTCGTGAATAAAATTGTTTGTAAATTTGCAAGAAAATCTTTTTTCATTGAAGTTTTGTCAAAAACTCTTGTGAATAAGTACATGTTGGCAGATGGGTAACAAGAAGCTCCTTGGCCAGGAAAATCGGATTCGTTTTGTCGGAAACATTTTAAGCTTATTTCCGAAAAAATTTTTAGTTAATTTTCTTTTTTCTACTTTTTCAAGCAATAAAGTTATTTTGATGAAATATGTACATTTTTTCTATTATATAGGTTATAATAACTGTTCAGTAAAATTGATCCATGCTTTCATTAGAAATATATATATATATATATATATATATATATATATATATATATATATATATATATATATATATATATATATATATATATATTGCCATGAAAAACTACCATAACGCACTTGCTGCGTTCTCTCTTTTTAGTGAATTTTATTTAAAAAGAATCACTAATGATAAATATCGATTTAAATGCTAATAACTTCATTAACTTACAAACCTCAATTTTAGTACATTGTATGCCTTTTAGTGAATTTTCTGAAAAAAAATTGATGAGATCGCGACTTGTAAATTTTGAAAATTTTTTGACAAATGAGCGCTATTTAGGACCGTTGGAACCCAAATCCGAGGTCGGTCTCAGACTTTATATACATATATATTAAAATAAGTTTTGGTGATAGAAGGTGTTCCCGAGGATGCTAAAAGAAATTGTGTCAATACAACAACAAGCATAGCTTATTTGTAAGATGCGGTGTATAATTCTAATTACAAATAAATAAATAAATAAGTATGTATATATATATATATATATATATATATATATATATATATATATATATATATATATGTATGTGTGCGTGTGTGTTTGTGAGACCGATAACTCAAAAAATAACACGCCGATGACGATAAAATTTGGTAGATACCTTCCTTATGCAAGTGGCTTGGATAAGTTCGATAGCCAGGAAAATCTGCTCAGCTCAAATAGATTGAACAATGCTTTGTTTTAATTAGATAGTTGGATTCCCCGGTCAGTGCCATTTTGAGCTGACCTTTAATGTATCGAATTTCGACCACGTATTTATAATGCATCTTTGTAAGAAAAGAAATTCGGGACGCAGCAAGTGCGTTATGGTGGCGAATTTCTATTAAATGATTCAAACTTGAATAACTGAATTTGTTATTAACCTATAAGATTCGTTGGCCAGAAAACTAGTTTTTTCGGGAACATTTTAACTTTATTTTCGAAAAAGTTTTGTATATTTTCAAACAATAACGTTATTTTGATGATATATGGTACATTGTTTCTACTATATAGGTCATACTGGTAACCAAATTTGATGGCTGCTTTCTTTAAAAAAACACATATTTGCTATTTAAAACATTTATATGAAAATTCACTACCATAACGCACTTGCTGCGTCCAAACTTTTTACTTCTCGTGAATTAAATGTCGTTATTAAAATTGTTATAATATTATAACAATATCTATCACAATACTACGATATTTATCGCACTGTTGTAATCTGTAGGGTATTATAGTTTGAAAAACTGGACTTGTTAGGAGCAACGTAAAGGAACGCTGAAAGGAATGCTATCTCCAGACTCGTGGTAGGCAAGCTGTTGAAGTCATATCGGTAACCCAGATCGCGAGGATTTGTATTTCAACTTGATTACACTTTGCAGTGGAAAGCCAAACTTTTACGTGTGGCTAACTATATCTCATGCTAATCTCACAGAATGTTGGTTGACTTCCTTTGAACACTCCACCAGCTTCTGATTGTTCAGGAATATGTTCGTCGGCTTATTTTCCCAAAATAAAGCCGCAATTTTGCTCTATACTTTGTTAAATAGCAGAAGCAGTTGCTGTAACATGATAAGAACAACCATCGTGAAGTTTACAAAAGGTTTGAATTAATACCATGTTTCCACCTTCTACAGTATGTTTAGAATGCCAAAACATTGTTTGGATAAGACTAGGATTTCGGGTTGTATGAAGTATTTTAATGAATTGTAGCGAATATATTTAGCGAATTCGTAACATAACCCGAAAGATTAAAGTAAATCGAATTTACATAGCAAATCAATAAACAAAACATTTCCTAAACAAATCTCCATGAATTAGTGAACGACTTATAAGGTTGGTATACTTATCTGCAAAATCGGAGATATCTAAAATTACTTCACTGTATAGTAAGACAGTAAGTACTTACAATTTATATTTTACATATAAGTACGCTTTGGAAAACCCAACAGTTATGGTATATTACTACAGCAAGTAGGGTCCAATAAAACACGTACCACATTCGTAAGAAGTGGTAAATAAAAAACCAACACTACAAACAAAAAGAAACGAGAACAATTTCATCCTACTTCTGATGTTTAATGAGTACTTGACAACGAATGATATGTACCCCTCACAATAAACTCGCCAAATCAAAATATTCACGGCATCACATGCAAATTTCCCCGTGACGAACCAAGAAACACAACCGTCGTCACACTATCTTTGAATAGGTGTACAAGAGTTATGGTATACATACATATATATATATATATATATATATATATATATATATATATATATATATATATATATATATATATATATATATATATATACAGGGTCGCTGATAAGTCTGGAAACGGTCGATTATCCGGGAAAATATACAAGGTGTCGAAAAAAGTTTTATACAAAAGTTTTTGGGTTCTTCAATGTCTACTAGGCGGTGATAATTTCATTTATACAGGGTTGGTCATACAGGCGTGGCACACCAATATTAATTTTTTTTAATGGAACACCCTATATATTATTCGATATTTCAATCCTTCTCTTAATTTTGAGCAACATTTATCAGAAGCATGATGTACATAAACTCAATCGTTTCCGGGTAAAAAAATAAATAAAAATAAACGCTATTGTTTTTAAAATCTATTGGATGAAGAACAAAAATAAATGAAAAGTAGAATATCTCTTGAAAACAATCTGTGAGTGTGAAAAGAACCGGTTGCGATGTTTTTAACATTGTTTGAAATCCTATTTTATAAGATGTTCAAAGTGTTCTCCATTGACCTCCTGACAATAATGAATTCGCTTAACAAAACATTGCACTGCATTTACAAGAGCGTTTTGAGGAATGTTATTAATTTCATGCACAATCCTTGCTTGCAACTCTTCAATATTCTGCGGTCTATTTTGGTAAATTAAATTTTTTACATGACCCCACAAAAAAAAGTCAAGCGGCGTCATGTCGGGAGACCTAGCTGGCCATTCAATAGTTCCCCTGCGCCCTATCCATCTGCCAGGAAAGGTTTGATTCAGATATTCCCGTACCTCAATTCCAAAATGAGGGGGTGCCCCATCCTGCTGAAACCATATTTCTTTCGCTGGTAGATTTGGGTCGTTATTGTTCGGAAATAATCGACTAACGTCTGGAACAATTGATTCTTGCAAAAGTGTCAAATATCGAGCAGAGTTCAAATTACCGTGTATAAAATAAGGTCCTATGATATGTCCACCAATAATAGCACACCAAACATTTACTTTTTGCGGTCTTTGGGTGTGAATTTGTTCCATCCAATGTGGGTTTTCGTCTGACCAGTACCTACAGTTGTGTCGGTTGACTTGTCCATTCAAACAAAATGTAGATTCGTCGGAAAACAAAATGTGGTTGGCAAAGTTAAAATTTTGGCGTAACTTCTCCATAATAAGTTCACAGAACTCGATTCTGCGATCAAAATCGTCTTCACTCAGTTCTTGCAATAAATGAATTTTATATGGACGGAACTTTTCCCGCTTCGTAATCTTTTGAATTGAATATCGACTCATATTGTGATTTAAAGCCAATTGCTGTGCCGAAGTTTTCGGATTTTCCACCACATCCAATATTACATTCAAAGAATTTTCTTCATTTCTAACGGTTACTGGCCTTCCAGTTCTAGGTTTATCCTTGATACCGCCAGTTTCGTGAAAACGATGCAAAGTTTTCGAAACTGTGGATTTGGAGATCGATTCCCGCTCAGGATGCAACTCATTGAACATAATCACCACTTGAGCAAAACTTCGTGTTCTATCACCGTACCCTATCATCATTAAAATTTCGATACGTTCGGTTTCACTTAAACTTGCCATTTTGCACAAAAACTGTTGACACTAAATTACTAATGTTTCAAAACTGTTGACACTGAATGAATGTTTGACATTCGTTGTCCTGGAAACATTTTAAAACAAAAGAATAATACTGCGTTTCTTATGGGCATCTTATCTTATCTTGGGATTCCAAACAATGTTAAAAACATCGCAACCGGTTCTTTTCACACTCACAGATTGTTTTCAAGAGATATTCTACTTTTCATTTATTTTTGTTCTTCATCCACTAGATTTTAAAAACAGTAGCGTTTATTTTTATTTATTTTTTTACCCGGAAACGATTGAGTTTAGGTACATTATGCTTCTCATAAATGTTGCTCAAAATTAAGAGAAGGATTGAAATATCGAATAATATATAGGGTGTTCCATTAAAAAAAAATTAATATTGGTGTGCCACGCCTGTATGACCAACCCTGTATAAATAAAATTATCACCGCCTAGTAGACATTGAAGAACCCAAAAACTTTTGTATAAAACTTTTTTCGACACCTTGTATATTTTCCCGGATAATCGACCGTTTCCAGACTTATCAGCGACCCTGTATATATATATATATATATATATATATATATATATATATATATATATATATATATATATATATATATATATATATATATATATATATATATATATATATATATATATATATATATATATATATTGACGAACAACACTTATTAACACGAAGTTAGATATCTTAATGTTTAACAATGGAATTAAACTGCGTAGTATGCAAAGTTCATATCATCCATTCCTAACGTGTTTTCTTTTTGTTTATTTTTGAATCTTTTTTGTTTACCTTTTGTTTACTTATTTATTTCTATATATCTTTTCTGTTCTTAAACTCAGCCAATCAACGCTCTCTTTCTTTATTATTTGCGGTCCTGACAGAACACATTGATTGACGGTATTTCAGAATTGACAAATTATATGTAAGCAAAGCGCCATCTATGCGTGACGAATCTAACGGCATAGATGGTTGAAAGTGCCAAGAAGATATCTGTTGTTATCGAGAATATTGGTTTCTATTTTTTTTTTTTTTTGGTTTAATTTGACTGGTCTCGATAATTTTTTCATTCGGCTACGGACATAGGTACAACATAGGTGATGGATTCGTATATCCGGTACAACCAGCATAGACAACACAATTTACATGTACATCGCTATAACCACATATTATTTTCTCAAATTAGGAGATGAGACAAGGACACATATTTTCACGTCTAGGGGTCCTTCAAAACGACTTTCTGACACTACAACTGGACCGCGGAAAGAAGGTTTTCAACACTAGGACAAACAGATGAGTTTACATGGTATTTACATTAAATATGTGCCACCTAGTAATGGTGATTAATACAAGAATATTAGTAAAACTTAAAATTAAATAACTTGACTAGTTCGGTGTTGCCTTATATAATATCCTAAAGTTTTGCTTCTTTAATAAATCAGCATATGACATATAGAATTACTAATCGTGTGTTATATCCAGCGTATAGTAAGGTCCTTATATTTTTTGGTAATTCTACACCTTCTTTTAATAGATTTATTGTCATTAAAGTTCGTGGTTGATTATATTTTGGGCAACTAAAAAAAAGATGGTCGAGGTTATCGATACTTGTCCCATCACAATCACAGAACGGGTTATTTGTTATCCTCATCTTATGCAGGTGTGCTTTGAAGCAGTCATGACCGATAGACGTTCTCACAAGTGGGATGTGGAGGAATCTGAGGATGTCCAGTTTACGGTATATGGCCAAGTCAAAGACTTCTGGGTGTGGATTTTGTCTACTGTGGTGTTATTATTATTTATATTAGAAGCATCAGCATGTCTTTCTGAAGAAAATATATTATCACAGCTATTTGGAAGGTATGATTCAATTTGCATCACTGTTTTTGATATGTGCCAAAAATGTGAAACAACTGACATATATCCAAAACGATGAGCGCCGAAATTTTTTTTACAAACATGCATTATAATCCGATGGAAAATTCAAATATGCAATAATATAAAAGATGCTCGATTTAAAAAATTTATCACCAACGACTTATAGACTTATCGCCGAAAATTCGTTAAAAATTATAGAGTATCAAGCTATACTAGTGGCCCTTGCAGTGACCGTAATTTATTAGAGTTTTAAGTTTAAACGTTATTGATGTTCGTTTGTCATAGAGTATACGTCTATAATCTCAGTCCCACTGTTTGACGCCGGAGTTTTATGTGTTTTAGATTCCACGTGTTAATTAAAGGTCAGCTCAGAACTGGAATGCGACTGTCTAATTAAAACAAAACATTGTTTAACCTATTTGTAACACATATTATACATACATTTTATCTTCCTGCACTCCGCCTCGATATGAACTTTAACTATGTCAAATATCACACTCAACAATTATTTTTTTCACTCTATAACTAAAACTCCTGCCAAAGCATCAAAGCAAGGTTATATTTGAAATGAATTTTCTGGAAACACTTTAGTAAAATGAGGAACAATGACGGTTGAATCTGAAACTTAAGGGCCTGTAAAACACATTTCTTGTGACATTTTCTCCACATAACCCGTATTCGTTCCAGGTTCTTTGTTATTTCCGGAGATACCAAAATTACCCTGATCGCGCACCAATTTAACAAACCACCATAAGCAAAAACTGAAAAAAAAAGATATTCGGACATGTCCGACATTAACATAAATCTGAAAGACCTTTAAAAACTTATCACCGCAAGATAATCCACATTCTTCGCTTTACCAGTTTAAATTACCGCATGACATATGAAAATCAACAGCTTATCATGCATAAGCAAATGTATCATATATGTATAACGTTTTTTCGGTACAATATTTATCTGAGAATGACAAATTGTAGGAACCAGTTCTCCAAACAAATTCAACAGCTGTGCTTCAAAAAAAAAGTGGTGCAAATTGATTAATAACTTCCACATAGCTGTGATGATCTACTCTTATCAGAAAGACATTCTCACGAAATTAATTTAGGGTCCATGACTTGACCACAAATAAAATATTCATATGTCTGTACCCATAAACTTCTGAAACGTTATATTACTCGTGTTTTAACGAAAAAATGTCAATTTTCACCAAATCACCGCTCATTTATCCCCTACCCCCTGAAGCGATCTTACCCCAAAACAATTCGAAGTGTTCCTTAACCGGGTACCAAATTTGAGATTATATCTGAGTTTATTCGAAAGTAATTGCGCCTACTAATAGACAGACGTACACGCCGACAGACCAACCAACCGACAGACAAAAAATTTTTGTTCTAGGACCAAGTTTTCTATAGGTTTTGAGACTTTTGACGCTGTTTTACCGACAAAAAAATTTCGAAATTTCTGTCACCGATATTGCACCCCCCACGCATTCAACCCCTAATTTAGTTTCAGTACAGAATACCAGATGTTTGATAAAAGTTTATAACAAAGCGAACCGTTCGTTGGTCGGATGCTCACTACATACCAAATTTAAAGATGATATCTTAATTCGTTATAAAGTTATCGTGGCTAGAAACAGACAGACATGTTTTGACACTTTTTACGACGTTGAAGCGACACATTTTTTTGGAAATTTTTGTCGTCGCTACCATACTTCCAAGCATTTTTTTTCGAATGAAGAAATTTTTACGTAAACGGTGTAGTCAGTCCACAAAGCTACCGATACTGGGCTACAAAAAATGTCAGGTGGATGATGGAGGTACCCACTCATCACCTTTTAAAACCCAATGGCTGGTGTGGGTAGTGAATAATCAAACCATTTGCCCTCGGGTTTTTGATCTAATGCTAACAGGTAAATATATTTAAATTTTTTACAAGTAGACCTAATTTCGCAAGAGGGACCTGACTTTCCAGATAACCATCTCTTTCTTCAACACGATGGAGCACCTCCACACTATATAGTACCAGTCCGCACTTGTGTCAGGTCAGGTGCTTTAGAACAGGTGAATTGGTAAAATATGATCTGTAACGTAGCCACTAAGTTCCACTGATATCAGCCCAATGAATTTTCTCTTTTGCGGTATATCTAAAATCAAAAGTTTGAAAGAACAGACCAAACAATTTAGACCGACCCAAGAGGAGGTTCGATAAAAATAGCTCCTATACCTACGAAATTTATTGGTAAAATTCTGAATGCAGCAACTAGCGAATTTTCATTAAATGATCAAATTTTAATAACTGAATTTTCCATCAACCTAAGATTTTGATATATAGTATAGTATTTTTCTATTTTGTCATTTTTGTGTTCAGAGCGTTCTGGAATGGATTTCTGCGGACAAACATATTGATGCAACTCGAAAAAAAATCCTTAGTGGAATTTATCTATTTCGATGAAGTGAAGTAAGTTTAAATACTCGTATGACTTGAAAGGCAAAGTTAACATAGAAATCATCAAAACGTCTACTGTTATTTAATTACAGAGAACGACATCTGCGGAAGTTAGAAATAGAGGTGTAAAATGTTAACCTGTCACATCCTCGCACTTTCAATTATGCAGATATTCAAATGCCCTACATATGCGGCTCGCTTGTGTAAAGCATTAGGATCATTATCATAGTAAATGTTACCTCGTAGACGTGCCCTTTAATACAGACGATAATGATTCAAAATTTTGATGTACTACTCTGCAGTAAACGGTAAGGGCTGCCGCGCTCCCAAGCCGCAGTCAAGAGGTGATAAATGGGGAGAGCTTTCTCATTTAGACGATCATTTAGAGAAGATGCGAGCATTGCTAACTTGCAAAATAAACAGATTGAAATCGCTCATGATATATGTTACACGAAAGGAGCATTTCAACTAGCTTTGGATGCGATCCAATCTGAGAGTCTGAATCGTAACGCCTTTTTTAAATTTTCACGGTAATTTATAAAACCACAAGCCATTTAATTAAAAAAACACTGAGATAAAGTGCACCGAGGCCAATTCTCTGGGAGGCGCCACTTAGTTAAAGAATTATACGTGTGTATATATCAAGATCTAGAAACGTGCTAACTCGAAAGTTCCCGCTATAAAGTTTTAACTTTGCAAGCTGTTCCTTTGTTCCTATGTAGTTTTAGTTTCAAGTAGGAAATTTTCGTTTTTAAAAATATGGTTGTACAGTTCAAGTTATAAATTTTCGTAACGATTGAAAACCTAATAAGCCCAATCTATTCTTATGTTTAAAATATGTTGTATGATTATGGTATTTTAACAGCATCGGAAACGTGGTTGCCAAGATTGTTGTGGGAGATGTAGTACAGACAATAGAGAATTTTTTTCTGCATTAAACTACAAAAGTTATTTTTATTTGATAGATAGGTTCAAAATTTCGTACTGAATGTAAAAACACAAAATCCTTACAAATTAGGAGGGCGGAAGTGCCGCCATTTTGAGAAAAACCGTTTCGACCTATATCTCCGTAACCGTGCACTTTAGACCAAAAATGGTAATGACCTTTATTGTAGATAATTGCATTTTTCATCTTTTTTGTTAATTTTTTTTTGTATCACTCACCGTTTACAACTTATACAACTATTAGCATTCATTTATTGAGTTTTTTACCTATATCTTTGTTAATAATTGTTTAAAAAATAAAATGCTTATAACTTAACTTTTCAATCGACAAATTTTATAGAACCTTGACTTAAAACTTTTTTTTCTAAAATTATTATTAGTGCATTTTCTTTAAAAAATTCAGAAATGAGGAGTTTTGAATTTATATATATATATATATATATATATATATATATATATATATATATATATATATATATATATATATATATATATATATATGTATATGTATATGTATCACACCGATAACTCAAAAACTAATGGGCCGATTTTAATTAAATTTGGTGAATACCTTCCTCTTGTAATTGGCTTGGATAAGTTCGTTAGCCAAGAAAATCAGCCCAGGTTTTCCCGGAAAATGTTGTGTTTTCTTTCGAAAAAAAATTATATCTCCGGAAATAACAAAGTCACGGCAACTAGATTTGGTGCACAGGTTTTATGTCATTATAGGTAAATCACCTACCAAAATTTAGCTCTGTAGGTTCAAAGACAAAAAAGTTATAGGCATTTAAAGAAAAATAAATTGGGGTTTTCCTCAAAACGTCAAAGTCGCGATTTAAAACGTCAAATATGGCAACATTTACGCAAAGAACCTGAAACTAATATAAGCTATGGAAAAAAAATGTCTCAAGAACAATGTTTTAGAAAACCTGAAGTCTTAGCTTCAACCGTAATTGTCCTTCATTTTACTAAAATATTTCCAGAAAAATTTGTGGATTGAAAAGTTGAGTTATAAGCATTTTATTTTTTAAACAATTATTAACCAAGATATAGGTAAAAAAGTCAATAAATGAATGCTAATAGTCGTATAAGTTGTAAACGGTGAGCGATACAAAAAAAAATATTTAACAAAAAAGATGAGAAATGCAATTATCTACAATAAAGGTTATTACCATTTTTAGCCTAAAGTGCACGGTTATAGAGATATAGACCGAAACGTTTTTTCTCAAAATGGCGGCACTTCCGCCCTCCTAATTTGTAAGGATTTTGTGTTTTTACATTCAGTACGTAATTTTGAACCTATCTATCAAAAAAAAAAAAAAACTCCTGTAGTTTAGTGCATTATGGACAAGAGTAACGGGCTCCTCTATTGCCTGTACTATATGGTATTTTAACAGCATCGGAAACGTGGTTGCCAGTATTGTTGTGGGAGATGTGGCTGTTATTAAGAGGTGATAGATATCGCGGTGGTGGAGGAGTGTGCATGTGCATTGTGCATGTGCATACGTCATGGGGTAACATTTAATTTATCGCTGGAACCTGCCGACTCGTGTGAATAGTTATGGGCAAAAGTAAAAGAATCTGGTTACAAAAATATAGCGATAGGTGTTACCTATAGACCAGGTAGTAAAAGCAACGGCAGCTTTATATATCATTAGGGGAAGTGTTGTTAGCGAATTTTCGAAAAAATTTAAAACTTTAAAATTTACTATTAAAAAAAAGATTCTAAAACAAATTCAAGTAAGGTAAACGAATTGTGGCAAGTGTGTTTTACAAAGTCTTAAGTTTTACCCAAACATTTGCAGAAAGTTCATTTTAAACAGACTCTTTCTCTGATCACTAAGTGAAGATTGGAAGCTGTGATGAGCACTGATAAGTACACTTGGAGAACCCAAATCACCACAACACATCTTAAAAGACCTGACGATCGTTTCACTAACCAAATTAGCGTCATCAGAGAATGAAAAATTCCAACTACTTTAAAAACTAACATCACCTTATATACCGGATCTTAGGTAAAGAGACCAAACTGAGATGGGAGAATAATCGCAAAAAAATTCTGCAGTGCATTGTATTTTTATCGCCGGACGAGGTCTTTGCACTGTCCGTACTAACTAAAATTTACCCACGAATTAGAAATTAATAATAAATTACTTTTTATAGATGTACTAGTTATCAAGAATAAAGACACTTTAGAATTCGATGTCTATAGAAAGAAAACCACCACTATAAGCTACATTCCGAACTACTCACATCGTACGTATGCGCAAAAAATGGCCAGTCTAATTTTTTAGTAAATCGGTTAATTAATTTTCCTTTAAACAAAGTAGATATACCAAATAATTAAATTATATTAAGAACGTGACTGAATATAACGGATACACTGCTTGCCTGGTGGAAAAAGTAATCAGCAAAGAGAAAACAAAGAAAATGTTGACGGAATAAACAACGTTTGGAAAAGAGAAATCCGAAAATAACTTTGTTTGCTTACCATTTGAACCTCGAATCACGAGGGGTCTAGATATAATTTTTTTTAAGTCAACTTGCAGCTAACATTTTCGACAAAAAATACCTTTAAAAACTTGCAAGGTAACCCAAAAGACAAGGATAGCACGGACAACATGTCGGGAATTTATGAAATAAGTTGTAAAGATTGTAATCTTAAGTACGTCGGATAAATAAAAAAATCGATTGGAATTAGATTCAAAGGACACTTAGCCCAAATAAGTTGCGGTACTATAGATAGATCTTCCGTCGCCCGACATCATCACGTTAATGAAGATAGTCTGAAATTAATAAAAAAATGTTAGCCAAGACCGCTAAACTCCTTCGAGAGTATATATATATATATATATATATATATATATATATATATATATATATATATATATATATATATATATATATATATTGCGAAATATAATAACAACACAAAATGTATCAACATTTCACCACCGCCGATTACGAGTCACCTGATCGACTGCTTCGCTAAATAAAATTCCCACGTCTCAACACGTCCTAAAGATAACATAACAATATAGATAGTTCCGCCAAAGGAAAGCATGTTAATTTAGTTGTCGTTGAACCTTTTCAAAATCATTAGAGATGGACACCTTTTAGATAAGTTAGTAGGGACAGTGCACAGACCTCGTCCGGCGATAAAAATACAATGCACTACAGAATTTGACTGCGATTAGTTTCCCATCTCAGTTCGGTCCCTTTACCTAAGATCCGGTGTATAAGGTGATGTTAGTTTTTAAAGTAGTTAGAATTTTTCATTCTCTGATGACGCTAACTTGGTTAGTGAAACGATCGTCAGGTCTTTTAAAATGTGTTGTGATGATTTGTGTTCTCAAAGTCTAATAATCTCTTGCTCTGAGGTTTAAATTAGAGAGCTTGCGATTTAGTAGTCTAATGTTTTCATTTTACTAACAGGCAATAGATCGAAACAAAAAGCAGAATCACCTCAGAAACCAGAAAACAGTAACAAAGGGTTATACGCTAGATACATATTTGACAAGGAAGTTGTATTCATCAGTAGCAGCTGTCATGAAACTAATGTATGGATAAAATTATCTTGTTAGTGAATTTTCTTAATGAAAATTTACCAATAAGATAATGTTATCCATACAGAGAGGTAACGTGGGCGAGACTTTCGGAAAATGTTTTCAAATGGGCCCGAATTAGGGCCAGTAGAACCCATATCGAGGGTCCGTAGTGTGAATGTATCTTAGACACAGTTTCTGGGTTAGTGGGCGCAAATCTCGATGTTTTTCATTAAATAGGTTAACAACTTGTGCCTGTGTTCTACACATATGACCATATCCGATCATCATTAATATTGTTCGCAGAGTTACAGTTAAGTATCGCATTATTAGATCAAAAATTAATTGAAATTATTGGAACAAAATTACGACTAATTTATTAGGACACCGTGCATTCGATACAATACACCTCAAAATAAAACCGAACTGTTAAATTTCACCTTTCACACTGCAAAAATTGGTATCTAATAAGAAACGATTAATGAGACCAAGTAAGTAAAAGACGAGATTAGAAATTTAAGATAAGAGTCAGTGAAGAATTCCAGAGAAGATTATTTCGTTGTGTGCAAGCGAATGAAGAACATTTTGAACATTAATTATAAGAATGGGACGTTTTTATTAAGTTTATTTTCGAAATTTGAATTTCAGGGTAAACTATATATATTTAGTTTTAATATTCCGGTATTAAATTTCCACCCTGTATTAGGGTTGCTATATTTTAAAAAATGGATACAGTGGTGGGAGTTTAATTTTTTTAACTTTGATTATAAGATAATGTTCGACAAATTAAACTTCACGTGCCTCAGCGTTTTCCACAAAAATTATTCTTTGCTAAATAATGAATTTTATTCCATAAGTGTGGTTCACATTTTATATATATATATATATATATATATATATATATATATATATATATATATAAATTGAAACTGACCCCAGATATGTGTTTTAGGGAACCTAGCCCGCGCTTAATTGAAGAATTGTTTCAAAATAACTTTGAAAAGCAGAACACTAAAATGCCGGCTGATTTCTATTCGATGCACTTATACATAGATTTTAATTGGGAATACATGTGACGTATTGCCGCTCCACTCTTTGATTGAGTTGCCAGATAACCTATCTAATCTATAAACATGCCCCTGGACCACCGAGGATCTTATTTCGTCATATTCGGTTAACCAAGGCTTTATGCGCACTACGCTATATCGTGTCAGAAAATATATTCCATAGGGAACAACATGCAGTTTCTTTCTAAAATACAACTGCATTGCAAATTTATGTGGTATTTAGGAATTATTTCAGACCTAGAAGGTTATTTTTGGTTACACGCCTACCTCTAATAATGTGTGCTACCGTAACAAAATCAAAATCTGCTTTAATGATAAAAGGTGGAAAGGCTACATTTTGTCTGAAGATTAGATCGGACTAATATTTTTTTACATCAATTTACCAACAATATTAGTAATCCGATGTTAACTAGAAGCTATATTTAGGAGTTTCCTTCATGAAACTATAATGCGACAAAGCCAAGGTCTAGTGGTATCGATTGTTGTCTAGTTATTTCGAAAAATATACGTTAATAAAACCCGTGCAGATCAATACTTCGCCACTCGATTGCCGGGAAGAACACGCGCGTTCTGCAAAACTGCAAATGTGCTATCAGATCAAAGGAGGAACTAACGTGATTTACAGGCTGCCAATTAAAGTTACACAAGCAGGATGAATAATTCCTATATTTTCTATTTTAAGATACTGCATAATGTTAAAAATATACAGTGTGCGGCAAAATTAAGGAATAAATTCACTAAAACTTGAACGATTTGTATTTTAATGAAATGCTCGGACACGTCTACTTTAGTTTTCAAAAATACACATTTTTGCATAACATTTACGTTTCTCCTACTCCTGCTTTTCAAGTCCGACGTCATCGACTTTTTTTAGTGACTTTTTTATTTTGATAGATCATTGAATTGTACATGCTACCATTAAAATTGATATCCCACAGAATAAGTCATTTAAAGAACGAAAAACATAAACTCTATTCATAACAACAATCAAAAGATAAAACCTCTTATTCAACAAATTAAAATCTTGTTTCGTTTAAATATAATGTTCGACTGCAATCCACCGACTTCTTGACAATAAGCAGATCTATTGACACATTCCTATTATACATTGCGAATGACGTCAGGGCTAATTCGACTAATTTCATACCTAATTCTATTTTTCGAATCTTCTAGGTCATTTGGTTTGTTAACATATATTTTTTATTTAAAAGACCCCTATAATGGGGGCGCAGGATTTGGGGACCTGGAGGGCACTTATTGTCCTCGCCTACCGATCCACTTACCAGGAAAGCAGTCATTTGAAACCTCGCGAACAGGACGTGCGAAGTGCGAAGGTGCACCGTCTTGGTGAAAACAAACCGCTTGGTAAATCGGGATCATCTTCATTTGGAAAACTTGCAGTAAGAGCAGGAATAAGCTCACTTCTTAGAAAATTATGACATCGCTGCCCAGTGAGAGTTTCTTTGAAGAGGAAAGAACCTCTGATTCTATCGTGGACAATTCTTGCCCACACGTTAACTTTACGAGGCTATTATGTATGTACTTCAGTCATCCAGTGAGGATTCTCTCCACTCCAATACCTGTAATTTTATTTATTCACTGTTCCATTTAGCCAAAATGATGCTTCGACCGAAAAAAGAATTTGGCTAATAAAGTTTGGATGACGGTTGCATAAAACATCCACTATTTCACAAAAATGTATTTATCGGTCAGTGTCATCCTCATTAACTTCGTACAGCAGCTGTATTTTGTAAGACTGGCAATTTTCTAATTTTAATGCACGTAATACTAATCGCTGAGAAATTACATAGTCTGCTACAATTGATAGAGATACAATATGAGGTTTTTCTCACACACTTAAAGTTTACCTGTTGTGATACAAACTCGCGTACCAAATTTTTTCTAATGATATACTGCAAACTATCGTTTACTGTACAAATAGTTATATCTCCACTGTAGCTGCCAATTATAAAAGGGAAAGATCGGCGAGGCTTACGGGTGTGGTAGAAATTAAAGCCCTAATTGGTTTGCTGTACTTGGCAGGTTGTTTAAAAGATAGTAGACTAAACACAGACGAGATGTGGGATAAAAACGGAACTGGAGTGGAAAGGTTTTTGATCACCATATCACAACAGCGTTTTTGGTTTTTACTTAGGTGTGTCAGGTGTGATGACATCGAAACGAGGATGGAAAGAAAACAAATCGACAAACTAGTCCCGATAAGAGACATTTTCGAAAAATTTGTAGACAAATGTAAATCATCTTACACATGTGGTGAATATTGCACAATCGACGAAAAACTGGAAGCGTTTAGGGGACGTTGTAGTTTCAAGCAGTATATACCCAACAAGCCAAGTAGGTATGGCATTAAAATATTCGCATTGGTGGATGCGAAAATTTTTTATACGTCAAATCTTGAGATATATGCTGGACAACAACGTGAAGGTCCCTATCGCGTTATTAATGACGCATGCAGTCTAGTCCAGCGACTAATAGTTCCTATATCCGGTACTAATATAAATATCACCTGTGACATATGGTTTACCAGTTTTCCCCTTATAAACATCTTGCTTAGTGACCATCGTTTGATTGTGGATAATGTAGATAAAATGTGTGGTTCCTATAATGTGGCTAGAAATACCAGAAGGTGGCCCATGGTAGATTTCTATTCTATGCTAGATATAGCAGGAATTAACTCCCAGATAATTTGTACTGCTAACAATGTAGATGTTTAAACCATTGCAAGGCGAAGATTTTTGAAAAATCTGTCAGTCGCACTTACAGAAGAACACATTCAGCGTCGTCCTCTCGAAACAAATGTGCCTCGTACTGTACGTGAACGAAAACAAATATGGCTGAAACTTCGACAGATACTGCAGAAGAGAATATCATTCCACCAGGCTAAAGAAAAAAATGTTACTTTTGTAAAAAAAATAATAACATATAGATTCTTCTGTAAAAAATGCAAAAAATTTGTATGCTTAACATATGCTGAATTTATGTGCAAAATTTGTGTCAATGATTAGACAATTAATTTAGAATAACTGTACTATATTTTTGTGTTCTTTTTACTTCATAAAACTTTGCTGAAATTATTTTGTTTCAAATTTTATTTGATTTAGAAAAAAAAATTATACTTACATTTTAGAGGTTTTTATTTGTTTTCTTACAACTTATTTCGAGTAAGTTGAGTTGTAGCTTTTGTTCTTAAGTTCATTAGGTTAATTATCACAAATAGATGAACAAAATAAGCTTTTTTTTAATAAAAAATGAATATGGGTATGACAGTCCCAGCGCCACCGGTAATGTTCAGTTCTACGGCGCCACCACCGTAGGGTTAATAGCAATTGCCGATTCATTGCTTTCAAACGCAATGTTCTCGTTTTGATGACATAACATATGCAAATTCTTTATATCAGAAAATCGATGATCGGCATTTCCGTACACAAAACGTTTCACTTTTATCAGTTTTTTTCTCGGCGACGGCAAAGGGTTTATGGGTCAGCATCTGCAAACATTGAACCTTTCTTATGGATATATAGATCTATCATATTGCCTACATATTGAAGATAGATAGATGTATCGGCCTACCCATAAGCTGACATCGACACTAAAGTTTCATATTATATTATAAAAATGCCAAGAATGATTCAGTTGTATGCCATTTCATTTTTATGTGCATATAATTTTTTCCAAGAAAGTGGCTGCTTGAAAGCTGTTATAAAAGCTTTAAAAGGTATATGTATTTTTTAAAGCAACCAATATAGGTGTAACTATCAATACTAGTAGTCTGTTACAAAATTATACAAGGAGGGTTTGTTGCTAAAATGCAATAGTTAGTTATTATGTTTAAAAAAGTAAATAGAGGGTACGCGCGAAAAATATACCTACTTAATTTCGGAATACTTCTTTTTAAAAAACCTTTATTTTGCCGAAGCAGGAGTTTACGCAACAAAAGCTGGCTATAAATTAAACTTACATTTAACTCTTTTACTGCACAATAATTTTCTCTACAATATAATTTACCTCAACATTCTGAGAAACCTAGATGTATGTATTGGGACATTATCTAATTAACCTATTATTATTACTTCCATATCGTCAATAGGTGTGGAAGTATGGCATCAGCGACAAAAATTTCAAAATTTATTTTTTTCGCCTAAACATCGGACAAATTGTCAAAACATATAGAAAACATGACTTGGGAACGAAATGTTTTTTGTCTGTCGGTGTGTCGGTAAGTCGGTCTGTATGTCTGTTTGTTTGTAGCCACGATAACTTTAGAACAAATTAAGATAACGTCTCAAAATCTTCTATACAGTTAACAATCGATAAACGAACGGTTCGGATTGTTCTTGGGTAAAATCGCTCCAGCGGATAGGGGAAGAACCTCTGGAATTTGTATTTTTCTGTTACTTCGCTCTTTGGATTGGATATTGGTTATACATTCATTTCAGGACGCAGTTTGTACATTTTCAGTTCATTGTACAGGAACATCTTGGTCATTGATTTTCTGGTCATTTACGGGACTTATTGCCCTCTCACCACTGCAAAAGATAAAACTGTTGAAATAATGATAGTACGTATTATCTTATTCTAGTTTTATTTTATGGAATATAATCAGGATCACAGTCTGAATCATCGCTATCTTCTGACAAGTCCCTTAACTCTGAAGTACATTTGCAGTCGATGGTAGGTCTAAAAGAAAAATATAAATTAATCCTAAAATCAGTTACTGACCGTCTCGCGAAGAGAGGATCAGCAGAACCATTTATGGGACCAGAACCGGTCCTGGGCGTATCGAAAGGCACGGCCACGGGACCCATGGGTCAGGGACCAGCATTAGGTATACTGGGCAGATTTTCCAGGGCTCAGACATGGGAAGACACTAATTGGGTAACCCAGTCCAAATGGAGCTGTGGAGCTGCTAAATCTTAGCAGAGGACAGCTTAGGAACATAACAGGACTCTTGATGGGACACGTGTCTGTCAAATAACACCTGCATAAAATGGGGCGGTTCGAGGGGGATCTGGCATGCAGACTCTGCGGCGAGGGGGATGAATCAGCCTAGCACACTTTTTGCGAGTGTAAAGCTCTGGACCGCAAAAAGCAACGGATCTACGGACAGCCTAGACGGGAGACAGGGCAATATAAAACTTCACCCTACCAATTGCTGTGCAGACTATTTCAAGGCGCAGTGACTTTGGAATGGGTGGAGTAGAAAAGACAAAGGGCATGCACAATAATCCAAAGGCTGCGGTGCTATCGGGGCGGCAAAGACGCGAACGAGCCCTAAGGGAAAAAAGTATAACGTTCATTTATTACATGGCTTTTTGGTAATCCACAATAACGCTTTGGACCATAGAATGGTTTTGTTGCTGCCCTTTTTGCGAAGATATCTGCTCCCGCATTTCCTTCAATGCCTGGATGCCCTGGTAACCACATAAAAGTTACTTTTCGTAGTTAGCTGCTTTAATGATTTTTTTTGTAGTCCCAGGTCAGTTTAGACTCGGTTCTGAAAGATTTGAAATGCTTTAGTACCGCCTGTGTCTGAGGAGCGGTATATTTCCCGAGTCGTTTTTGTATGCACTTCCATAAAGGTCAGCACGCGTACCAGCGGGTGAAGTCAACGGAAACGGCGCTCAATGCTGTGATGCGGAAGGTGGAAAGAGCCTTACACTACGGGGAGAGCACATTAGCTGTGTTCTTCGATGTGGAGGGGGCCTTTAATAAGGCAGGGACGGATACGGTTTGTACCGCCCTACAGGATAGGGGAACGCCGAACGCCTAATAAGCTGAGTGGCGAGCATGCTGGAGGACAGGAGAGTTTCCCTGACCTTGGACGTCGGGGTGACGGGCGGCTGCCCTCAGGGCAGCTGCCTTTCGCCATATCTATGGTGTCTGGTCATGGACGGTCTCTTGGAGCGGCTCTCCGAGAAAGGCTTCTACGCCCAGACGTACGCTGATGATGGGCTGGTCGCTTCCCATCTGTGTCAGGAGGGAGGCGATGGCATCGCATATCAGAATGCGGGACGCAGGAAACTTGTGCGGAGAGGCAGCAGTAATAGGGCATGCAAGAGTCGCCAAGGAGGTGGAAAAGGAAATTCCGATTTCCGCCATAAAGGTACGGGATGCCGAGGATGATATTAGGTTGACTAGGCCATACACCCTCAGGATCCCCAGTAGGGATCAGTGGAGGGAAAATGAGGTTGAATTCCAGCCCGCAAGCCTGGTCTGTTTCACCGACGGATCGCGGCTGGAGGACCAACAATCCTCTAGGGCAGGAATATACATCGAGGGTCTGGGGGTGCGCGAGAGCTATGCTCTTGGCGCATATACTACGGCATTCGAAACAGAGGTTACGCTATCCTGTCTGTCGCCAACAGAAAGGATGCGAAGAGGGGTCCCTAGAAATGTGTGTACATCTGCTCGGATAGCCAGACAGTCCTCCGGGCAGTCTGCGCGGCCAGAATCAGGTCTACACTGCTTCAGTAGTGCGCTGATGTCCTCAGAGGACTAGCCAGGACAAAGGAGGTACAATTAGTGTGGGTTCCGGGACACTGTGGCGTTGCGGGGAATGAGGTGGCGAATAATCTCGCAAGACTCGGTTCCCAACGGCCGCTGTGTGGCCCGGACCCGGCGATAGGTATAAGTAGAAAGACAGTCTCTGTCGCCTTAGACAGGTGGACCGAGGAAGCAATAAAGAGGCACTGAGGGTTGGTTGGTTGCTGCAGGCAGGCGAGGGACTTCGTGGAGGGGCCGGGCAGAGATAAAGCTGTCTGGCTGCTCGGAAGTCGACTTACGCTTCGCCGCATCCTTGGGGTGATAACAGGCCTCTGCGCCCTTAGAAGACACCTCACATTGATAGGCGTAGAGAGGGATCCCATTTGCCAGGAATGCGGCGAGGATGAGGAAACGTCCTACCACTACCTGTGCGAATGCGAGGTTTTTGGGAGTCTTCGAGCAGAATTGTTCAGATCGAGAACTTTGCAGAGGAATCAGGTAAGTACCGTCCAATTGAAAACCGTCACGGCCTTCATCTAAAGGTCGAGGCGTTTTGGCGACGGAACCGAGGAGGAGTAGAGCATGGGTGCTGGGTTTCTGGGGTTGGCAAAAAGGACCCATGGTGGCCTACTTGCTTGGCGTTGGCCTCCCCACCACTGCTACTACTACTACTTGTATGCACTGCTATATACAGAGATTCATAGCAAGCATTTGTGCTTAGAAGATGGTGGCAGTTTTTCCTAGGGATTTAGCAAATCTGAAATTATGTCCTCTTGTTCCCAGTCCTGCTCTCTCAATTTGTTTAAACTCGTCTGTACACTCTACAAATTAGTTGTTTGTCAGCGTTGAACTCTCTCTGTCATATGCCCGGCAGTCCTTATGAACACGTTACATGGAACTATGAAGTCCAGTTTAGCTGGCATTTGATCTGTTGGTTTGCCCAGTAACTTCAAAGGGAGAAAGTGGCCAACCAAGTCTACTGGTTTGAAATTGTCTGCGTGAAACAGTTTTGTGGTACTTAGTGCTGCTTGTCTCTTCAGGCATATTTACAGTAGAGTCAGATTCAGCATTGCCTCTATTACGTTTGTAGGGCATGCTGCAACAGCTCCCTTTATTAAAAGACAGCTCTCTGCAATTTTTGCGACGCTAACTAAATTGAATTAGTATTATTCAGATTTTAAGAGTAACGCACGCAGCGCCCTCTATCCGCTTAAGGCAAATAGGGAAGTAGTTATTTTTTGTTACTGTAAAACGCTTATTTGTTTCAGTTTTAGAGACAATAGCTCATTTTTTTTTCAATATCAAAGAAAATCAAATTCAATTTTTTACGTTCAGTTTTGACTTTTGGACTAATTGTGCTGCGCAGAATCCACTGCGACTCTATGTGTCATTAATTTTGGACCACTTTGTAAAAATGTGGCTAAGTTCTGAAGTGTTCTCTAATTTAATCAGCAGCTAATTCAGCAACTCTAAAGTAAGTGAAAAAAATAGTGCTGCTAATTGAATCATAACTTCGACATGGCTGTGATAATCTACTCTCTTCAGAAAGCCATTCTTATGACTTCACCAGAAAGAAAATATTCATGTTCCTGTAACCATAAACTTCTGAAACGTTTAATTACTCGAGTTTTAGCAAAAAAAATCACAAAATCACCCCTTTTTTATACACTACCTCCTGAAGCGATCATACCCAAAAACCAACCGAAGCGTTTCTTTATCGGGTCCCAATTGGATACCAAATTTGAATATGATATCTCAATACGTTCGAAAATTATTGCGCCTGTACCAAAATTTAGGTCTCTAAGTTTAAGGACAAAAAGTTACGTACAGCTAAAGAAACAAATTTTTGAGTTTTCCTCAAAACGTCAAACTCGCAATTTAAACCGTCAAAATTGGCAATGTTTAGGCAAAGAACGTGAAACAAATACGGCTTGTGAAAAGAAAATCTTGCAAGAAGAGTATTCTGCGAACGCTTAAGTTTCAGATTCAACCGTCATTGACCTTCATCTTACTAAAATATTTACAAAAAGTTCATTTCAAATAGACCCTTTCTCTCTCTCTCTCTCTCTCTATATATATATATATATATATATATATATATATATATATATATATATATATATATATATATATATATATATATATATATATATATATATATATATATATATATATACAGGGTCGCTGATAAGTCTGGAAACGGTCGATTATCCGGGAAAATATACAAGGTGTCGAAAAAAGTTTTATACAAAAGTTTTTGGGTTCTTCAATGTCTACTAGGCGGTGATAATTTTATTTATACAGGGTTGGTCATACAGGCGTGGCACACCAATATTATTTTTTTTTTAATGGAACACCCTATATATTATTCGATATTTCAATCCTTCTCTTAATTTTGAGCAACATTTATGAGAAGCATAATGTACCTAAACTCAATCGTTTCCGGGTAAAAAAATAAATAAAAATAAACGCTGTTGTTTTTAAAATCTATTGGATGAAGAACAAAAATAAATGAAAAGTAGAATATCTCTTGAAAACAATCTGTGAGTGTGAAAAGAACCGGTTGCGATGTTTTTAACATTGTTTGGAATCCCAAGATAAGATAAGATGCCCATAAGAAACGCAGTATTATTCTTTTGTTTTAAAATGTTTCCAGGACAACGAATGTCAAACATTCATTCAGTGTCAACAGTTTTGAAACATTAGTAATTTAGTGTCAACATTTTTTGTGCAAAATGGCAAGTTTAAGTGAAACCGAACGTATCGAAATTTTAATGATGATAGGGTACGGTGATAGAACACGAAGTTTTGCTCAAGTGGTGATTATGTTCAATGAGTTGCATCCTGAGCGGGAATCGATCTCCAAATCCACAGTTTCGAAAACTTTGCATCGTTTTCACGAAACTGGCGGTATCAAGGATAAACCTAGAACTGGAAGGCCAGTAACCGTTACAAATGAAGAAAATTCTTTGAATGTAATATTGGATGTGGTGGAAAATCCGAAAACTTCGGCACAGCAATTGGCTTTAAATCACAATATGAGTCGATATTCAATTCAAAAGATTACGAAGCGGGAAAAGTTCCGTCCATATAAAATTCATTTATTGCAAGAACTGAGTGAAGACGATTTTGATCGCAGAATCGAGTTCTGTGAACTTATTCTGGAGAAGTTACGCCAAAATTTTAACTTTGCCAACCACATTTTGTTTTCCGACGAATCTACATTTTGTTTGAATGGACAAGTCAACCGACACAACTGTAGGTACTGGTCAGACGAAAACCCACATTGGATGGAACAAATTCACACCCAAAGACCGCAAAAAGTAAATGTTTGGTGTGCTATTATTGGTGGACATATCATAGGACCTTATTTTATACACGGTAATTTGAACTCTGCTCGATATTTGACACTTTTGCAAGAATCAATTGTTCCAGACGTTAGTCGATTATTTCCGAACAATAACGACCCAAATCTACCAGCGGAAGAAATATGGTTTCAGCAGGATGGGGCACCCCCTCATTTTGGAATTGAGGTACGGGAATATCTGAATCAAACCTTTTCTGGCAGATGGATAGGGCGCAGGGGAACTATTGAATGGCCAGCTAGGTCTCCCGACATGACGCCGCTTGACTTTTTTTGTGGGGTCATGTAAAAAATTTAATTTACCAAAATAGACCGCAGAATATTGAAGAGTTGCAAGCAAGGATTGTGCATGAAATTAATAACATTCCTCAAAACGCTCTTGTAAATGCAGTGCAATGTTTTGTTAAGCGAATTCATTATTGTCAGGAGGTCAATGGAGAACACTTTGAACATCTTATACAATAGGATTTCAAACAATGTTAAAAACATCGCAACCGGTTCTTTTCACACTCACAGATTGTTTTCAAGAGATATTCTACTTTTCATTTATTTTTGTTCTTCATCCAATAGATTTTAAAAACAACAGCGTTTATTTTTATTTATTTTTTTTACCCGGAAACGATTGAGTTTATGTACATCATGCTTCTGATAAATGTTGCTCAAAATTAAGAGAAGGATTGAAATATCGAATAATATATAGGGTGTTCCATTAAAAAAAAATTAATATTGGTGTGCCACGCCTGTATGACCAACCCTGTATAAATGAAATTATCACCGCCTAGTAGACATTGAAGAACCCAAAAACTTTTGTATAAAACTTTTTTCGACACCTTGTATATTTTCCCGGATAATCGACCGTTTCCAGACTTATCAGCGACCCTGTATATATATATATATATATATATATATATATATATATATATATATATATATATATATATATATATATATATATATATAAACACGGATCTCCCCATTAGTGAATTTTTTAAGAAAATTAACAAACAAAAAAAGTTGAATCACCAACGACTTATGGGACACCTGTAATTATAGAAATATTTTTTAATATGTAGCTCAAGACACCCTATAATGTATACAAATTTTTTCGTATCGTGCATAATAACGGATATATTGAACTTTAAAGATTTTTTATGAACATTCGACAAAAATGATATACCATTAACCGATAAACTCTATAGCCAACACTACTGCCAAATCATCAGAGAAAAGGTCTATTTGAAATGAATTTTGTAGGAATATTTTAGTAAAATTAAGGACAATGACGATTGAAGCTAAGACTTCGGACTTTGCAAAACATTCTTCTTGAGACATTTTCCTTCCATAGCTCATATAAGTTTCAGGTTCAATGCCTAAATATTACCAATTTTGACGTTTAAAATCGCGACTTGGCGTTTTGAGGAGACCCCAAATTTATTTATTTTAAATGCCTTTAACTTTTTTGTCCTTTAACCTACAGAGCTAAATTTTGGTAGGTAACCTATAATGAAGTAAACGCGCGTGTGACATTTGGTTGCCCATACTTTGTTAATTCCTGAGATATAATTCTTTTTCGATTTTTTTCGAAAGAAAACACAAAATTTTCCGGGAAAACCTCGGCGAAGCTTCCTGGCTAACGAACTTATCCAAGCCACTTGTGAAAGGAAGGTACTCACCAAGTTTTATCAAAATCGGTCCAATATTTTTTTAGTTATAGGTGTGACACATAAATAAATAAATAAATATATATATATATATATATATATATATATATATATATATATATATATATATATATATATATATATATATATATATATATATATATATAAAGTCTGAAACCGACCTCGGATTTGGGTTCCAGGGTTCCTAGATAGCGCTCATTTGAAGAAATTTTTTCAAAATTCAAAAGTCGGGATCTCCTCATTAGTGATTTTTTTTTAAGAAAATTAACTAAAATTCGTTCCAAAATTATGTTTTCCATACGTTTTAAGACTTTTTACGACGTTTAAGCGGAAAAAAAGTTGAAATTTTTGTCGCCGATGGCATACTTCCACGTATTGACGATGTCTTTCACAAAATATGTTAATACATTAATTTTCTTTGGTAAAACGAATTAAAAAAGTAACAATTTTTCATCTGTTTTAAAATTCCAATCACAGCAGTAACTCCAATCAACTAATAGCACATGTGCAAGAATCTAATTAATAATCTTCTCCTGTTTAATGGCCCGTGTAATAAAATTACTTGGCGATTAATTCGGCGGTGGCTGTATTGCCCGTCTACCTTCACACATTCTCGGTAGCCCATTCATTTTTATAGGCACTTGGTTTAATAGTCCCGATAACAAATGGGGGTAACTGCGATGGGTTATTGTCCAGGCCAGTCGGGGGCAGCTAGTCAAGAGATTACTTCCACACAATCCCACAGGCATACATAAACCTCTCCAATGAGATGTGTAATTCCTACTTTATCGACCCTTCGGTTATTTAAATTACCACTGAGTTATATGGAATGCGCCTTGGAGAGGCGGCTGGAAATCCTATATGGTAGTATCCGTATTTGTTATATACGTTATTTTCTGAAAAGTAAATAAATCAAGGTAACTTATTTCCGGCGTGTGTTTATGCGTAGAATAGCGACTCTCTTAAACGATTTGATACTTTCTGTAGGTTAATATAATACAGACAATTTGTGCTCAAAACGGTCCCCAGCGGAAAAGTTGTGGGGTAGTTTTGATTTTTCCATTATATGTGCTTTTTGGAGTGCGGAATCCGTATCTGAAGTTTGCTACCAAAATTTCGTAACGCAACGTTATAAAAAATGCAAAAAGTTAATAAGCCTAATGTTTTGGCGGTTTTTTGCTTATAACTCGGATTTTATCAACTTTTCGTGAAAAGCTTCTATTTAAAATTAATGCACATATAATTTTCTACGAATTTTATTTTTTAGGTTTTTTCATCAGCCGTTCGGTCTCAAACGCTATTTAAAAATCGGCGTATTTCCGTCTCCGCAAAAACCTTGATTGAGTGAATTTCTCCTAGTTTTAAGTCGAATATAGATGGTTTCAACTGTTATGCTATCTCTAGTACCAAAAAAGCATTGTATTTAAATTATCTGCAAATATAATTGCGTCTTGAACGTTTTCGTAAATTTTCTTACAAAAAATTCACTTTTGAATTTTGAAAAACATGTTCGTTAGCCAGGAAAATCGGCACAGGTTTTCCCGAAAAATTTTGTGTTTTCTTTCGAAAAAAAATTATATCTTCGGAAATAACAAAGTAAGGGCATTTGGTTCGCGGGTTTATATCATTATAGGTAAATCACCTACCAAAATTTAGCTCTGTAGGTTAAAAGACAAAAAAATTATAGGCACTAAAAAAATATTGAGGGTTTCCTCAAAACGTCAAAGTCACGATTTAAAACGTCAAAATTGGCAACATTTAGGCAATAAGCCTGAAACTAATACGAACTATGGAAAGAAAATATCTCAAGTAGAATGTTTTACAAAGCCTGAAGTCTTAGCGTCAACCTTCATTGTTCTTCATTTTACTAAAATATTTCCAGAAAATTAATTTCAAATAGACCCTTTCTCCGATGCTTTGTCAGTAGTCTATAAAGTTTATCGTTTAATGGCATATAATTTTTGTCAAATTTTCCTAAAAAATCAATAAAGCTCAATATATCCGTTATTATACAAGACAGGAAAAAAAAATGTATACATTAATTATAGGGTGTCTTGAGCTACATCTTAAAAAATTTCTACAATCACATGTTGGCCCATAAGTCGTTGGTGAGACAAATTTTCTTTCTTTTCTAATCGAACACGACTTTTTGCATTTCCATCGAAATATAATGCATGTTTGTAAGAAAAGAAATTCGGGACGCAGAGAGTGCGTTATGGTAACGAATTTTCATTAAATACTTAAAACTTGAATAACTCAATTTGCTATTAACCTATAAGGTTGACCAAGAAACCAGTTTTTTTCGGGAACACTTTAAGTTTACTGTCAAAAATTTTTGTACATTTTCAAACAATAAACTTATTTTGATAAAACATGGCGCATTGTTTCTACTATATATGTTATACTGGTAACCAAATTTGATGCCTGCTTTCTTAAAAGAAAACACATATTTGATATTAAAACATTTCTATAAAAATTCACTATCATAAGGCACTTGCTGCGTCCAGACTTTTCTATTTTACTTGCACAAGAGCACAGGGGTAAGAACGGGTGCCTCTGAACCAAAGGTAACTGGGTACGATCCCAAGGTTCTCCTTTCACTTTTTCAGTACAAACTGTACAATTAACATCAACCGAGGTTGTGGAATTGTATTTGAGCAAGTTGAATGTCTGCACGTTCCGCCCTTCGGAGGTGGCGTAAAGCTGGTCCCGTCACCATGCGATGTTGGGCACGTTAAAGATCCCTACCATCCTTACAGAAAGGCAGGGGTTCGGCAAAATTTCCAGGATAGTGAGGTGAAACTGCTCCCTGGCGTCGGTGATTGGCTATAGTAGCGGAAATAGACCGATGTTAAAGAAACAAAACATACACACACACACATACTTCCAGATCGTAAATACGTGTGGAAGTATGCCATCGGCGACAAAAATTTCAAAATTTTTTATTTTCGCTTAAGCGTCGTAAAAAAATATCAAAACTTATAGAAAACATGATTTGGGAACGAAAATGTTTTGTGTCTGTCGGTCTGTATATGTGTCTATTTGTAGCTACGATAACTTTAGAACGAATTGGTATATCGTCTTCAGATTTGGTGTACAGTTAGTACCCAGAAAACGAACGGTTCTGATTCTTTTTGAGTAAAATCGCTGCAGGGGGTAGGGGACGAATGTGAGATGATTTGGGGACATTTTTTTTCCTTAAAACTCGAGCAATATAACGTTTTAGGGTTTATTTATTAGAAAAATTTCAATTTCATCAACGATCTAGTATTCTGTGCTCAAATTGGATTAGGGATTGAATGTGTGGGGGTGGAAATCGGTGATAGAATTTCGAATTTTTGTTTTGTTAAAACGAGATAAAGTGCCTCAAAACGAAAACTTGAATCTGGAACGAGTTTTTTTGTCTGTCGACCTGTACGTCTGTCTGTTAGTAGGCGCAATAACGTATAAATTAATTCAGGTATCATCTTTAAATGTGGTTCTAGTTAGCACCCGACAAAGGAATGCTTCGAATTGTTTTTGGGTAGGATTGCTTCACGAGGTAGGGTCTAAATGACGGGAAATTTGGTGAAAATTGACATTTTTTCGTTAAAACTCGAGCAATATAACGTTTGAGAAGTTTACGGGTACAGGAATAGGAATATTTTCTTGATGACCTGACCTGACCATGGACTCTAAATTTATTTTATGAGAACGTCTTTTTGAGGAGAGTAGATTATCACACAGATTATATGTGGAAGTTATGATTCAAATTGCAGCTCTATCTATTTTATGCATTATCTCCCGGCATGAGAGGAAATGGGCAAAATCGAGTTTGTACAGTGCTTTTACAAAGATGGAACAGGCGGACTTGAACGTTACCAAATATGTCATCGATGGAGGGTTTTTGTTACACCGCGTCAAATGGCACCACGGCCAGACATATTCTGAAATGTTCAGGAGCTATGTATCATATCTCACGTCAAAGTACAATACAAATGCCGTTGTCTTTTTCGATGACTGCCCTTATGAAGCTTGTGAAAACACCAAGCGCATAGAATGATCTAGAAGAGCGCAAAGAAAAAAATCTGCTGCAATATCATTTACAGAATTGATGGTGCCCACTATCTCGCAGGAGGGTGTTCTTGCGTACTTGAAAAACCAGAGGGGTATGTATGTATGCGGAGGGTATGTCTAATATTACAATCTATTTCGTATTCATTATTGAGATATGATCACAAGTTGTTTTCTCACCACCTCTTTCATTGTCCGGATAAACAAGCCCCGACGCTAACGATGGAAGAACCCGAACCTGTGGCGGGACCCCCGTCCTCGAAGAACCTAAGCCAGAACCATCGAAACAACAACGGCTGATATAAGTTTTGCTCATATAATAATGAATTATATAATCATCAGTAATACGACATATGTAATAATTTTTTAGGGCTTTTAGTCGGGGTTTCATCTTTTCTGCAATATCATTTTCAAAATTTAAAAGGTGCGAAAGATGCTCTCTTTTCTTAGTACCAGGAATGCCTCTGGCCTTGACGAGATCCCAGCAATTGTTCTCAAAAAATGCACACCAGAACTTGCTCCGATCCTGACTCGTCTGTTTCAGACATCTTACAATAGAGGCATATTCCCTAGTAACTGGAAAACTGCTCGAGTACAACCCGTCCCCAAGAAAGTATCCAAAGGCTTCCTAGCAACTACAGGCCTATTTCTCTCCTTTCAGTCATCTCTAAAGTGATGGAAAAGTATATAAACACCGAATTACTAAAATTTCTTGAAAAACACAGTCTAATCCACTACAGGCAGTATGGATCCCGTCAGCGCAGATCAACTGCCTACCTCCTTTCCTTTGTCACCCATTCTTGGAACAAGTCTATGGGACCACACGGTGAATCTCAGATTGTCGCTCTAGACATATCCAAAGCATACTACCAGATCTGGCACACAGCGCTGCTTAATAAACTTCCGCCCTATGGCCTACCACCAAAACTCTGTACCTAAACAGCAAATTTCCTCTCCAACCGGAGCATTTCTGTTGTCGTGGATGGCCATTCCTCTAAACGATATCCAATTAATGCAGGAGTTCCTCAAGGTTCAGCTTTAGCCCCTACTTTGTTTCTTCTCCACATAAATGACCTCCTCTCTAGCACATCCAACCCAGTTCACAGTAAGCAGTGCCACAGCACCCTCCACTCAAATATACAATTTTCTAGGCTTGCCTCTTAAGCCCAATTATAAATATATATATATATATATATATATATATATATATATATATATATATATATATATATATATATATATATATATATATATATATATATATATATATATATATAAACATAAAAATTGAAACTGACCCTGGATATGGGTTCTAGTTCGAACTCATTTTACGAAATTTTTTTCAAAATTCAAAAGTCGGGATCTCCTCATTAGTGAATTTTTTAAAGAAAATTCACTTAAAAAAAGAAAACTCAACCTTTGTGAAATATAACAGATTTTGTTATCCACACAAAATATTTTGGTTTGTGCGTTTCTCACACCCAAAATTGTTTCCTTATATGACTATAAAATTTTTATTTTCTTTTAATTTAGATATCAAAATTTTTATGTACAGCATAGTTTTTATAATGTAAAGAAGCTTATTTAAATTTGTTTGCCATAGCTTTCCTATTTTCAGAGTTATGAAAAATTGTCACGCACGCACGCACCCCCCCCCCCCCCTCCCCTCCTTCAAACCGCACACACACACACACACACACACACCCACACAGAATTATCCTTTATTTACTAACGTCTTGAATATGTAATGTAGTTTTTAACCCAACGTCTCACAGACGGATATATATATATATATATATATATATATATATATATATATATATATATATATATATATATCTACATTTTTTCAAAATTTAGGTGATTATTAGAGTTAACGTCTTTTTGAATGTTGTTAGTATATTTGGCAATATGATAATGGCGTTTAAAATTAAAATAATAACAAAAGTTATTAAAAAAACATGTTATGTTTAAGAAGTGTCGAAATTTCTGTATATCGACATCGAGTTCTTTAATATTTGCAATATACGAATTTTATTTAGTACATTATAATAATGGAACTAAGTATATGTGACAGAAATAAAGAAAAAAATTAAAAATTAAAACAACTGACAACGTCCTAAAACTATGTAGATGAGGCATACTCTGGATTTTTTTTTTGGCACACTCTAAGCATATAGGACTTTCACAGTCAAAACAAATACATGCCGTTCGTCTCCTTTTTTGGTATGGACAAAGAGAGCAATTTTTTCGTTTTTTCAACTTTTCGACTCTTGTTTGGGAAACATTGTCGATGTAATCTTTACCTAATATCTCAAAAATACTGAGTCGCAGTTTTCGGCTTACAGATGGATTATTTCCTCTCCTTTGTAAGCGGGGTGTCACTAATTGTAAAGCAAGTTGTTTCACGAATTCACCTCTTTCTATTTTAGGATTCTCTGGATACGAGTTGTGAATAATATAGGAATTGACAGTAGTAATGTCAAAAATTGAATATTGTCATCGGCGATTGACGACTGGATGACAATTTTGAACATTTTTCATCAAGTGCGTCCACCCCGCCTTTTGTAGAATTATAGTCGAGTATAATATGTGGTTTTCCAGACTCTGGGTCGTAGCTTTCATGGTGATGCGAAGAGGATAGCAAAAGAACGGCTTTATTTTTTTGGTAGATAAGAAACTAATGTGATATCTTTGGTAAAACCGTACAGTGCCGCACCAAACAGTTGTTTTTTTCGGTAAAAACTCCGGTGGAATTTTTTTTTTATTCTTGCTTATTGTCCCGATACCGGTCAGTCCCCTTTCCTTCATTACTGTTACAAGTTCAGTAAACAACAGATGTAAACAAATTGTCAAATGTGACACCTCTATTTGTTTTGTAGATTGGTTGTGTAAGACGCAGAACACTTGCCTGTCTAAATGTAGCCGTTGTAAAAGTATCCAGTACGAGCGTCTGTACAACACATAATTTTTATCCCGTATCTGTTAGGATTATTCGTGGTATACATTTCAAACTTGCATCTCCCTCTAAAGCCGACCAACATCTCATCGGTGAAAGCTGATTCTCCGATTGTATAACAAGCCTGACAGTTCTGCATAAAGAGGTCAAATACTTGAGATATGGCAGCCGCTGGATCACCCAATCTTCTCATTAGCGTATCGCCAGGGTTGTCAAATCTAAAGCATATGAGCAAAAAAGCAAATCTTTCCTTACCTATGATGCACCTAATTATTTCTCTACCAGTTCCATCTGTAGCAAATAGCTTATGTATACTCTCATGATTTGACTTGAACAGGGCCGTGTATGCAAGAAGACCCAAGAATGCATACAATTCTGTTTTATCTAAGTCCTTTAATGTGGCAGAATTTTTATTTTTGTAGCGGTCTCTTTCCTCTTTAATTTTATGATTCGTCCACTGAAGTATTATATTGCACATTTCTTCTGTAAAAAGCAGTTTCCAGATTTGAAGAGGACTTGCTTTTCTTCACAGTGTTTTTGCTGTACCTGACGGACGTAAACCAGGTAAACGAACAACGATATTTTCCTGTAAACAACGTCCCCTACTAGAAACAGCGGGTTTACTGGACCACTTTAACCGATTTTTGCCACAATAGTAGCTTGGAACTTCCTCATCTGTGTTCTCGTTTCTCTTAAGGCTATCTTCATCAACTCCAGCTGTAGACAATAATAGAAAAATAGTACATTGTGTATCTAGAAATAAACGCAATACATTCTCGGACGACGATGTAAATTATTACATCGTCGTCCGACCGGCGTCTGGTGGTGTGCTTTTACCACAAGGTGCACATACTATTTTTTCTGAAAAATGCAATCAATATTATAAACAAATTCTAGACATGCCCGATCGATTTCAGAAAAAAAATAATATATTTCCATTGTTATCATCTAAGAAGTATTTACCTTCTTCTTTGGAGTCCGTATTGTGGTCACTGTTTATGTGAAATTCTTCATCACATTTATCTTGAACATCCTGGTATCACTAAGACTTTCATCTAACCATTTCAGTAACTGTTCTTCGTAATTAGAGTCTGAGAATTTCACTATTTAGAAGCACTGCGTCGGGAATCCATAGATAGTTCTTTTTAATTTGTTAAAAACTAATCCCACGTCTGAGTGACGACTTTTGACTTTTATAGGCGCGTTAACACTAACTGTAAGTCTGGGAGACGGCTTCTTCACTTTGATGCGTAATATTCCAAAAAGTAAACACTGTACGGTCACCACTCTTGGAATACCGATGGCAAACTAAACGATGATAAATTACATAGAAGCTCATCGTCAAAAGTCCCAAGAGCATGCGCATTACACATATTGTATAATGTCGTCCCGTCTCTGAGACGTAGCATTAGTACTTAAAGGTTATATATATATATATATATATATATATATATATATATATATATATATATATATATATATATATATATATATATATATATATATATATATATATACACACATACAAATTGAAACTGACCTCGGTTATGTATTGTAGGGGGCATTGTTTGCACTCATTTAAAGAAATTTTTTCAAAATTCCAAAGTCGCAATCTCCTCATTTTTTAAAACAATATTACACAGCTATTCGTAAAATTCAGAATAGAATTAAATGTAGGAAGACCCTGCAAATTATAATTTCTAAGCAGATTTCCGGTAGTCATTATTACTTAGCATTATCCGCGATTACCATTCAAATAACAGACAATGAGACTTGACAATTTCATCAACTCCAAGCAAACTGAATTATTCTTCTTGGAACACTACTAGTGTGCACTTCAAAGTTCAGAACAATGAAAGATTAATTTCAAGACTTGCACGGGAATCCAGTCGTTTGTATTCTATAAGGGTGCACAAGAATTTCCCAGCGTAGAAAAGAAAGGCTATAAGCATGACATGTTGGCGGCAGCAGTGGCCTATTTTATATTGCACCCGAAAGGCTTATACCAGCATACAAGATTAAATGTATGACCCTGATATGCCGACGTAGACAGAACCGTACTAGGATTGATAATAAAATTTGAAATATGCAAAAATTATAATAACAAAAATATGAAGTGACAACATAAAATGCGTGATCGTAATGAATTTCAAAAAAAACTCTTTTTAATCCTCTTTAACTTAGTTGTCTCTTAAACTGATAAAAGAAACCTGGGGGGGGGGTAAGGGGGAATATAGTTTCTATTAACTCAACGTGTCGTGTTACCAAACATTTGCTAAACAGAGGAATAATAACTCATTTATCTCAAAGGGCTTACAAGATATGAATTTTTCCAGTATATATATATATATATATATATATATATATATATATATATATATATATATATATATATATATATATATATATATATATATATATATATATATATATACTTATGGTAGCAAACTTTCATTAAATGCTTACTATTTTAATAATTCCATTTGCCATTATCCTAGAAACGTTATTTTAGTGAATTTTCTTAGAAAAAAATCACTAATGGGGAGATCCCCCGGCTTTTGAATTTTGAAAAATTTATTTAAGTTAGTACAAACTATTCTCCTAGAGCTCACATCCGAGATCCGTCGCGGTAGTACTATCAAGTATCAAACCGACCGATAAACTGAAATAATAAACCGCATTTCTCTCATTCCGACAAGAAATGTTCTGATAGTCAATTTTTGTTTACAAACCAACAAAACATTGACTATTAGCACATTTCTTATCGGAATGAGTGAAATGCGATTTTGCATCTTCAACTGTGATTAATTTTTAAACGAGTTGATAAAACTTCCAAAAAAATTTGTGTGCTGAATTCAGGAAAGAAAGAGCTTTCAAATCGTGCAACACTCGACCCATGTTCCCTATTTAAAATATAAGGGTTGTTATCACCACCCTTAAAGGGTTGATGTGACAAAGTTGAGTTTTATGTCAAAACATGTTCCCTCAATATTAAAATTGACGTGTTTCAGCGTTTCTTAAAAAAATATTCTCTTGACGTAAATCGGTCTGTTTCGTTTTCAATGCGCTACCCCATATATATATATATATATATATATATATATATATATATATATATATATATATATATATATATATATATATATATATATATATAGTACATGTACCAAATAAGGACAAGTTCCGAATAACGCCAATGCCGTTCTTAGGCAATGTAATAACCCAGCCGTTAATTTGACTAACTCAGTCGAAAGGGCGTCTGCAACAATGGATCCGAGAGCAATTTAAACTTTCATTCTCAACCGCTGGATGGCCCACCCTCTTTTTTGTGTTTCGTTCGTTGTTTATTATAAATATAACCTCACAAAAGTGCCGGTGTAATGTAAGTTGGTTTGTGTTTCGTTAGCAGCTCCACTTCTTTAAATTGAACTTAATAGCCCCAGAATTAACCAGGTGTATCTGAATTTAATTCTATTTTGCTTCTTTTTGGTGTTAAAAATAATATTGTGCGAAGGTGCTTTGTTTCGAATAAGACCACGTGATAATTGTCTGGGTGGCCCTATTGGGATCAGCCGGCTTATTTGGAGCCCGTACATTTTCTCTAATGGATTTCGCATTTCTTGCAGAAAAATTCTAAGTTAATTATGGCAAAACGTGCTCAGTGGACTGAAGATGGCATGCGAAGAGTTCTAGAAGAAGTTAACAACGCGTCCTTGTAGTATCGAAATTATCGAACTATATAAATGGCAGCCCACAAGAAAAATAGCAACTCACTCTCTTTTAAATGTTGCACAGGAGAACAAGTTGTGCAGACGGATATTATGATTAGCAGATGTTGTTATGCCTGTAACTCCTAAAGTTTTAAGAAGGGTGCTCACGTGTGTCGAGGGGAATGATTCAAACATCTCTTTTCCCCACAGATCATGCGCGTGGAAAAGTAATTTTTGGTTCTTGTACCAGAACTTATCTTATGTTAACTTGTTCCAAAGAATAAATATTTGGTTCACTCTATTTATAGAACAGATTTTTAATTTTACAGCTGTGGCCTTATCTGGAACATGCACTTATTATATATATATATATATATATATATATATATATATATATATATATATATATATATATATATATATATATATATATATATACGTATGCGTGCGTGTGTGCGTGTGTGCGTGCGTCCACTCTAGAAGCTAAAAAATAGTGAATCGATTTTGATGAAACTTGACACCAAACTTTTTTTTGTGTGAGTAATTTGTATAAGTGCTTTAGCCAGCCCAATCAGAGCAATTCACGTGTTGACCTAATAGATAGTCTTCACTATTTAATAAAAAGTCTCGACGCAGCAAGTGCGTTATGGAATTGAATTTTCATAGAAATGATCAGGCACCAAATATTTGTTTATAACTTTTTTTCTTTTAACATACAAATATAATATTTGGTACATAGTTTCCTTTTAATATCGTTAACTTACGTCCCAAATTAGTTTACCATAGCTTTTCTATTTTTTGAGATATTTTTTTCCCGAAAGTAAACTACTCAAAATTTTCCCGGAAAACATGGTTCGATTTTCCTGGCTAACAAACTTGTCAAATCCCCACTTACAAAGGGAAGGCACATGTTAAATTTGATGAAAATCGGTTCATTATTTTTCGAGTTAACGGTGTGATACATACATACTATGCGGAAGCAAACTAAATTACTTTGAAGTGCATGGTACTTCTGGTTATACCAGAAGTACCATGTACTATCGTTATTTCAAATAGAACAGCCTATATATTATTGCAGTTTTAGATTCCGCATCGAATTCCAGAATAAATTTTATAGAGACGTTATATGTCAAAAATGTGACGTTTTCAAGTTATTTCGATTTTTTCGAAAATTTTTAAAATGTCACTACCATGCTTCATAAGACATATCTCCGCTATTATATATTATATTATATTATGTCGATTTTTCTGTTATATTTTGGTGCAGACATCAGATATCTGGTCATACTTAGTTGCCTATGACTGAAAATGTCAAAAACAGAGTGAAATTCAACTGACACTTCCTATAGTCGGATTCTAAAATAAACGATGTGACTTGTGTCTAAACTCGCTCACAATTATGAAATATCATTGTATATAATTGCAATAAGTTTGCCGCTACATATCGGCAGAAGAAGTATAGGCGCATAGTAGAAATAATGATATGGACTATTTAACTCTCAACAAGGTAAAAAAGTGTGTATACGGAGCTGCAACGGTAAATTACGAACAATGGCTATGAAGCGGTGACGAAGAAATCTGGGCTTAACATGTACGTAACTTCGCTGACAGAGGAGAAAGTATAGAATCCTTTTAATTCCCATCCCATAGGCGCAGATATCCTTCGCTCTTCTGTTTAAAAAAAATTAGTCCATTTCAATTGAAACACTTTAAACTCTTTAAACACTCCAATGCGGCTGCAGTTTAGCTAGAGTTGACATCTATCCGCTTTATTATTTTATAAAACCTATATCTTGGGTTGTATTGTATTTCCACGAAACTGCTAGGTTCGGGGTGAATGATGTCGGCATTCCAAGCATTTGAACTGCTCTATGAAGGAGCAGGAGGTCTAGTATTTTCGCGTATTCGGATTAAAACGGTTGTACCGTATAGCGTTCTATTTTAATGCATAGTAGTTATAAGTGGCGTATGTGAATATATATTGGACTTTCGATTAGACAGTAGTAGTAGTGTTGAACGAATTATCTTTTAAAAATTAATAGAAAATATTATATCCCAATAAAAATAAATGTCTCCGCCTATAAAATCCCTTTTATAGCTCGGTTCGGTAGGGATGCGTCACTTCTTATATCTTCGAACCAGACTTTAATTGTAGCGGCTTATTGTCAACGTTTTGAGATATATAGAGTTTTCTGTTACATTATGTTAAACCTATCTCAATTATCTAAAATCTTCAATTATCTAAAATCCTCACTTTTTTAAATCTGGCTTTGTCTTATGCATTAAATTCAACAAATTTTGCTGTGGCTGTAAAATAAATAGGCATTGGTAAAAAAACAAACAACACGAACAAGAACATTAATTTTATAAACTTTTAACAAAAATAATAAATAGCAAACGTAAAAATAAATCATAGGTAGGTAGAAGCTTATAGGAAATTTTCAATGAGTCTCCCGTTCCTGTCGAGACATTTCAAAATTTTCGAATTTACTTCGTGTGAAATTGCTTTGTTTATTTCGTGTGGATCTAGTCCTTGAAAGGCCTCGACGATCCGTTGAATAAGTTCATCGCGTGTACTTACTGAAGTAGCATAGACTTTACTCTTTAATCTGCTTCGGAGATCAAAATCACACGGTGTTAGATCTGTTGATCTTGGCGGCCATCTTAAGGCACCGTTGCGGCCTATCCATCGGTCTTCCAACATCCTATTTAGTTCCTGATATACTTTACTCGAGCAATGAGAGGGAGCCCCGTCTAGTTGATACCAGCAACTAAGTAATGTATTGACTGGCAGATTTTCGATAAAATCTGTTACTATGTTTCTAAGAATCTCCAACAAATACCTCTGAGAATTTAAGTTTCCGTCCTAAATGTAATAACACACAACATTGTAATAAATTAAGGAGAACATATTGAAACTGAATTTGTTTTGGAAACTTTGATGTCTCGTTAAATGCGGGTTCTCTCTAGCCCAATAATGCTCGTTCTTACGATTGACAATACCATCTCTATCAAACCTAGACTCGTCTGTCTATATTATTTTTAAAAAAAAATGAAGGATCTTCTTGAATCTTTATTAATAAATCTTCACAAAAGTTTATCCTTTGTTGGTAGTCACTGGGGTGGAGTTCTTGTACGAGCTGAAGTGAGAAATTATGCATATTGTGTTTTCTCAATATTTTTTGTATGGCCCAGATAGTTAAACCCAAATCTTGAGACCCCCTTCTTAACGAACTTTGTGTATATGCTTTAAAACATGCAAGAACTATTATTTCATTCATTTCATTGTCTTCAACTTTGTAACGTTTAACAACGCGTCGTGTCGGTATTATTCCATGACTTGACCGCTTGCTTACGATTATGCTGAATTTTGTTCTATTCATTGGAGCCAAATGAGGGAATCTGTTGTCAAATGTTCGAACTGTTCTCTCAACTATTCTGTTACATTCACCATATATTGAAAACAAATTGAAAACATCATCTGCAGAATAACGAAAATAAAAAGTATTGTTATCCATATTATTTTAGCATTTCTGATAAAAAAAAATTAAAAACAAGCATGCAACAATGAAATCGCCTAGGAAGTGTCAGTTGAATTTCACTCTGTTTTTGACATTTTCAGTCAAAGGCATTTAGGTATGACCAGATATCTGATGTATGCGCCAAAATATAACAGAAAAATCGATATATCTCAGAAATGGTAAAAGATACGTATAGGGAAGTGTTAACAATTTTCAAAGAGATTTAAATGGCCAATAAGATGAGCTAAAAAATATAGGGTCTTCTATTAAAAATTATCAAGTTATGAATGAAAGAAGTTGTTCAAGTTGGACGCTTAGTATAGAACGCTATGTATAAGTTCTTGAAGATATTATCCATCGCTTCCTTAGAACTTGACTTTTTTAGCTCACTAACTAAGGTAAAATCTCCGGTCTTGTCTAATAGCGCAGATATGTCTTATCAAACATGGTAGTGACATTTTAAAAAATTTCTAAAAAATCAAAATAACTTGAAAACGTCACATTTTTGACACCTGGTGTCTTAATAAAATGTATTCTAGAATTCGATGCGGTTTCTAAAACTGCAATAATATATAGGGTGTTCTATTTTAAATAACGATAGTACATGGCACATCCGGTATAACCGGAAGTACCATGTGCCTAAAAGTAATTTATTTTGCTTCCATATAGCCGCTTATGGCCAAACCCAAATTTGCTCTTTCAAATTCGGACTAGAAGGTCATAAACTTCTAATGAACGCGACTCGCCAAACACCCTGTATATATATATATATATATATATATATATATATATATATATATATATATATATATATATATATATATATATATATATATATATATATATATATATATATATATATATATATACACACATTAGCATAGAAAAATGTTAACGTTCTTTGGTGTTGAGTGCTGTGCACTAAATCGCACCCATTTGAAGCATTTTTGCAAAGCCTCACCATCTATACTTTATTGTTACGGATTTTCATAATAAAACCTATCTAATTAGGAAAGTCAAATTACTTAATTTAGTTCGGACAACATTAACTGTTGGAATACATTGAATCTGAAATGAGCTTAAAATTCTATATAATTCTGCTCTAGCACATATCCATGCCCAGTATTTGAAATGTGAGACAAACCTGATCACGCATCAGTCCGTGGTGTTCCAGGTGAACTTGGATGTTGGCGAAGGATTCCCCTGGATCTTTTTTCCCTAGGGCTCGTCCGCGACCTTGCCGCCCCAATAGCACTGCAACCTTTGATTGATTGTGCATACCCTTAGTCTTACTCCACCCATTCCAAAATCACTGTGCCTTGAACTAGTCTGCACAGCGATTGGTAGGGTGAAGTTTTGTATTGCTCTGTCTCCGGTCTAGACTGACTGTACATCAGTTGTCTTTTGCGGTCCAGAGCTTTACACTGGGACAAGATGTGCTGGGCTGATTCCTCCCCCTCGCCGCAGAGTCTGCATGCGAGGTCCCCTTCGAACCGCCCCATTTTATGCAGGTGTTTCTTGACGGCCATGTGTCCCGTCAAGAGACCTGTTGTGTTTCTGAGCTGTCCTCTGCTAAGCTTTAGCAGCTCCACAGCTCTCTTTGAACTGGGTCAGTCAATTATTGACTTCCCATGTCTGAGCCCTGGAGAGTCCGCCCAGTACAACTTGTGTTGGTTTCTGACCCAGGACATAATGGCTCCTTTGGCAGTGCTCTTTTTCACGCCCAGAGCCGGTTCTGGTCCCATAAATGGTTGTGCTGACACTCTCTTCGCGAGACTGTCAGATTCTTCATTGCCTTTGACCCCGGAGTGACCCGGCACCCAGATGAGGGTCACCTCATTCTGTCCAGCCAGGTCGCTCGTCTCGTCTCGGCACTCACTCATCACCACTGGGTCTTGCCTGATCAGGTAAGTTCATTTGACAACTATATATATATATATATATATATATATATATATATATATATATATATATATATATATATATATATATATATATATATATATATATATAAGAGATTGACTGGTTACGGTTATCTATTGAACAAAGCTTTGGAGGTAATAAAAAAATTGGCTTTTACATCACCTATCATCTGACGCAGTTCGTCACGCTTAGAAGCAGCCTGTATAATTTAATACATTAACGATTTTTTCCAATGCCTACTATGCGTATCTTTTCCTCTATTTTACACCCTAAACGATGAGTTCTTATCAGTATCACGAAAATCCATTTCCTATACACGCTGCATTCAAACTTTAATAATATACATACCATCGCATCATGTATTGATAAATCACCGTATCGGATTGCCATGACCCAATATAGCTCAAATTACTAGGGTAAAGCACTGCTGGGAGACTGCAAACATATCAATTCACGATACAAGACACAACATCTTTTAGCGCATTTGGGAGAAACGCCGCAAGGAATGGATAGATATGCATTTAGATTTGGATATGCTTTACTTAGATTTGTCAACTATCGGTACGGAAAGATAAATGCCAAACGTGGCTTGCTAAAAGCGTTTGTCATTGATTTGATATTGAAACACGGAGGAGAATACAGTGGCGTAGTAAATTTTGTAATGGCTTACGTGCCTGTTTTACTAAATTAAAAAAAAACATATAACATGCAAATTTGAGGACTGTAGAGAAGCAAATTCTTTATATTTCTGGCGAGCAGTTGACTCAGCATTTGTTTTAGACTGATAAGCAGTTTTATACAAATATAATTCGTATCAACTATGTCTTCTTTAGTCTTGTACTCCTGGCGATAAAATGTTCTTGTTCCTGGTTTTATGTATGCCTATGTTATCTTTACTGGCAAACATATCTTGGTTGTTATGAACCTATTTAACACACTTAAGCATAAAGACAGAAACAAGAGTAAGTATTGCCTGCTCTCTAAACAAATGACAACAGCTTGTCAAACAAAACACTCCACACAAAGCAGTGCCTCCTTTTGTTTAAGTAGCACATGTCTCGCCGCACCATTCTCCCAAAACAAATAGCAATGAATGGAAGTTTGAGAAAAATATAATCTTACATATTTCCTCAGTTCAGACGGGCACATATATTGCTGCTGATACTTTTTTTTGACAAATATATTACGTATGGCGACCGTGTCAACTAAAAAAAATTACTACCAGCAATTTCAGTCCTGTGCCATCATTTAACTTTGTGCTTAGAACCAGTCCGTTGGTTCGTTCAGCATTATAGCTGAGACCAGTCATAAGGAACCACTCTTCTGTAACTGCCAGTGAAATAGTCGTAAGTTGTCCGACTTCTTAAGTCAAAGTTACAACAAAACATGGAACATAGGATGGTAAATCGTTAATATAAACAATGAACAGTGATGGATCCAGTACCGACCCTTGAGGTACACCGACGTCTCCTGCCAATTATGACCACATCGTATCTTTCCACCTTACTACTCGCATTATGTTGCTCAAGTATCATCTCATCCGGTATAAGGCAGTACCTCTTTTCAATAGCAACTCTCTGTTGTGTCGATAAATATTTCACTTTAATTACACGCTACGAGCTTAGCATCTAGATGTTTGTCAAGTGCTCCGACAACCCCATTGGATAGAACTAGCAGAGCTGCAAGAGTATACCTTTGAACCGCGAATCCATGCTGACGATTATCAAAAACTATGTGCTTTTCAAAGAATACCGACAGCATTATTTTAATCAGCTCCTTTAATATCTTTGATATGATGGGCAATAATTACATAGCCCGGTAATTGTCTCAAAAGTATACATCTTCTGCCTTGTATATGGATGCTACTTTTACCCTCTTTAAATGAAATATAAAAACTCATTGTTTTAGATAAAACAAAATACACAGAAAACTGGCAATTGTAGAAAATACATCCCACTAGTGAATTTTCTTAAAAAACATTCACTAATGAGGAGATCTCGACTTTTGAATTTTGAAAAAAATTCTTCAAATGAGCGCTAACTAGCACCCCTAGAACACATATCTGGGGACAGTTTCAATTTTTAAATGTTTATATATATCACATCGATAACTGAACAAAGTAAGGGCAACCAAGTTTGGTACGCGGGTTTATATCATTATAGGTAAATTACCTACCATAATTTAGCTCTGTAGGTTAAAAGAAAAAAAGTTATAGGCATTTAAAGAAAAATAAATTACCGTTTTCCTCAAAACGCCGAAGCCGCGATTTAAAACGTCAAAATTGGCAACATTTAGGCAAAGAACCTGAAACTAATACGAGCTATGGAAAGAAAATGTCTCAAGAAGAATGATTTACAAAGCCTGAAGTCTTAGCTTCAACCACCATTGTCCTTCATTTTACTAAAATATTTCCATAAAATTCATTTCAAATAGACCCTTTCTCTTAGGCTTTGGCAGTAGTCTTAGCTATAGAGTTTATCGTTTAATGGAATATAATTTTTGTCGAATTTTCGTAAAAAATCAATAAAGCTCAATATGTTCGTTATTATACATGAAATGAAAAAAGTTGTATACAGCATTATACGGTGTCTTGAGCTACATCTTAAAAAATATTTCTACAATCACAGGGTGGCCAATAAGTCGTTGGTGATACAAATTTTCTTTTATTTTTAATCGAACACGCCTTATGTTATTGCATTTTTGCATTTTCCATCGAAATATAATGCATGCTTGTAATAAAATAAATTCTGGACCCAGCAAGTGCGTTATGGTAGCGAATTTTCATTAAATTCTTCAAATTTGAATAGTTCAATTTGCTATTTACCTATAAGGTTGGCCAAGAAACCAGTTCTTTCGGGAAAACTTTAGGTTTACTTTCGGAAATTTTTGTACATTTTCAAACAAAGTTATTTTGATTAAACATGGCACACTGTTTCTACTATATAGGTTATACTTGTAACCAAATTTGATGCATGCTTTCTTAAAAAAACACATATATTTGCTATTAAAAATATTTTTATGAAAATTCACTACCATAACGCGCTTGCTGCGTCCAGTGTTTTTTTATTCTTCAGCTTTCTTGTAATCTCAAGAAGTTTGTGACAATAGTGCACAATCACCCACACACGTACCCACAGTCGAAAAGCAACAACTTAACCTAATCTTAGCTCCAATTATAAGCTTATCATTTGAATGTTGTGGCACGACAAAGAATATGTTCCACAGTTCATTCTTATGTGAATAAAAGGTATCAAATTTATCACCAATCTCGTTGCAGACAGGACACATAAGGAGCAAAGGCGAATATTTCAACACATTTGTTCTAGCTGCACCACTGTAAAATGTCACAGATGACCTACTGATTACCCCAGGTTAAGTCTGTCCAAAATAAACAAAAAGTCCATTGGGTTCCTGATCAGCTTCACCATAAAGGCAGCCGCTGCAAAATCCCTCCGAACTTTCAAATCATACTGGCCATCTCACCAACAAACTTTGCTGTGGAAAGCCAATCAAAATATATTCCATCCTCAGCAAAACCCAGCGATTTAAGAAAGTAGCGCTGTATCTGCCCAATCTCCATAATATGGACCTGACAATGCGGCAACCACAGGATCGAGGTGTATTCCAACCTTGAGCGGCCAAAAGCATTAAATAACAATTCTCTATCTGGAGACGCAGAACTCCGTGGATTCTGTAACACAAACCTCAGCATCCTATATGCCGAAGGGACCATTTGAGAAAGTGATCCGCAAACGTGAGCTTTGAGTCAAACAGGACACCGAGGTCTCTGACACTATTTGAGCGACACAACGGAAAACTTCCAATTGAGTATAGAAACACAATCGGTTGGATCCTTGTAATAAATGTGGCAACGCTACATTTTTGGAGTTAAGCTGTAACCTATTCCTACCGCACCACTCCTCCAAGCAAACAAAATCTTCCTGAGTCCTCTCACAATTGAGTGCATGACCCACCCCACAAAATATCCTCAGATCATCCTCATATATCAGACACTCACATCTCATATTCGATGTGATACCATTGACAAAGGTAGAAAAGAGCAAAGGCCACAAGACTCACCGCAGCGGAACGCCAGATGTCACAGACAAATCAGATGATCTATGCCCAGTTATCCTCTCATACTGAATTCTCTCCCTGAGATACGACTGGCACAGGTCCACAAGAGGCGAACAGAAACCACAGGCATCCAACTTCTACATCAGTGGCCCGTGATCCACCTGGTCAAACGCCTTGGAAAAGTCTAGGTAGATAACATACACCTGTCCGTTCCTATCAAGCACCTCGGTCACATAATAGAAATGAGACTGGTGACCGTTGATGGATGTCTAACGAAATCATGTTGACTCCCTGAAATAGTTGCAGATACGCGGATAGATATAACATTCGCCAGCACAAGTTCGAAAACTCTAGCAAACCCCGTAATTAGTGAGATCTGTCTGTAGCTCTTCACCAAATCAACCCACCCACCACCATTACCAGTCCACCCTTGTGTATCAGACACCCCACCGATGTCCTCCACCGCCTCAGGAAAACGTACGTCCTCAAAACCAGAGAAAAGATCACAGACAGAGGTTCCGCAAAAACAGAAGCACAGTCACTAATGATAAACGCATGTATGCTATCTAGACCAGATGACATTTTCGGCTTTATATGTTTGATTACCTCAAGGACATACAGCTCTAATACCGAAGGAACATGCAGCACATCCACAAGACAATCGAATGATATTCGTTGGCCCCCATCCACAAAACACATATTTAGGGCATTTGCTGTGAGCTTTCTGTTACTATACAAACTGTTTTATTTTGCCCGCTTTATATCCTATTACCTGCCAAACAGCATTGGTCTTATCTGCAGCTGTAACAACGAAGCTGCGTTTTGCTCTTGCAGATTGTATATCTTTCTCGTAGCCGCGTCTTTAGGTGGCTATGTAACCTCTTTGACTCATTATATTTTGTTACTCCATGAATCGCCAGAATAAATTAAAGTGTTTGTTTTTTAGTGAATTAAAAAAAAACTTTACAATTCTTAAAAAAAATGTCATCAAATGAGTGAACCCATATCCAGGGCAAGACAATAAAAAAACATTTAAAGAAATTTGGCTTGTATAAGGAAAATGAAACGTTATCCAAGAATACGTTTTTTAAATTTCAGGTATTTTGGATTCCAAATAAAACATAAATCAAACTGAAATCAAATACTATATAATCTTCTCATAGCAAATTAGATGTATTGTATAGACGGTGCGGTCAAATACTATATAATGACTATACGGGACACTCCTATGCTTTAGCATTGGTGATATTTGTGACAAGTACACTAGCGTCACCTCGCGTGAAGTACTGACAACTGAGCGGGTAATTTGAATTGTATATTTACCTGCGTATTCTTAATTTAGACAATTGGTTTATTATAGATGGATATAAAAACTTGTACATGACAAAACAGCGAAAATTTTCTGATTATATAGTTATAAATAGAATTTGTATCAATAATCAGCTTGAAACCTAAATGAACTCAGCATGAATAATTCTGCAAATTTCTCTTACCCATAATCTTATTGCATCATAATTTAAAGTACTACCTTGAAGCTGTCGTTAAACTTCTATTTCAAGGGTAGGTATAGAAGTATACTGAAAGCTGTTTCTGAGGATATTAAGTTACAATCTGTACTTACCTATAAATAATTGTTCTAGGTATAAATGGGATCACAGTACTTAATTTGCTATATCTCTACATGAAAACTGTCTTATTAATCTAATATTTTAAAATATGTAACTGATATACTTAGTACATAATTAAGAAATTGTGCAGATGAAAGGTGAGACTAACTCTTACATCCGTGAATAAGTCTATTATAGGGCTGAATCTGCTATTTCTACTTATCTCTTTAAAAACTTGTCTTGGGAAGATAATTAAAAGCCTTCACCAAATAAAATAATTTTAAATGTGAAAAAATGTGACAATTTATGCCATCCTGAAATAACAAAGGACAAAGAAGAATATAGAAAAACAGTTTTGTTATAACATTTATTAATAATGCAATACTTTTTTTGTCTTCATATTTCTTTTTTTTTTGATGCACTGGAAAACAAGTTATGATTGAAGCCTTTCAACCACCCGTTTACGAAGTTTATCTATAAATAGGTACATGAAGGTAAATATTATGCAAGAAATTATCTTTTGCGAACTGTACATATTGGCATAAAAGTGATTTTGAATTAGTCTTCTGCTTCAAATCATATTCACGTTTTGCCATCCTTTGGAAACCTATGAAATGTCTTTGAAATATTTAGCAGGTTATAATTCAAACAATTATAGATTGCACACACCCAACCACTAACATTCATCGTAAAAAACATAGCTCAAACTTAATTATACACAGTTAAACACCAGCAATTGCTAGTGTTAAACGTTCTCGAACGACGTAACATCAGTACTATCCGCTAGGAGCGCTGATATTCTTGAAACACGAAATCAGCCGAAGTGTCCTGTATTGTCATTATAAAGTATTTACTGAAACTTAAATCTTTTTAACTTCTAATGACATTTCTAGTGCATACATAACCGTATTCATTCTATGTTATTGACCTAGAATATGTCAATTTTGACGTTTCGAATAACGACGACTGACGTTTTAAGAAGAAAAACTATATTTTCTTTAAAAGCTAATAATTTTTTTCTTTTAACATGGAGATCCAGATTCTGGTGCAAGGTTTTTTTATGATATAAGCCCACGTACCAAATTTGGTTACCATAGATTTGCTACTTCCGGAGATATACAAATGTTCAAAAAGAAAACACAAATTTGCCGGGAAAACCTAGTGTGATTTTCCAGGCTAACGAAGTTATCCAAGCAACTTGCGAAGGGAATGGACTCACCAGGTTTGATCAAAATCGGCCCATTATTTTTTGAAATATCGGTGTGACACACCCACACACACACACACACACACACACACACACATATATATATATATATATATATATATATATATATATATATATATATATATATATATATATATATATATATATATATAACCGACCTCGGATTTGTGTTCCAGGGGTCCTAAATCGCGCTCATTTGAAGAAATTTTTTCAAAATTCAAAAGTCGCGCTTTCCTGATTAGTGAGTTTTATAAAGAACATTCACTAAAAAAAATAACCGATAGTGTTCTTAAAAAAACTTAAAGCAGCGTGGTATAAAAAGTTATGCTAACGTTTAACAAAGTACAAAGTTACGTGACTTTTACAAGGGTAGGTAATACATTGTGTCTTTATATTTTATGTCACGTTATAAAAGCTCATATTACGTATAAGAGAGCTTCGTAAGGTCAAACTTAAATTAATAGGCTTTAAATGTTAGCGATAATAAAGCGATCAATTTCAATGATAATTAAATCATGGCATGGACATAAAATGTACGAGTATAATCGCGACGGCATTTATAAACAATAAGTATGTCAAGATATGTTATTTATTAGTAAAAGTATATGTTAGGATTAAAGCCGGGTAAATTATGTTTCCAATTTATTATCAACATGAAAATGTTAGTAGTGATAGGAAAACTGCTTTAAACTTACAATTAGCCTAATACTTCAGCTGAAGACAGTTTTATATATTTTCATGGTAACAACATATTTTGTTGTTTGTCAAAAACAAGCATGATGTATTGAGCGATTTATTGTAGAAAATTTTCCTAATTGTTTAAAAATTTATTTATAAAATTGAGGTGATTCAGTTGATCAGACCTAAATGAATAGGTGAAAAATTTGGAAGAAACGAATTTTTGTACATGCTGTGTAGCCTATATAAAGTCAAATTTTGTAACAAATTTCGTGATAGTAACTTTATTATCCACAAACATACAATGTTTCTTAAATAAATCCTAAATTATTTTCTAAAAAAAAACAAATTGTGGTGCAGACTGTCCATTTGTATTGGCTCGCTGTAACTATATATATATATATATATATATATATATATATATATATATATATATATATATATATATATATATATATATATACGTTATTATTAGAGTTAGATAAGTGTTTAGATATAATAAAAAAATCTCTGGACGCAGCAAGTGCGTTATGGTACCGAATTTTCTTTAAAATATTTTTAATAGCAAATGTCTTTCTTTGACGAAAGCAGGCATCAAACTTGGTTGCCTATATAGTAAAAACAATGTACCATATTTCATCGAAATAAATTTATTGCTTGAAAATATATAAACATTTTTCAAAAGTCTAGATGCAGCAAATGTGTTATGGAAATGAATTTCCATAAACATGTTTTTAATAGCAAATGGGAGCAGGCATCAATCTGATTACCGGTATAGCCTATGTGGTAGAAACAATGTACTATATTTTATCAAAATTACTTATGGTTTGAAAATATACAAAAAAATTCCGAACATAAAACTAAATGTTGGTTTTGTAACCAACAAAGTTTACAGTAATAGCAAATTGAGTTATTGAAATTTGAAGGATTTAATGAAAAATTCTTGTTCACACCCCTAAGGAAGTTATGGGACTGGGAGTGAATAGGGGTGCTGTGCGGAGTAGGCTGGGTTTAAGGGGGATATGGCTTCAAGATATGAAAAATACAGCTTTCAAGCCCGCTTTATTCGAATTTTCTGCTCATATTTCCTTTTTACTACCTACCTCGCCCAGCACCTCTATTCACTCCTGGTCCCGTAACTTCCTTGGGGTTTGTTAATCCAGGGGGGATGGGGGTGGTGGTTGTGTTCTAGGCAGGTTTCTGAAAACAGTTTTTTGAAAAACGTTCGGGAGCTAAACTGCAAATTTACCGAAAATTCGCTAACAAAACGCACTTACTGCGTCCAGATTTTTTTCTTACAAACGCATCATATTTGGATAAAAAATGCAAAACTGCATTAACGAATTTGTTCTACGAAATTTAGGTAAAAAAAATTATGCACCCCTACTCACTCCTGGTCCCGTAACTTCCTTGGGGGTGTGAACAATACATTTTTCTTGGGGTTTTTGGATTCAGGGGGGCCCTAGGCAGGTTTCTGAAAACAGTTTTTTGAAAAGCGTTCGGGAGCTAAACTGCAAATTTACCGAAAGTTCGCTACCTAAACGCACTTACTACGTTGAGTTTTTTTTTTTACAAACGCATCATATTTCCATAAAAAATGCAAAAATGCATTAACAAATTTGTTCTACGAAAATTAGCTAAAAAAAATTATAGACCGTTAAACCCCAAACTTCACTAAACCTACAAATAAATATCCAAAAATTCTGGACGCAGCAAGTGCGTTATGGTAGTGAATTTTCATAAAAATCTTTTTAATAACAAATATGTGTGTTTTTTTAAGAAATCAGGCATCAAATTTGGTTACCAGTATAACCTATATAGTAAAAACAATGCGCCATGTTCCATTAAAATAACTTTATTGTGTGAAAATGTACAAAAATTTCCAAAAGTAAACTTAAAATGTTCCCGAAAAAAACACGTTGCTTGGTCAACCTTATAGGTTAATAGCAAATTGAGCTGTTCAAATATGAAACATTTGATCAAAATTCGCTACCATAACGCACTTGCTGCGTCCAGAATTTATTTTCTTACAAATATGCATTATATTTCGATGGAAAATGCAAAAATGCAATAACATAAGGCGTGTTTGATTAAAAAAAGGAAATTTGTATAACGACTTATGGGCCACCCTGTGATTGCAGAAATATTATTTTAAGATGTAGCTCAAGACACCCTCTAATTAATATATACAAATTTTCTTCATATCTTATATAATAACGGATATATTGAGCTTTATTAATTTTTTACGAAAATTCGACAAAAATTATATACCATTAAATGATAAACTCTATAAAGACCAGTGCCAAGTATCAGAGAAAGGGTCTATTTGAAATGAATTTTCTGCAAATATTTTAGTAAAATGAAGGACAATGACGGTTGAAACTAAGACTTCAGGGTTTGTAAAACATCCTTCTTGAGACATTTTATTTTTATAGCCCGTATTAGATTTAAGTTATTTGCCTAAATGTTGCCAATTTTGACATTTTAAATCGCCACTTTGACGTTTTGAGGAAAACCCCAATTTATTTAGTTTTAAATGCCTATAACTTTTTTGTCTTTTGACCTATATAGCTAAATTTTGGTAGGTAACTTACATATAAGGACGTAAATCTGCGTACCAAATTTGGTTGCCCTTGCTTTGTTAATTCCGGAGATATAAATTTTTTTCGAAAGAAAATACAAAATTTTCCGGGAAAACCTGGGCAGATTTTCCTGACTAACGAACTCGTCCAAGCCATTTGCAAAAGGAATTTTTTCACCAAATTTGATCGAAATCGGCCCATTATTTTTTGAGTTATCGGTGTGATACACATATATATATATATATATATATATATATATATATATATATATATATATATATATATATATATATATATATATATATATATATATATATATATATATATAAATAAATAAATAAATAAATAAATATATATATATATATATATAAACATATAAAAATTGAAACTGACCCCGGATATGTTTTCTGGGGGGCCTAATTAGCGCTTATTTGAAGAAATTTTTTCAAAATTCAAAAGTCGGGATCTCCTCATTAGTGAATTTTTTAAGAAAATTCACTAAAAGGCCCAACTTAACTAAACTGACAGCCAAAGCATCAAAGAAAGCGTTTATTTGAAATGGATATTTTGTAAATATTTTAGCAAAATGAAGGGCAATGACGGTTGAATCTGAAACTTAAGGGTTTGCAGAACACTCTTCTTGCACCATTTTCTTTTCACAATCGGTATTTGTTTCACATTCTTTGCCTAAACATTGCCAATTTTGACGTTTAAAATTGAGAGTTTGACGTTTTGAGGAAAACTCCAAAATTTATTTCTTTAACTGCCCATAATTTCGTTGTCTTTAAAGCTAGAGACCTAGTACAGAGTTCACTCTTTATAATACAAACACGCATACCAAATTTGGTTGCCCTTACTTTGTTATTAACGGAGATATGAATTTTTTTAGAAAGAAAGCACAAAATTTTCCGGGAAGACCTGGTCCGATTTTCCAGGCTAACTAACTTATCCAAGCCACTTGCAAAAGGAAGGTACTCACCAAATTTGATCAAGATCGGTCCATTATTTTTTGAGTTATCGGTCGGATTAGCTAACTTTTTAAAAATTCGCTAATATAAGTTTTCAAGCTCATTCTAGATCTGGGTTTGATCTGCAACGTTCCAAGCAGTTAAAAAGTCAAGCAAAAAAAAGTAATTTGTTATTTATTATACTTTCTCGTGACTTTTTCGTTTTAGTGAATTTTAGGAAAAAAATCACAAAAGAGGAGATCGGGGCTTTCTAATTTCTTTAAAAAATCGTAAAATAAGCGTTGAAGTATCAGAAAATAATCGACCAATTTTCATCAAATTTGGTGAGTACATCCTTGTTGCAAGTGGCTTGGAAAAGTTCGTTATCCAAGAAAATGACAACCAAATTTGGTAAGCCGGTTTATATTATATTAAATTAATTATGTACCACGATCTAGATCTAAGAGTTAAAATAAAAAAAGTTACAAGCATTAAAAAAAAGGGTGTCATTTGTAATCATAAAAATATACAAGACCAAACTATTTTGGGTGGATAAAAAATCTATTGTATTACAGATAAACACTAAGTTTTCTTGACGCAAAAGGTAAAGAAATGCCAGAGAAATTGCTTTAAAAATTTTACAGTTTTCCTTCTTAAAACGTTAAGGTCGCGACTGAAACGTCAACATTGTCTATTTTTAGAGAAAAAAACCTAAAACGAATACGGGTTGTATAGAAAAAATGTCGTAAGAAATGTGTTTCACAAAGCCTAAGTTTCAGCTTCAACCGTCATTGTCCTTCATTTTACAAAAATATTTGCAGAAAATTCATTTCAAATAGACCCTTTCTCCAATGCTTTTGAAGTATATTCAGTTGTAGAGTTTATGGCTTATTTTTATATAATTTTTGTCTAAGCTACTAAGCCAATCTTTGTGAAAAAAATGTGTGCATTTTCGCGAACGAAATGGTTTGCAACTTTCAATTTTTTTTTAAATTTCTATCAAAAATATTTTTGTTGGCTAGGACAGTCCAATCAGTTTAAGTTTATTTTATATTTGTGCTTTTTCAAACAATACAGTTAGTTTGATAATATATGGTACATAGTTCCAACTATAACGGTTATACTTGATACTCGATGTCTCTCATTAAAAAAAACATGTTTATAATTACCAATATTTCTATGAAAATTCGCTACTATAACGCGCTTGCTTCGTTCAGACATAAAGACTGTTCGGGAATTTACAAATCTGGAATGAGTTTAAGAACTGTACAATTTGACTAAGTTAAGCATGTATATTACTCGAATAATAGTGCTGCAAATTGAATCATAACTTCCACATAGCTGTGATAATTTATTCTCTGCAGAAAGACATTATCATGGAATGAATTTAGGGCCCATGACTTGACCACAAAGAAAATATTTATATTCCTGTACCCATATACTTTTGAAACGTTATATTACTCGTGTTTTATTGAAAAAATGTCAATTTTCACCAAATCACCCCTAATGTATCCCCTACCTCGTAAATTGATCTTACCCAAAAGTAATTCAGTGCTTCGAATTGCTTTTGATGTTGTTTGTCAGGTGCTAACTGGACACCAAATGTGAAGATGACATCCGAATTGGTTCGAAAGTTATTGCGTTTATTAACAGACAGACGTACATGCCGAAAGACAAAATAAAATTCGTTACAGAGTCAAGTTTTACACATGTTTTGAGACCTCTTAGACCGTTTTAGCAACAACAAAAAATCGTAATTTTTGTCAACAATATTTCACCACACAGATTCAACTCCTAATCTTATTTCAGCACAGAATACCAGATGTTTGATGAAATTAAAAGTTATCTAATAAATAAACCCTTAAACGTTATATTACTTAAGTTTTAACGAAAAAATGCACATTTTCAACAAAAGTGTTCAAATGTAGCACCATTAACGCCCAAACACTTAGCACATGTGTGAAGCCACTGTCTTTGTTATTGCTCTTCGGACGCTACTCCGTGGTAAGGACTAAAAGGCAACACGAACTCTTTCTTGGCAATCCTCTTTTGTCGTCGATGGTGTGGAAGATACTTCATTCTTTATGTAACCCCCCTATGGTTTGCAACTTTCAATATATTTTTTAATTTCTATGTAAAAATCGACTGGTGTCAAATCTGGAGCTCTTGGGGTCCGACTGAATGGGCCTTTGTTGCCGATGCACTGGTCCTCAAATTGCTCTACCAAGACATTATTTACAAAACCTCTTCCATGGGGTGGTGCTCCATCGTGTTGACGTATCTCTTTATTTGGCAATGTGTCAAAGTAATACTTCTAAACTCATTAAATATTTGCAAATAAATTGCACCTAGAAATAATTTAATGTGTATTTATAAATAATCGGTGTAGAATCACTGTAGAATTGTTCCGAATTGCACAAAAATATTAAATTGCCATCTTGTTTGGAAGGATATCTCTCCAACAATATGAGGATTCGTATCTTACCAATATAGTGTGGGTTATGCCCGTTAAATAATCCATTCTTGGTGAACTTAGATTTGTGTGCCCAAATTACATTATGGGGAAAATTTTCCTTCTCTTGGTTCTTAATTAACATAAACTCACAGTAGGGTATTCTTTTTTTTCTGCGTTAATCTGTTCTAAATGTTGAATCAAATGTATGGCATACGGTTTGTAATTATGTTTTTGTCAAGACTGTGTGTATTGAAGATTTTGGAAAACCAGTTTCTATTTCGGCGTCTCCTAACGATGCTTGTGGATTTGCTCTGAAGAAAGCTTATGTGGTTAGTTCATTTTATCGTTGTTTACCAATGGCTTTTTGGTTTATATTTAAAATATCTGAAGCTCTTGCAATTCTCGATTAACCTCTTCAAAATATATCTGGTTGGCTTGCGTTTATCAGGATACCTAGACGTAAAAGTATCACCGTTCTCGTTGCAACCTTATTGTAGTAAGTAGTCTTCGTTGGAATAACCCTAACGTGTCATAATGAATTGAAAATGCACAAATATACACAGAGAACTTTTAGTATTATACTACTTAGCTAGTTTGACAACTCTGTGATAATTTTGTGCTGACATTTATTTTCATGGCTAACATATTAATTGCACAAATCTCATAAACAGCGATTTTCCAAAAAACCGTCAATAATATAAAAACTGACACGTTTAGGTATAGGGATGCAAACACAAACTTTCCCTCTTTTCAGTCGGGCAGTCCAACAAAATAACAAAATGGCTGTTTCTAGTTAAAAAAATTAAGATATTCCATCTTTTTCGATTCAAATTTTGACCATTTTTGTAGTCACCTGTATAATTTTAAATATTTTCTGATTATCTACTATATAGCGGCGTCTATGCTTATGCACGTCAAAACATAAGATAATGCATTTTTCTGAAGGTTTATTCAGGGGGATAATCGATTTAGAGGTTTGCAACTGTCATTTTTTCCATAAAAATATGAATATCTAGAAAACCGTAATATTTAAGCATATAGTATGTTGCATAAACTTACATTAAAATTTCATAAGCTACCTATTGATGATAAAAATGTTCGGTACGCAACAAGTACGTTATTGTAGTGAATTTTCATAAGAATAATATATCATTGTGATTAAGCCTTATATTAAAAGTTAGAAAACGTTACTTTATTTAATTAGAAACGGTATAAGGTGAAGAAGGGCAAGCAAAAACATGACCTCAAACATAAATATTTATAAGGTAATTTGGATACAAAACTCAATAAAACAGTTGATAAACAAGAAATATACTCAACAAAAAATGCACTAGAAAGCAGAACATAAAAAGATTTCTGTGTTTCATGCATTGAGGGTGATTGTATGCATGTAGAAGGGGAAGAAGATCCCCCAGGACGAAGAGAGTTTCTGCCCCTCACCCAAAAACACAGGGGTTCTCTTTCCATTTCTCCATGCATAAAACTACCTTCAAAGCATAAAGCACAAGGAAAATTTCTTGGGAGCAAACCCCAAGAAAGTTACTGGACCTGGGCGAATATGGGTGTTGTTCGGAGCAGACTGGGTTTAAAGGAAGTGTTGCTGCAAAATGTGAAAAACTCATCTTTTTAAAGTCCAACTAAAGGTTTTTTCAGCATTTTCCGCTCAGATTTCCTCCCCGCCCAGCAACCTTATTAATTCTTGGTCCTTTAATTTTCTTAGAGGTTGTTTGCACCAAATTTGCCTTGTGGCCTGTGCATCCAAGGGAGGTTCTCAGCATGTTTCTAAATTTAAAAAAAATCGAACAGCCCTCCTTGCAGTAAACTGTAAATTTACCGGAATTACATTCCACAATATCCAATATAGCACTAAAGTAAATAAATTCACTTGCTGTTTCACTCCTTAATTATTTTTATATTACATATACAAGCACAAGATAAGTAAGTAAAATAAACGGGGGCCTTAATTAACATTGGGGCTACTCAAACTTAAAAGTACAGAAGACATTTAGATCGTGTCTGTGTGCACTCAAAAATTAGTAAAATAAACTAGAAAATCTAATAAAAAACAGCAGTTTTACGATATTATTTTAAATACACCAATAGGCATATGTTTCGCGGCTATTTCGCAATTCGCGAGTGTATGAATCTAGGTTTTGTCTAAGACTACACTGCAATCCGGTCGACGCCGAAAGCAAGCACCTTTTAAATTAGGCTCGATAGAGTTGGACGCTAAACAAACGTAGGTATGTCTAATTTTAAGCAGGACTGTACCCCTGCTTGAAACTGACAATATGAGAAATACAGAAAGTGCTATTTACTAAACTCACTAAAGGAAAAACTAACCTGCGAAATATTATATATATCATCTGTCTTTGTCTAGCATTGTAGATATTGCATTACATAATTTGAAGTGATGTCGAGGATTATTTTAATTTCGAATAACATTATTTTTCTTTGATAAAAAGACTTGAAAATTATACAGAACCATGTTTGTCTATGTTCTTTAAGTTGTAAATTTTCGTTTCAATCACCTAAAGAATTTGAAAAATATTGCGTTTTAAAAATATCTTTCAATTTTTTTGTTAAGAACAATTGGGCGTTAAGATCTGATGAACGAACTCACCCAAGCCATGAACAAAATTTGAATTTGAAAAATTTTCCGAAAGTCTCACCATCGATACCTCTCTATTAGCAAATTTTCTTAATGAAAATTCACTAAAAAGTAGGTATTCCATTTAAAATAACGAAGATTGTATCAACTACCAGTTTAACTGGTAGTGGAAAGACTGTCAAAATATTTTGGTTAAATAGAACGCATTCTGTTTGTTACGTGCTAAGTTTTAGAAAAAAACGTTGAGTGGTTCCTGAAATATGTATCGTGTAAGTTCCCGGCTGGACACCCTGTATAATAAATTAATAAATAAAATACTATATTTAAAATTGTATATATAATTATATTGTAATTGTTTCTAAATTATAATGCCTGCTCATTTGATGAAAAATGTAGGATTTTGCGGTCGCCATTTTCACTTGATTTTTGTCTATGCAAATTCGCTATACCTAAAAAAACGTTCCTACATTTCCATGCCAAGCAAATATTTAGGGTTGTCTGACACAAAAAAAGTTACTTAAAGCAGTTTTCGGTAACTTGCTGTTCATATTTCAGAGAAACTTAAAAATTTAAACATAAAATAGAGAAAAAACATTTTTGAAATCAGTTATTGTTACGGCACTGAAAATACACGAGAATCTGTTACATAGATATGGAATGGAATGTTGCAGAACAACAGTACAACATCCTATACAATCTATCAGTATTCTGATTGCTATTGGTAAGCAATAAAAAACAAGATATATAAATAGCTTTTGGTATTAAGTGTGTTATTAGGCATTCGTGAATACCTCGTAAATAACAGACAAATATTTGGTAGAAAATTTATTGCGAGAAAAACTTTGATGTATGGCTAGAATAGAAACCGCGTCTGGCGTCCAAGCCATACAGCTTGCCGCACTAGTAATATGCGGTTTTTTATACAAGACAAAAGGCAAATAATATAATTCTGAGACGGTAATTATTAAAACTAACTGCTGAAATTGTTACTTACGTATAATTAATGCAACGGGTTCCAACAGAATATAAATGTATACATACCTGTAAAAGAAAAGAAACAATTAAAATGCAAATTAAGCATAACAACAACGTCTTTCACGTAGCTGGTGCATTAGACGTTTAAGTGGGTAGAGTGACATTTGACATCTAAAAACGTCTGGACGCAGCAAGTGCGTTATGGTAGTGAATTTTCATAGAAATGACCTGGCAGGAAATATTCTTATAACTTTTTTTTTCTTTTAACATAGAAATATAAATTGTAGCATGTAGTTCCTCTTAATATCGTAAACTTACGTACCAAATTTGGTTACCATAGCTTTCCTATTTTTCGAGATAAACATTTTTTTAGAAAGAAAACTGAAAATTTTCCCGGCTCGATTTCACTGGCCACTTACAAAAGGAAGGCAAAATCAAAATCGGTGCATTATTTTTTGAGTTATCGGTGTGATACATATATATATATATATATATATATATATATATATATATATATATATATATATCGTGTATATATATATATATATATATATATATATATATATATATATATATATATATATATATATATATATATATATATATATATATATATATATATATATACACACGAGGGCTATATTTTAAAGAAAGTCATTCTGTACTAAAAACTTCGCTCGGGGTCCCGAGCATCTTCAGGAGTAAGCACTGTAACTAATTGTAAAAGCAAGGCCAAAGCATCAAAAACAAGGAAAATCTGCCACAGAGACATGCAAAAAACATCTTTACATTACATGTAACTTCACGCAAACATTTATACCTTCAAAACATTCAAAGCTAGTCATGAAAAAGTATAAAAAAGTGTCATTAATGTTAAAAAACTAAAAAAGCTTTGAAAAATTCGCGTGTAACAAATCGGACACCGAACCCCATTTTTTCACGTTAGAATGACATTCTAAGGAAGCTCTTTAACAATGAATTTTGGTTTGATGATAGAAGTGTGAAAAATATTTAATTTGGATAAAGTTATAGCATTTTCAGTTGTTAATATAACCGATTCTATGGCATTAAATAGGTTAGCGATTTCAATTAATGCTCGCTTGAGAGCAGGCATAATATTAGTAGCTAAATATTTAGTTATGTTTTGAAGAGCTAACATTCTTTTGACATTAGCTAATGACTGAAGGGCTTTGTTAATTCGTTAACCATCGTCAGCGTCTAGATTGCCACGGATTTATTTAAAAGCTGTACCCCAAGGATTGAGTAAACCTCTGTTAGATCTATACTTATCAGCAAAAATTCTAAGGAAAGTTTGATCTATGTTATTTACAGTATAATTAAAGGTGATTATAAAATTATGGTACTCAGCTCTAAAATTACCACATAACGTATGATATTACTGACTCTATTATTAGTCACTGACCTTGTGACAATGTCACTGTAATAAATTTTGACTTGCCATAGTTTTAAAAACATGCAAAAAAAAGTAAAACATTTGGAGCATATCCTCCTTCAGAAATTTTTTAAAATAATGTATCGCTAGAATTCGTTTTTATTTAAGAAATCGAAAGTCTGGACACAACAAGTGCGTTATGGAAGTGAATTTTTATAAAAATGTTATTAACAGCAAATATGTCTTTTTTAAATTAAAGCAGGTATTAAATTTGGTTACTAGTATAAGCTATATTATAGTAGAAACAATGTACAATATTTCATCAAAATAAGTTTATTGTTTGAAAATGCACAAAAAGTTCCCTAAAATAAAATTTAAATGTTCCCGAAAAAAACTGGTTTCGTAGCCAACGAACCTTAAGTTAGATGTAAATTTAGTTATTGAAATTTAAATCATTTAATGAAAAATTGCTACGAAAACGCACTTGCTGCATCTCGAGTTTCTTTTCTCACAAAGATGTATTATATTTCGATTAAAATGGGTTCGATTAAAAAAAGAACATTTTTATCACCAACGATTTATGGACCATGCTGTGATTGTAAAAATAGTTTTACAAAATGTAGCTTAAGACATCCTATAATTAACACCAACAATTTTTTCTCGTAACTTGTATATTAACGGATATATTGAGGTTTTTTCTACGATAATTTCCTAAAAATTATCGATTATTAAACCATAAACGCTAACTGCCAAAGCATCAGAGTCTATCTCAAATGAATTTTCTGGATATATATATATATATATATATATATATATATATATATATATATATATATATATATATATATATATAAATTTTCTTAATGAAAATTCACTAAAAGTGGTGTTTTCCAGAAAAGGTCAAAGTCGCGATTTAACACCTCAAAATTGGCAACATTTAGACACAGAATCTGAAACTAATACAAGTGATCTACAGAAAATGTCGCAAGAAGAATGTTTTACAAACCCTGAGGTCATACCGTTAACAGTCATTGTGCTTAATTTTGCTAAAATATTCCCAGAAATTTCGTTTGAAATACTCTTTCTCTGACGTTTAAGTTATATAGTTTATCGTAATGGTATATAATTTTTCGCGAATTTTCGTAAAAAAATAATAAAGGACAATATATCCGTTATCATGCAAGATACGAAAAATATTGTATACATTAATTATAAGGTGTCTTGAGCTACATCTTCAGAAATTATGTATACAATCACAGGCTGGCCCATAAGACGTTGGTGATACAAATTTACTTTTTTTAATCGAACGCCTTATGTTATTGCATTTTTGAATTTTCCATCGAAATAATATGCATGTTTGTAAGAAAAGAAATGCGGGACTCCGCAAGTGCGTTATGGTAGCGAATTTGAATTAAATGCTTCAAAGATGAACAGCTCAATTTGCTATTAGCCTATAAGTTTCGTTGGCCAAGAAACCGGTTTTTGCGGGAACATTTTAAGTTTACTTTCGTTAATTTTTGAACATTTTCAAACAATAAATCTATTTTGATTAAACATGGCACATTGTTTCTACTATACAGGGTGGTCCGTAATTGTATGTCACAAAGTGCATCACGACAATAATCATGAAAAAATATGAGACTATTCTTAATGCACTTTTGATCAGTTCGGCCTATTTACACCGATACGGTCGTGGAAAATTCTTAAGAAAAATTAGAAATCTTATGGCAATTCTGAAATGGTTGCGAATAAGAACTTGAAATATGCAACTGTAATAAAGGTCACTAGATGACTCAATTTAATAGTATTTTCAAAAAAATAAAACACCCAGTGGCGTAGTAATGCGAGTTGTGATATCATATTTAGATCAAAAAATTATAAATTGCGCTTTTTGTGACCAGTTGGTATATTTTTAAAATAAGTAGTCTATTCGCTATAAAAAAGACCGCTTGTGATTCTTTTGTATGAGGTGTAATTTTCGAGATAACTGCGTTTACGATATCTGTGCAGTTTCTTAACGATAAGGTAACGGAACATTTCAAATGAAATAACGTAATCCCCAAACTATTACCTATTAATAAATGTATTGACAAAATTAGTTACAAACAAGGTTACGATGATAACACTACAAATCGCAAAAAATGTTAAAAATGTTCGCCGTCAGACTATAGACAAGCTTCTGCTCGCCTTCTCGAGTTCCATCTTATTCTTTGAAATATCAAGGAGGTATTTCTAATACACTCGAATGCTTCATCAATTTTTTGCCAAAGCTCTTCTCTACTATATACTTCGGTGGCATAAACTAAGTTTTTGGCATATCGCCATATGCAAAATCAATAGGATTTAGGTCTGGGGACCTAGGCAGCCAGTGAACGGGTCCACGATTACCTATCCACCGATTTTGGAACATGGTTCTTAAGCACTCTCTTACTACCCTAGCATTGTGTGCTGGATGGCTTCTAAATACCACATTTGCATTCTTATATTTAGCGAAATATATATATATATATATATATATATATATATATATATATATATATATATATATATATATATATATATATATATATATATATATATATAGAGAGAGAGAGAGAGAGAGAGAGAGAGAGAGATTTTTTGTCTTGAAGCAATTTCGTGGTACATCGAGGCATTCATCCTGTTAGGTAAGTCAATGGGTGCTAATAGATAATCGCCGATAACACCAGCCCATAGGTTTATTGAAATCTACGCCGATGATGAACGATTTTGCACCGACCATACATGTTCATTGTGCATATTAAACATGCCGTTGTTGGTGAACATAGCTTCATCAGTCGATAATACAGTGTTAATAAAGAAGTTATTTTTATCAAACTTTTGAAGAAACCATCTGCAAAAGTTTAGCCTTGCAACATTACCTCCTTCACGTAATGCCTGGACTGGTTGGATGTGAAACGGTCGTAAGCGGTGCTCTCTTAGTACACGTAGAACACTTTGGTGAGATATTCAGCCAACCATTTTACTCACTCGTCTGGAGCTGACTCTAAGATTATTTTCAATGAGGTTCAAAACTTGCTCTTCCCTGTTAGGAGTTCTTCTACTTCGTGATCGTCCGGTATTACTATTTTTCTTTGCAATCCCATTTTCACGGAAACTTTGATCGACTCGATAAAATATTCGTCTATCTGGTTGACGTCTATTGGGGTATTTTGTAGAATAAATACGTTTTGCCTCTTCACCATTTCCATGAGCTTGACCTAAACACAAATGCATGTCTGCTAATTCGATGGATGTGAAATTATTCATATTGTCAAATTAATAATAACGCGCACTTCGAATAATACTATAGTTGAAGCTTCGTTGTAACAAAAACTATAAAATCGCTTACATTTAAGTTTTTGTATCTGACACCCGCCTACTAACAAATTTGTGGCAATAGTATTTTGTTACTTTATCGGGGAGAAACTGCACAGATACCGTAAACTGCAGTTATCTCGAAAGTTACACCTCATACAAAAAAATCACAAGACGCCTTTTTTGGAGCCAATAGACTACTTATTTCAAAAAATATATATAGTCACAAAACTCACAATTTATTAGTTTTTTATCTAAAGATGATATCACAACCCTTATTACTACGCCACTGGGCGTTTTATTTTTTTGAAAATACTATTAAATTAAGTCTTCTAGTGACCTTTATTACACCTGCAGATTTCACATTCTTATTCGGAACCATTTCAGAATTATCAAAAAATTTCTAATTTTCTTAAGAATTTTCCAGGGCTGTATCTCTGTAAATAGGCCGAACTGATCAAAAGTGCATTATGGAAAGTTCATATTTTTTCATGCTTATTGCCGTGATGCACTTTGCCACACACAATTACGGACCACCCTGTATAGGTTATACTGGTAACCAAATTTTATGCCTGTTTTCTTTCAAAAAATACATATTTGCTATTAGAAACATTTTTATGAAAATTCACTACCATAACTCACTTGCTGCGTCCAGACTTTTTGTTTTACTTAGTTATCAATTTATATAAAAAAATCTAAATTACTTTAAAGTAGCACTACATACCTAAATAACACTAGTTTGCTGTTATTTACTACTACTACTACTATTGCCATTATGGTTACCTCAAACCCTAAGAATCAATAATAGTCTTTCCAATTGAGACTCAAAATGTAACTTAATTTTCTAATAACAGCTTATCAAAATTGTACAGTTTATCTATTAACTCTTTTGGGGAACCGGTGAAATTTTAAAAGTTATGACAAAGCGGTTTGAAATAAATGATTAACATTCTATGGATAATGCATTTTTAAAATAATACGCCCAGAAATGACAGATAGTGCATCCAAACATTCCATTTTCCGTGTATCTAGTATACAAAGTATACATTAAATTTTCCATTACCCTAATATTTACATGTCGCATTACGGGGTAGAGTTATGTGATATTAGACATAAATTGTGTTTGATGATGCGATTTCTCATCAGGTTTTATTCCCAAACGTTTTATCGATAGGAAAATTCGTATATTATATTACAATAATGAAAGTTTGAGACATATCAATAAATTCCTAGTCTCATGGGGTACTATAAGTTATGATTGATAACTGGCTATTTTCATCTTCTCTATGTAATCTAATATAGAACAATAAAGTTCTGTGGTTTATAGCTTTTACCAGAAGGACGACCGTAAAAGTGCAGTCATTACATTAATAAGCAAACAGAGATTACAGCGGTTTCCCTAGCTTTTTATTTACTATACAGGCAGGTCCAACAGTGCGTTCAAGTTCAATATCCCATTTATTATTCAATAATAAAAAAAATTCGGAACAAAAGTTGCAGGTACTAACTAAAATTATTTTTCAACATACAGGGTGTTGCATAAGTTAAATACAACCCAAAGTTCACTTCTTTTAAAAGGTACAGCCTGTATATTGTTTCATTTTTGAATTCCTCCTATTTTGCTGATTCATCCAGTGCATAGGGGTTGGGGTCTATACAGAGTCGTTTAAAAGTCATGGTCTCTTTTCTAAAATATCAGGGGCACATTTGACGTTCTGTATCTTCATTAATACGTCAACATGCAACACTACCATGCCAACAATCTGAAAAAGTGTTCCTCTTTCAACTTCAATCAATACATAAAGAATTCCTTGAAAACAACATACACCGTGAGTAAAAACAATTGAGTCAAGTTCTCTCGAGAAATTCAAATGGAGCACTCTGTCTATTATAATCAACTTAAATACATCAACAAATGTTCTTTCGGATTCATGAAGTATTCCCTAAACCACTATTTACTGAGATATTGGGTGTTCTTTAAGAAAAAAGGTACATTTATACACAAGAACAAATTAGTGTATTATTTTTGAAACACCTGTATACAGTTTCCTGTCTAGACTCCGCTCCGTTTGATTATTAATCGTCTGTTGAGACATATGAAGAATTATATTAGATTCACGGTCACTACTTCTCAAAACCTATTACTTATTCCGACCTCGTTTTAATATTTCAAAAAACTTGCCAATGTCGGCTTGTTTTAATTGTGGCATATCCCTTAAAGAATGTAGGGTCAAGTGGTGTAAAAACGAGACAGCTAGAACTTGGGGTAAAATCAAGATACTAGATTTAAAAATAATAAAACATGCTCTAATTAATTCAAAAAATTGATAAATGCAGCTCATACTTTCTAGATTAGGATCCCATAATTTGCTAGATGATTTCATGTGATTTAGTACCTGTACAAAATTGTTTTGTGTCAGTCTATATTCATGTACCCAAACCTTTCAAATTTTACGTGCAATCTTTTATCGTGGCGACTAACCAGACAATCGTATCGGTTCGAGGAATATCGTTTCTGAAAGATAATTGTGCAGTGCAACAAACGCACCTTAGTACGTGACCGCATGTCAACAGTTTCCCACGTAGCTGAGTGTTTAAAACGAGACACAGTGTGAAGTGCAAAAACAATACACTCCTCGACTAAAAACGAGAGATTTTCCACCAAAATGCCAAAAGTTTTGGTTCAAAATAACAGAATTGTGCAATAATAATCATATGTTACGTTACCATGACAACCACAACTAGATCTCATATAAACTATTCAATGAAAGGCGGTGAATCTAAACATAAATGTTTCTAATTTGAATAGCTTAATTTTCTGTAACCTTGAAAGCTGAATTTTGGCACATAGTTAGGTCTTTCCCAAAGCAATATGTACGCCAAATTTTATAGAAATATCTTTGTAATTTTCGGAGAAAAAAATTTTTTTCGAAAGAAAACTCAAAATTTTCCCGCAAAACCGTGTCAGATTTTTCTGGCTAACGAACTCATCCAAGCTATTAATAAAAGAAAGGCACTTGCCGAGGTTTATCAAAATCGGTTAATTATTTTTTGAGTTAGCGGTTGGATACATACATATATATATATATATATATATATATATATATATATATATATATATATATATATATATATATATATATATATATATATATATATATATATATATATATATATATATATATATATATATATATATAAACATATAAAAATCGAAACTGACCCCGGATATGGGTTCTAGGGGCCCAAATTCGCGCTCATTTGCAAAAATTTTTGCAAAGTCTCACCATCGATATCTCTCTATTAGTGAATTTTTTAAAATAAAAATTCACTAAAACGGCTTAATGGTGAATCAGACATAGCTAAAGCATTAAAATTAACCGAAAACGGAGAAATCTACTTATGAAAGGCTGCTGATTTCTTCCATATTGATAAATCTGTCCTCAGTCATCGTCAAGCTGGCACAGTTACCATACAAGGGAGAAAAACTTATTTAAAAATGGTAACAGACCTGAGCAGCAAAATTAAAACAATGGCAAAATGGGGTTTCGCACTTACAAAAAATGAAATATTAAACACTATACAAGCACATGTTTAATAAAAAGGATCTTCCCACACAGTTTAAGGATGGCCGGCCTGGTAATGATTGGTTTAGAAGTTTTTGTCAGCACCACAACCAGAGTCAGAAGAAATTAGAATAATTAGAAAAAAAGCCTGGACGCAGCAAGTGCGTTATGGTAGTGAATTTTCATAGAAATGATCTGGCACAAAATATTTTATTATAACTTTTTTTTTATTGTAACATAGAAATCTAAATTTTGGTGTATAGTTTACTTTTTATATCGTAAACCTACCTACCAAATTTGGTTATCCAAGATTTCTTATTTTTTAAGATAAAAATTTTTTTCAAATTAAAACTCAAAATTTTCCCGGAAAACCTCGTCCGATTTTTTTTAATAACGAATTTGTCAAAGTCATTTACAAAAGGAAGGTACATGCCAAATTTTATCAAAATCGGCCTATTATTCTTTGAGATAAAAAATTTTTTCGAATGAAAACTCAAAATTTTCCCGGAAAAACTCGTCCGATTTTCTTGACTAACAAACTTGTCAAAGCCATTTACAAAAGAAAGGTACATGCCAAATTTTATTAAAATCGGCTTATTACTTTTTGAGATAATAATTTTTTTCAAATGAAAACTCAAAATTTTCCCGGAAAACCTCGTCCGATTTTCTTGACTAACAAACTTGTCAAAGCCATTTACAAAAGAAAGGTACATGCCAAATTTTATTAAAATCGGCTTATTACTTTTTGAGATAAGAATTTTTTTCGAATGAAAACTCAAAATTTTCCCGGAAAACCTCGTCCGATTTTCTTGACTAACAAACTTGTCAAAGCCATTTACAAAATAAAGGCACATGCCAAATTTTATTAAAATCGGCTTATTACTTTTTGAGATAAGAATTTTTTCGAATGAAAACTCAAAATTTTCCCGGAAAACCTCGTCCGATTTTCCTGGCTAACGAACTTATCCAAGCCATTTACAAAAGAAAGGTACGTGCCAAAATTTATCAAAATCGGCCCATTATTTTTTGAGTTATCGGTGTGATACATATATATATATATATATATATATATATATATATATATATATATATATATATATATATATATATATATATATATATATATATATATATATATAAATATATATATAAACATATAAAAATTGAAACTGACCCCGGATATGGGTTCTAGGGGTCCTAGATCGCGCTCATTTGAAGAAATTTTTTCAAAATTCAAAAGTCGAGATCTCCTCATTAGTGAATTTTTTCTAAGAAAATTCACTAAATATCTACGTAAATCAAGTAGTGATCCTTTCATCATTTATGGTTTTTATCAAAAAGTCTAACAGGCAATTGATAATCTTAACTGCTGTTAAATTTTATCAAAAACAATTAAGATCCTCCGGTGCCACAAAGCACTTGAAATTTTTAAATTAAAAATTTTTTTTTCAAAATAAATTTAATAGTGCGGAATACTTATATTGAGTACATACAGACTTCGAGACTACTTCTCTGGCTTCACTGTTCGTTTTTGTAGGTGAAGGACGTAGCCAGCGCGTGAGCTAACTGGAACAAGTGGCCCTTCGAATTCTGGAAGTTCTAGGATGTTCTTCAATGCTTCTGTGACTATAGTTTCGCTGCTTGACAGCATTTTCAGACAGATTAAAATTGAATTAGTACGAAATCATGACAACTACAAATAAATATCTGTTGCTATGTTATGATATGATGTTTTGATCAAAAATTTTTATCAAATTGAAAATAAAATGAAACACAGATGACAGATGAGGTTTTCAAAATGTCTATGTGATGTATGTCAATATTTAACATAAAAAAGAAACCTAGAACTAGCCTATAATAACTATAACAGTTACGACAATAAAATAACTAAACAATAACAGTATAAAAGCATTCTCTATACAAGGAAAATATCGACATACATCAACTCATTATTTTATTACAACTTTTTTGAAATAATAGTTAAATTTATTTTCTTTGACATATTTAATTAGAAAGAAGAATATCCAAGAAAGGGGAATTCATTAAATCAGTTTGCTCGTTTAAAACAAGGTAGTTATTGTCGTGTGTGTGCCTTTTGACTTCTAAAGCTTCAAAAAAGTCTAGTTTACGTTTGTCATTATAAAAATGTTGTGGTTGTATGCGGTTATTTGTTGCAGGTCTATGTTCGGTATCAATAATATGTTTTGCAAATGTAGATTTGTCAGCGTGGTTATTTCTAAATGCAGAAATATGTTCTTTGTATCGGGTGTTAAAATTTCTAGAAGTTTTACCTATGTAGATTGCGTTACAATGTGTACAAGCTAATTTATAAACTCCAGCTTTTGTCAGGAAACAAGATTTTTCTTTCGCGTTAAATAACAAATCACGCGTCGTGTTGTAAGATTTAAAAGCTACCTTTGTATTTGTACAGGTGTTTAAAATTTTTGAAATGTTTTCTGAAATGGTTCCAAAATAAGTTATCGAAACGTATCTGTTGTCTTCTTTGTCTCTAATATTTGTATAAATTAAATTAATCGCTAATTTGTATTCTTTTCTCTCTATCATTTTATCTATTATTAAAATATTGACATACATCACATAGACATTTTGAAAACCTCATCTGTCATCTGTGTTTCATTTTATTTTCAATTTGATAAAATTTTTTGATCAAAACATCATATCATAACATAGCAACAGATATTTATTTGTAGTTGTCATGATTTCGTACTAATTCAATTTTAATCTGTCTGAAAATGCTGTCAAGCAGCGAAACTATAGTCACAGAAGCATTGAAGAACATCCTAGAACTTCCAGAATTCGAAGGGCCACTTGCTCCAGTTAGCTCACGCGCTGGCTACGTCCTTCACCTACAAAAACCAACAGTGAAGCCAGAGAAGTAGTCTCGAAGTCTGTATGTAGTATGGACAAGTTTCACCAAGTAAGGGCAACAACAATCAATGAACTTATATTGAGCCCTCAACATTATGTATATAAATTCGTTCAGGTTTTAGGTTTTTCGGTGCCACAGAACATTTACAATTTTAACATCTTAAAGAAATTCACAAATTTTTGAACATGACATGCCAAGAGTCTGAAAAAGTCGGTTAAATCCCTCCATAGAACATGTATATGACTTGCACAGCTCTTAGTTTATTTCAGTATCTGATGTTAAAGCAATCCCGGGCTCACCACGAAGAGGTGGCTGCGCATCGAGCCCCACCCGTACCCTCCCAACCACCCACCCGTTTCTAAAATCACAATACCTTGTAGTTTGATTTATGCTCAAACATTATTGTTCTAGAATGAAGCCTGCTTCTGTAGAAACCATCACGATTTTGCACTCCAAAAACAGAGGCAGCAGCTTCGGTAACAATTTTAACACATCTTTCCACACTTTGGGTCTGGCAAGGAAAGTTTGGAATATCAACCTCTGTTGTACCTGCGATACACAAGAATAGTACCTCATCTGATATGTTAGCCATGATGGGAGGCTCTGTCACTGCGCATTCTTTCCAATGTATCAGATCGATCAGAGCGTTGGTAATGTAAACTTTCGTACAATCCGTACCCCACCATCAGCTCTTTGTTACCCTGATTTAGTGATTCGCCTCAACCAAATTTCTCTAATATGTTTACGATCATCAGATATCATGGTTAATAGGAGACTCTCGGGGTGAGCAAAAAAAGCGTTTCGCTGAATAACTGGATCAATGATTTCCCTTATCTCTTTAGCAAGATACATTGAAAAGCTAATAATTTCCCAGATATGTATGGCTCCGTCTTTACAAGAGGGCTTAGCCTTGATTCTAAACCATACCCTGGCATACACTTTTACCACAAATCGTGTAAGAATTTGGAGCTCTTTAGAAGGATTTTCTGTTCCAACGTAAAGGCGCAATATTCTATTGGCAGCTGTTACCCATCTACTGTGCGATAATTTCGCAGGATCTCTATGCGAAAGATCTTCAGAACATTTACCAGAGTTAATTGCTTGACACATTTATAATAAGCATTTCTGGTCTGTACTTAAATTAAGTACATCAAGTGCAGGAATATCTGTTTCTATTCTTTGAAAAGCTATAATTAGAAGACTCGCACACGTCTCCATACACTTTCCAATGGGTCCAGAATAAGTGTAAGGACCACTTATGTGCCCATCAAGATTCTGGAGTAAATGCCGCAATGGCAATTCATTGACATGGAGCAGATAAGAGAACCATTGCACTGATAGGGCTTCAATAATTTTCTGTATTTGTCGTGATAATTTTGTTCTATTGTAGTTTTTGTTACTGTCGGAATGGATGACTTCTCCCATATCTGCATACTTTTTGTTGCAAGTCTCTCAGCTATTGCCTTTACGGTAGGATCAGATCGCGTATCCGTTTTAATTTCATTCCGAATCCAAATGTAATGCAGCATCACGTTTTCATGTGTAGGCAGTACGAGACAACTTAATTCTTTTGGCTCTCCAAATATAGGATAGCGAATAGAAGCTCGCGTTAAAACGGATTTTGCCATATTTTTATCGTTGCACAGTATCCACTAATTATCATAAACAATGTCTTTATTAAAACACGTAGGTGTTATAAAAATCTTATATCGTTCACAATTATATAGAATATTCTGTTATATATTTTGTTAAACACTATGACAAAAAATCAAATACACACAGTCGCACAACACACTGTTTCTCTTACGGCGAACAAGGAAATACTGAATAATTACGGGCACGTGTTGCAATATAAACACATTTTTGCAAGATAAGACTTGCATAAAATTGTTTATGTGCTCTGTGGCACCGTAAAACCTGAACCTAATAGGAAAAAAATATATGTACATAATGTTGAGAGCTAAATATAAGTATTCCGCACTACTAAATTTAATTTAGAAAAAAAAAATTTTTTTTTGAAAATTAAAAAATTTCAAGTACTTTATGGCACCGGAAGATCTTAATTGTTTTTGATAAAATTTAACAGAAGTATTACTAAGGACCAAATACAAGTTTTCCGCACTATTATTTTTTATTGTGAAAATTTAATTTTTTTCGGCCCGCCCTAACATACATATCAATTCAAACAACAGACACCGTCGGTAAGGAGAGATGGTTTCAGAGAAACAAGGCATGCACTGATCACGTGAAAAGTAGTATCATCACGACTTATCTGCCTCTTATCACTATCGACTGTAAAAGAAGAACAACAAAAAATAACAAAATTTAGGGCGATTCAATAGTTCTCGAGTATTTCTTGAGAATCCATCTACTAGTCAGCCAGTGTTCCAGTAGGAGTGAAAAGTCTGACGCAGTCAGCTAGCTTTCGGAGTTGGCCAAGAAACCAACGTTGGTGAGTTGTCTTTTTGTACACTAGTATCCCTACTGTATGGTAAAGTGATCTTCTGATCATTACAAACGGATGGTGAGTTCTAGGCGTAATATATTGGCACTATTTAGACAGCTTGTCTGTACCCGAGTGTGTACAGCTAAACTTTCCCTTGTTATGAGCGAACAGAGCGTCTATAGGCGGCGCTAATTCCCGACTGTAACACACTGGTCTGGCCAAGAACCCTAAGTTGTTTAGTAACAAATGTTGAGTCCTGATTGCCAAGCAACCGAATGTTCCCCGTTTTCTGGCTAGGCAGTAACTGGAGAGCTAAAAAAAGAGTTTATTTTTTACTATGATTAGCAAAATCTTTTTTAGAGTGGTTGGGGTTAGGAAACCTTTAGGTGGATGATGGAAGTACACAAACGTCATTCTTGAAAAACAAATATCTAGTGTATGATAATGGATGATATCACAGGTCCTTACTTTTTTTATCAGATTTTAGTGGGCGGAAGTTATTTAAATTTTGTTCAGCTGAACTTAATTCCGCACCTAGCAACTATATGCCCAGACCAAGCACAAACTGATCTGATAGCTACCCACTTATTTATTTCAGCAATATGGAACACCTCCACACTATTCAGCTCCCCTCCGGACTTACTTAGGTCTGGTGTCTCCGAACAGATGAATTGGATGAATAGAATCAACAGAGTGTCCACCAAGGTATCCTGATATAACTCCTATGCATTTTTCTTACGGGTATATCTAAAGTCCAAAGATAAATATACAGGCCAAATAATCTAGAGCATCTGAAGGAAAAAATTCCTAATTTAGGCTGCCTTACATCTAGGAGTCAAGAAATATGCGTCGATTGACTTGGCACATAATGGAGCTCATTTCAAGCACATGATTCAGTATTTTAACCGATTTGACTTAAGTGTCTTTAAATTTATTCTTTGTGTTTTTCAAAGTGATTAACTTTTTCGAGCACCAATGAAGTTTTTTTTATAGTGCTGAACAGATTGTTTGTATACAAAGAAGTATCATACGACCCCACTTTCCATTTAGGTTTTTTAAAGATTTATGAGGGTAGTTTCATTTCATAGAGGTTTGGAGTGAATAGAAAGATTTGACTTACAAAAGTGACATTTAAAAAATCCAAACTGATCTCGGATTCACGCTCACCTGACGAAATATTTATTTTTTCGAAAGTTGCAAAGTCGTAATCTCGATATAAGCAATTTTTTTCTACGAAAATTCTCTAAAAAAGGGTTTTCCAAGCAATAAGGAAAGAAAAATTGATTACAAAAATCCAAGATTACATTTTTTTACACGCAAATTGGCTACATATTATTTTTACGAAAATGGACTTAACATTTTTTAGGTATAAAATTTGTAAAATATTTTACGTAAATTGCCTGAAACAAGGCGTTATTTTTCACGAATTTTCAAAAAAGGTCCCACAAAATTCACACAAAAATCAAAACCAAAGTTTCTTGAAAGAAGTTAAAAACAGTTGTTCTTTCAATAAATTTTATTACAAAAAAAAATAGAATATATATTGCATGAAAAAAATTTACATGGAAATGTGCTAATAAAATAAATAACAAATTATACTTCAGCTAGAAATTTTACTTTTGCCTGACGATGCCGTAAAAAGCGAAACTAATCTCAGAAAAAAAAACGACCACCTGTGAAGCTACAGGAAAGTATTCGCTAATAGAACTGCAGTAGTTCCAGAATCTTTGTTTAAAAATCACCAATTTTTTTACGTTCTAAGTTAATCAATGTCCGTATTATTTAATAAGGTTGGTCTACTACATACAATATTTTGATAACGATAAACTATTAAGGATAAACACCAAAACAATACAAATTAGCTAATAAAGGTATTATTTGGCAAACTTCAACACCACGATGTGTATTATCTATTTTATTCCGTTGTCTAGGTTTCAACTTCCCTCCAGGGCTATCGTGATTTCAGTAATAATGTGTAATGTTATTAAACACATTGCAATAAAAACAGCTGTACCTCCTTTCGTATTTAGTTAAACTTATACAAATAAGGTATGATAAGAAAGCTTATGAAATTCTGGATTCACTAAAGTCAAAATATACGTGTTGCATTGGAAAAAAAGTTTTGTTAATTTTGCGAAAGATAAACAACCTGTATTTTTAAAAATAAATAGTTATTATTACCATGCAATCTACACTAAAAAAAAACAATTACTATGACAAAACCCGATGTCGATTGATACAAACGTCTGAACAAGACCACATTTTTACATTTAACTTATTGTAGTTGGAGAACGGTTGAAAATAATCCCAAACAATATGGTATCAAATTAATCAGCATCGACGTTGCTTTCAAAAATGCCATAATATATTCCAGTAAAAAAATAAGCTTGGCAGAATGGAAATAATTTTAAATGTGCACTTGTGGAACGTATACTGCCTCGAGAAAACCGCATTTTAAAATATAGCCTCAGTGAGGAGCTATCTTCCGTCCTCACACAGATGGGACAGCTGTATATATATATATATATATATATATATATATATATATATATATATATATATATATATATATATATATATATATATATATATATATATATATATATATACACAGCTGTCCCATCTGTGTGAGGACGGAAGATAGCTCCTCACTGAGGCTATATTTTAAAATGCGGTTTTCTCGAGGCAGTATACGTTCCACAAGTGCACATTTAAAATTATTTCCATTCTGCCAAGCTTATTTTTTTACTGGAATATATTATGGCATTTTTAAAAGCAACGTCGATGCTGATTAATTTGATTGTGAGGAGCTATCTTCCGTCCTCACACAGATGGGACAGCTGTGTATATATATATATATATATATATATATATATATATATATATATATATATATATATATATATATATATATATATATATATATATATATATATATTAATTTCTACAACACACCACGAGGGCTTACAGCCTAAATACTATCGTACCGTGGGTGTTGACAAGGAGGAAAGAGGCAGCTTGTTAATTCTGGACTTGAAGGTTTGGAGGTTCGGTGGAGAAGGAAAAACATGTGCCGGCAAGGAATTCCACAACTTGGAAGTCCTCGGGACGAAAGAGCGGGCATAACAAGATGTTCTATGTCTGGTGACCTGGACAGTAAAAGGGTGCATTCGCTCTGTTCCCCTGGTAGATCTGTTGGGGGCAGCAGGTGGAGGAACTATGGAGGAAAGCTCCTCTGAGCAGTGCCCGTGCAGATATCTATAAAAGAGAGAGAGGTCACCAACGGCACGTCGGTGGGCAAGGGATGGCAGCCTTTGGGTGAGGGTAGGGTCACCGATGAGACGTATAGCTCTCTTTTGAATGGAGTCCAGAATAGCTAGTGTAGAAGCGGCAGCTGCACCCCAGATGTGGGAGCAGTATTCGAGGTTTGGCCTTATTTGTGAAGTATATAAGGTATAGAGATTAGCTGGTGAAAAGTATTTGCGAGCCCGGAAGAGGAAACCTAATTTCTTAGCAGCTGCTTCTGCAATTGATGTGACATGTTGGTGCCAATTAAGATTTCGATCTACAGAAATGCCAACAAGCGAAAAGGACTCATTACTTTGAATAACTTGGTTGTTCATTGTGATGGATCTAGGGCTGGGGTATCTCTTGTGAGAAAGAAAGCAAGACTTAGTTTTGGTGGGGTTGAATTGTACAAGATTTCTACTTCCCCAGTCTAATATTTTTTGGAGATCCACGGAGACAGAACCCTCCATGAGTCTGCGATCCTCATCTAATTGGGCTAAAGAGACAGGCTTAGAATATTGTATATTTGAATGGAGGGTGCCGCGTAGCTGTGAACTGGGTTGGATGTGCTAGAGAGGAGGTCATTGATGTGGAGAAGAAACAAAGTAGGGGCTAAAGCTGAACCTTGAGGAACTCCTGCATTAATTGGATACAGTTTAGAGGAATGGCCATCCACAACAACGGATATGCTCCTGTTGGAGAGGAAATCTGCTGTCCAGGTACAAAGTTTTGGTGGTAGGCCATATGCCAAAAGTTTATTAAGCAGCGCTGCGTGCCAGACCTGGTCGAATGCTTTTGATATGTCTAGAGCAACAATCTGGGATTCACCGTGTTGTTCCATAGACTTGTTCCAAGAATGGGTGACAAAGGAAAGGAGGTCGGCAGTCGATCTGCGCTGACGGAACCCATACTGCCTGTCGTGGAGTAGACTGTGGTTTTCGAGATATTTTAGTAATTCGGTGTTTATATACTTTTCCATCACTTTAGAGACGACTGAAAGGAGAGAAATAGGCCTGTAGTTGCTAGGAAGCGCTTTGGATCCTTTCTTGGGGATGGGTTGTACTCGAGCAGTTTTCCAGTTACTAGGGAATATGCCTTTATTATAAGATATCTGAAACAGACGAGTCAGGACAGGAGCAAGCTCTGGTGCGCATTTTTTGAGAACAATTGCTGGGATCTCGTCAAGGCCAGAGGCTTTCCTGGTATTAAGAGAAGAGAGCATATATATATATATATATATATATATATATATATATATATATATATATATATATATATATATATATATATATATATATACAGGTGTTCTTGTTTTTTATTATTTCTGTTTATTAAGTATCTGTATGCGGCCATTTTGTGTGTATAATATATTCCAGTAAAAAAATAAGCTTGGCAGAACACGGTGTATATTAACACCATGTATGAATGGAAATAATTTTACTGCCTCGAGAAAACCGCATTTTTAAATATAGCCTCAGTGAGGAGCTATCTTCCGTCCTCACACAGATGGGACAGCTGTATATATATATATATATATATATATATATATATATATATATATATATATATATATATATATATATATATATATATATATATATACAGGTGTTCTTGTTTTTTATTATTTCTGTTTATTAAGTATCTGTATGCGGCCATTTTGTGTGTATGTGGGTGTAGTGAGTGTTTACAAACAGACATCACTATACCTAAACACTCACTACACCCACATACACACAAAATGGCCGCATACAGATACTTAATAAACAGAATGCTAAATGTACCACTCCATAACGACGAACGAGAAAAGGAGTACAACATCATAATACAAATAGCAGAAAGAAATGGATACAACAAAAAAAAAACAATAGAAAAGCTAGTAAAACAAATCAAAAACAAACAAAACAACAAAACCGAAAACAAAACACCAGAAACAAACACAAAATACACAACATTCACTTATAACCACCATATCAAAAAAATAACACAAACACTCAAACAATATGACTTAAAAATGACCTACAAAACCAATAACAAAATAATAAACAAAATAAATAAAAACAAGAACACAACCCACATGAATTAAACGGAATATATCAAATAGAATGTAACACATGCAATAAAAAATATATAGGAATGACAAAGAAATCAATAGAAACAAGATTCAAGGAACATATAACAGCATTGGATAAAATCCACATATCTAGCTACAAATCAAACGTAGCTACACACATTCACAACACAAAACACCAAAAACCAGACATCACCCAATTACAACTAATCAAACATGTTAAAGACCACAAAAAAGTGGAAATCTGGGAACAATACTACATTCAACAAACAAACAATAGAAAACAATTAATGCCAGAACAAATCCAAGTACAAACATTTAAACAAAACTAAATAAAGGCCATACAAATAGACAAATTATTAAACCACAGTGATCAAGACAGGAGACCGATACATACGACACAGTCCGAAGGCACAATCAATCATAGAACAGGAAACCGACCAATAGAAGCTCACGGCGCATGCGCCACCTACAATCCTCGACGTAGACCCGACAGGAGCGATAGCAGCCAGTAGCGTGCTGATGATGAACCGGGACGGTTCGAAACTTCAGTCCACGCAAACCAATAAGAAATCACAAACGTACAGCAAACAAATAAAGTGTATATATATATATATATATATATATATATATATATATATATATATATATATATATATATATATATATAGTTCTGAAATCCAGATCCACCAAACATAACACATTAACATACACCATTAGAGACATAAAAATGTACCATAAGATAATCAACAACAGCTATTTTACCAACAAAGCATTAAAGTTCAAACAGGAATGCAAATAATTTAGTGGGAAAGTAGTAAATAAATGAATGGAACATATATAATTCAAATCAGTCATTGATATGATGTATAATATAATTAGATTACGTTAATATAAGAAGTGTAATAATGATAAAGCATAAAATGGGTTTCAGAGGACTTAAAGGACTAAACTTACTAAGCCCAAATTTACATTAACAAAAAAATGTAGTACTTGCCAAAATTAGATATCGGTAGTATATCTAGACAATCAAACTAGAACAAAATTGGAATGTTTAGAATAACTGTTGTAATTAGCATTAAGGAGGTGTGCACAAAATGACAATTCCACCATAACTTGAAATTTTTGTGAAAAATGGCAGTTCCACGAAGGTGAGAATAAAGCGATGACAACACAGGAAAACGGAAGTTTTTTGGACAGAAAAAGATTGCTGTAAAAAAATGTGAGGAGAGGTTTTGACAGAAGAAAATATACTGACATGTTTTTTTTTTGAAGTTTAAAAAGCGGATGTCATTAGCTGGTTGTAAGAACAGGAAAAAAATATTGTTCTGAAGTGAAGTTTAGAGAGCGGAGGTCATTAGCTGTTTATAATAATAGGAAAAAGTATTGTTCTGAAGTAAAGTTTAGAGAGCGGCATCCTTGGCGGTTTGTAAGACCAGCGAAAGTACCCAAGAATCAAATGCCATCACTCAAGATATGGTTACATAGAATCCAGATGCAGATCTAAAAACAAATATATATATATATATATATATATATATATATATATATATATATATATATATATATATATATATATATACATAGTCAGTGAAATACACGTATGGTAAATGAGAACAAGCATAACACACAAGGGTAGTCTGGATGTACATAGCTATCAAGGTAAAGTGAAATTGACATTTTAAATTTGAATCTTGATATAGTTTGGTTTGTTTGTTTCTTCCTAAGACAAGATAATAGTTCTTGAAGTTAAACAAGAAAATTGTTGATTTAAATTTAGGTTGTTCATAAAAAGACTAATTAGTCGAATAAGTATAGATGGATCCAATAGGTAACATAAGGTCATTTTTTTAATATTCTGTGGGGAGAAGTTTTATGTAACTTAATATATAATTGATTATTCAATAAATTATGTAAATAATAGAGTAAAAAAATGACATCAATGACTTAGTTGAATACTTAAGGTGGAAAAATTAAAAGAATATCACTAATTATCAAAAGGGCATATATTTAATTGGGAAATATTATTGTTGAACATTGTTATTAAATCTTTTAATAAATCGCTGTAGGGGTTTGAACCGATGCTCTGAGATAGGATAAACAGCTGGCAAAAAAAGAAACACAACAATAGATAGATACATTACACAGACACCTAATTAAATATAATATATATATATATATATATATATATATATATATATATATATATATATATATATATATATATATATATATATATATATATATATATATATACATATACATATATATATATATATATATATATATATATATATATATATATATATATATATATATATATATATATATATATATATATATATATATATATATATATATGAACAAATAAAAATTTAAACTGACCCCGAATATGGGTGGTAGGGTTCCTAGTTTTTTTCCATTTCTTGTATTATAAGTCACCATAAGAAGAAGAATCTTAAGTAATCTACTAAAGCAGTCAGTTTAAATTAGAAATCTATAGCCTCAACTTATGTAACACAGGTGACTAATAGTTGTTAGTCATAATTCTACGTATAAATCATTGAACATTTTGAGAAATCGTATTCATTCTTGTAACGCTTGATATGTGCAAGAGATAAATTATATATAATTACATAACAAGTAAAATGATAAAAATGATAAGACGTATGTAAGTGTTACATGCAGAAAACCACCTTACACAAATCATTTCAAATACAAATGAGCAAGCACATACATATAAATTATGCACAAGTGGCATGATACAGCAGTCGTATCAGTCAAGTAATTTGCAAATTGAAAGTATCAACATCACACCTACATGATAAATTATAATTATACAACAATAAATTAGAGACCCTGTTAACATGAAAGATCGCTATCACTAAACTGCGATCTATTATAATATAGATGACTACCATCTGTCGACCGTGTATGTCCACTTTTTTATCAGTTGATCTACAATGTGTATATTATTTCTTGCACAACTTCTTTCTTTATAAACGGAGTACTCGCTTCAGAGGTACATGTACTAAAATTGTAAAGATGCAGAAACGATTAGCATTGCCACCGCGCAAGGATGACACACAATCGTGAAGCGTTCCACATTCTTAGAAACAACATCTTCCAGGAAGACCTTAGAAAATTAGTCTCACCAAATAACGGTCAGATATATATAGATAGATCAAAAACGGAGGAAAAAAAGCTTGTGCCGTTTTTTTTTGTAATTAAAGACAAAAATTCTGAAATCTTTAAATTGAATAAAAATATGTCCAGCTACACAGCACATAACAGAGGTGATAGCTATCATAAAAGCCCAAAAGTAAGCTACCGACATGAACGAACATTATCTGTTAATAATTACAGACAGCAAAAATGTACTACAACAAATAGAAAACTTAAGAAGTCACATTTATTACAACTCTTTATTTGGTGAACCACTAAGTGCTTACATATTCTAGTACTAAACAACAAAATTGTGAGTTTTATGTGGATGAAATGTCACTGTGTCATTGTACTAAATAAAATTGTAGACAATTTAGGAAAAAAAGCTTTGAAAGAGGGTCAGTCGACTGAGTGTCACTGTCCACTTGAAGATCTGTTGTCGATAGGTTTTAAATATGGTAAGATATTATGGGTAGAACAACAGAGTAGAGAGGCAAAAGAAGAGTATTACAGAGATATTCAGTCCACGATACCTAGAGTACCCTAATACCCTGGTTTAACAATTGCTACTACGAAAAAAATTGTATAACAACAATATGTAGATCAAGGTTCAACCATGCTTCATTCTCAAGCTTCAAATATAAAATAGGCCGTTTAAATGAGCCGAACTGCGCATGTGGGGAAGTAGGAGATGCACGGCGTATTATTGGAATGTATCAATAAGTATAACATTATTGAATATTATAGAATCTATTGCCAACTTGAATGTTGTACAAAAAACCATTTTGCATAACACACATAGTTTTGGAGGAGGAGGAGAATGGGGGGGGGGGGTGTGAGGTGAAATCCTTTATGGATTGACAATAAGGATACCCATCCTTTGTGTCGGAATCTTCCATTCGGACATACCGACCAAAACACCCTTGCCCCTTCATATAGTAGACTGTCCCCTTGGAACTACTTTTCCAGTAATAATTCATGACCATCCCTTATTTGCCTCTCGGCCTTGTCTCTTTCATTCTCGTAATATACTAGAGATGAAAAATATAGCATTATATAAAATATTGATAGACCACATCCACACATTAAATTTAAAATTATAATAAATATATTTAGAGGTAGCATAGAATAAAGGTAGTTTATATATATATCAACATCATCAATCAGCCCTCTGCGTCCACTGCTGGACATAGGCCTCCCCTAGTTGAGTCCATTCTTTTCTGTCTTGAGCGCTACGAATCCAGTTTTTTTAAATTTTTGTAATGTCGTCTGTCCAGCGAGTTGGTGGTCTTCCTCTGTCTCTCTTATCGGATTTGGGTCTCCATTTAAGTAATCGTTTTGTCCACCTGTCATCTTGCATGCGAGCCACATGTCCCGTCTACTTCCATTTAAGTTTTGCCACGTGTACGACCACATCAGTCACTTCTGTTCTTCTGCGTAATTCTTCATTTCTAATGAAACGCCAAGCATCGACCTCTCCACTTTGCGCTGTACTACTTTTGGTTTCTTAGCAGAAGCGTTGGTAAGGGTTAGTGTTTCGGCGCCTTAGGTCATAACCGGTAGAACACATTGGTTGAAAACTTTTCTTTTCAAGCATATTGGAAGGTCGCCTCTGAAAACGCCTCCAAGTTTGCCGTAAGCCACCCAGGAGAGTATAACTCTTCTGTTTATCTCGCATGTTTGGTTGGCTTTGGATATGCTTATCTCGTGGCCCAAATATGTGTATTTATCTACCCATTCCACCTCAGAGTATTCAATAATTAGGTTGTTACTTGGGACGAGGTTTGTCATAATTTTTTTTTCCGATGTTCATTTTTAGACCTACTGTTGCACAGGCCTCCTGAAGTTCCTGTAGCATCACTCCAATATCTTCCAAGTTGTCAGCCAGTAAACCAATGTCGTCTGCAAACCGTAAATTTGACAGACTTTTGCCGTCTACTCTTAGACCTTTCTGGTCCCAATCTAGCTTCTTGAACACATATTCCAGGACGGTGATAAACAGTTTTGGAGACATCGTATCTCCCTGGCGTACCCTTCTCCCAATTTTTATAGAATTCGTGTTTTCAGGTAGTTTTACCACAATAGTAGCATTTATATATATATATATATATATATATATATATATATATATATATATATATATATATATATATATATATATATATATATATATATATATATATATATATATATATATTGTAAATTAGTTTGGTGTAGCGATAGTCAATACGGCATGCTTCTAGGGACTGCAACACTGCGTCCAGCTCCACAGTATCGAAAGCCTTATGGAAATCCACAAAAGCAAGGACAAGAGGTCTGTCATACTCGATGGTCTTTTCAATCATTGTTTTGACGCTCTGGAGATGATCATTGGTTCCAAACCCACTTCGAAAGCCGGCTTGTTCCACTGGCTGGACAAAGTCCAACTTCTTTTAAAGTTGTGTGGTAATTATTCTAGCAAATAATTTGTAGAGGTGGCTAAGTAGACTTATCGGCCTGTAATTTTCTAGGTTCGAGATGTCTCCTTTCTTGTTGACCAGTATTACGATGGTGTTGTGCTACTTTTCTGGTATCGTACTATTGAAGAGACAAAGGTTGAAAAGAAATTTAATTTTTTGGAGTAAACAAGAACCACCAATCTCTATCGGATCGGAAATTACGCAGTCTTCTCCGGGCGATTTTTGATTTTTCATCTCTTTAAGGGCCAGTTTAATCTCATCTAGTGATATTTCTATCAGTATTTCCGAGCCTTGGTTAACCACACCTTTTTTACGGGTTAGTATGTCAGATTCTAGATGTAGACTTATATCACTTTGGCTTTTATATAGCATTCCATAAAGCTCTTCCACTATATTTAGAATATCTTTCCTGTTCGTTGATGTGTCCCCTTGTGCATTTTTAAGTTTTATTATTTGTCTCTTTCCGTTGTCAAGCTTTCTACGTAGAAATCTCATACCCTTGTTGTTCTCTATGGTATCTTTAATTTGGTTGTGTCTTAAAGCTCTTACGTCGCGTCGAATGCCTTTTGAAAATTGTTTATTTATTTCTCTTAATTCTTCTTCAGACGCATAGCTTTCTGACCTCATATCCCTTTTTTTTCTATGAGCAGTTTGGTCTCGCTGCTTAGTTTTCCTTCCCTTTGATTTGTTGAGTAGTGTCGACTTTGGGCTTCAGTTAATGTTTATATATATATATATATATATATATATATATATATATATATATATATATATATATATATATATATATATATATATATATATATATATACATATATATATATTTGTGTGTGTGTGTGTGTGTATGTACATATAGGTATATCTTTTATTTATTGTATATAATACACATATATGTGGATATACTAGATATTAATCATATATGTATTTTGGAATATATCTTATATGATAAGGTGTATGTATAGAAAAAAAAATTGTATATGTATTTACATAAGGTGATCAGACACTATTGTTTATTGTTAATCTACAGTTTGATGATAGATTTTGGAGCATAATTCATAAATGCGTTATTTAATTTTTTCAAGAAGAACGCTCGGACAGGTCAGGTTATCTTTTCAATTGCAAACTTATGACTTAAAAGTTACATTTATATCGTCACCTGTTTCTGAACAATATCGTCATCATAAGTTTTTTTTATATGACAACCATATCTTTTGCTGTCTTTCAATGGCCTGCTTACTACTTATATGATAATTAAAAAAAATGGTACCTGACAGAACAATTCTATGAAAAAATTACATCACTTATTTTAACAAATGGAAACGTAAATTTGATAAGAATGAGAAATATTTCTCACCGTTTTATTTAGGACGAGTTTTCTTTACAATAATAAGGTTTCATGTGACTTTTATAAAGTAATGAAAACTCGATTTTGTGATTTTTGGTCCTGTAACTCTTTGACAGGTGGAACAAAAAGTAAAGTCAAAATCAATTTTGAGCAACACTCGTTGTGATAATTGATTGATTATTTGCTGTTACCAGTATTTAGCTATCAGTATTTGGAATTCGATGAATTTATTGAATAAAGAGAATAATGTTAAATCGGGAATTTATGTCAACTATTACCTACCTTCTAAATTAACTAATAGTTTTATTGGTGAAAGTGTAAAAGTGCCGAAAGTAATCAATTCAAATTCGAATTTAACAAAACAGCAAGTTTAACCGAATAGAAAAGAATAGAGATATTATTGATGATTGGATATGGCGACAGACTTATAAGTATGACAGTTATTTCACCAACAACATCCTGATAGACCGCCAATTGCAGGATCTACAGTAAGTAAATTGGTTGCCAAATTCACAGAAACGGGATCCGTACACGATTTGCCTCGAAAGGTTGACCTCGAGGTACTGAAGAAGTCAGACGAAAATTCTTACCATTCTGCAAGCCAACTATCCCTAAATAGCAACATGGACCAAGTTAGTTGTAAAATTCTTCAAAGAAGAGAAGAGAAAGATTTCATTCATTTTTCAACTCTAGTTGCATCACAAGTTGTTGTCTTTCCTCTGTTCACTGTATATAATCTAATCTAGCTTAACTTTACTCTAGAAATAAGAATTAAATTCATTCAATGTCACTGTATGATTGTCATGTTACTTTAATAGTTCTGCTATAACATTTTTACAATGATAAGGCCATAATTAAGTCACGTTCTTTTTTTTTACATCGGTGCTCATAACTTGCGTAATGTTTGAGCTAGGATAAACCTGACAAGTGCGTTAGACTCGGGAAGTCAAATTACACAAGGGTGGGTGGTTTTTTAATAAGGTTCGTTGGCCAAGAAACTAGTTTTTTCGGGAACATTTTAGGTTTATTTTCGAAACATTTTTGTACACTTTAAAACAATAAAGTTATTTTGATGATATACGGTATATTGTTTCTACTATATAGGTCAAACGGGTAATGAAATTTAATGCCTGCTTTCTTAAAAAACACATATTTGCTATTTAAAACATTTTAATGAAAATTCACTACCATAACGCACTTGCTGCGTCCAGACTTTTTATTATTATTCTCAGATTGTCAGCGTGTCATCATGAATATAAAAAGAAACTAGATCATCCAATGCCATGAAAACATTGGAATTAAAATTCTCTGCTGCGATATTAAATATATCACTTCAGGAAAGTAACAATATCTCAGAAATTATGCTATTTAGGTATAGGACATAGTTAATAGAAGTTACAGAGCTATGTATGTAGAATGCTTTGGAATAGAAATATATAGGGTGTTCCATTTTAAAAAATCAAGTTATACCCGCTTAAGTTTCCATATATTGTCAGGCTATAAACGCACACCCTGTATAAAAAATAGATTTTTCATTCCAATAATTTTGCAAGACATAGTTACCAGCAATCTGTTGTCCGAAAATATATTTTCTAGATTTTCACTTTACAAAAATACATCTAATTAAAAAAGAGCTGCGATAACGAATATTTTTCGAAAATCGCAAATGTTTCAAAAACTAATAAGGCTAGGTGTAGAGAGTACTACATAAAATCTATCCCAAAGTGGATTGCTATTCTGAAAATGCAAAAATGTATAGGGTGTTTCATTTAAAATAACGAAGTTGGTGTCGACTTCCGGTATAACCGGAAGCGCTAGAATAATGCAACTTTTTTAATCTGAATGTGAATGTCGTATAATGGTCGAATACAAATTTTCAGCTCTCAAATCGGGTGAGAATGTCATAAACTTCTAATGAGCACTTCTCAGCAATCTTCCTGTATATAAATACAGATCTCCCCATTACCCTATTAGTGATTTTTTTAAAGAAAACTCACTAAAAATTAAACTTTGACCATGGGTCTATCAACTATGTTTTTTTTATTTTGCAGAGTACTATCACTCCCTGAAATATCTGCATGACCTTGTGTTACACCTGTATATACATATCCAGAAGTCACTATTTCCTCATTAGCAAATTTTTTATACGAAAATTCGCTAACACCAGCAAAAATATTCTGATGGAATCACAAAAGCATGAATAGTTTGCTTCATATTCTGTAATGTAGGATAATTTATAAGCAGATTATCTATACAGTGTTTGTACGCAATTATTTATACGTGACAAGGCATATAGTTACAGAGTTTATATTCAAACAGGCGTGAGAAATTGAATCATTACACGAAAAATAAAGAACAACAAATTATAACTTTATTACATAATTTTACCCGTGGATCATTCAACTGCAATTTATTAGTAATAAGTAATAAGCAGCACTAGCTGGTAGTAGCGGGAACCAGTACACAATTCCTAGAACAATTTACATTCTACATAGTATTTCATTACATATAAATAAAGATATATCGAGATAGAGAGACAACAACTTATGTCTTTTACAGTTTAACAACCAACAGAGATGAGGGAACGACTTCCTGATCGATATACTGCAATTCTTCAAAAGGAATTACAGATTATCCTAGCAGATCTTGCCTAGTACATCAAACAACACGCTACAGCCTACAACAGTCTCTAGTTACGCTTGACGGGAGTCACTGACCTTTAAGATGTAACTAAGAAGCCATCTAGGTAAGTAAACCCATATAACAAATTTCAGAAGCATATCATTTGCAAAGGCCAATTATATAACATTTAAAAACAACAGGTAAGAGAGGCATCTATCATCTATAGATAATTAAATAGTCCTGAAACGTTAAAATGTTCACCGGTTAAAATGACACATTCTCGCTTTCCCCGACTAGTAATCGGTTATCATGAGAGATCAGGTAGTCGAGTTTAGAACATTAATTAATTATTCACACAAATACACTATCGAGGAACCAACACAAGTATATCTTAATTCAAGCACTTTATTTAAAATCATAAAAATTTGACAATGTAATGACATAAGAAGCAATGCAAATAATAATTAAATACTTAAGATGACTAACAGAATATAATTAGAGTAGAGTAGAGTCGGGGATTATGGAATACCACTTTTATTTATGGAATTATTTGAAAAAGTATTATAATATAAATATGGCCAAAAGGTTTATTTGACAAAATTCAGGTAACAAACTTTAAGAAAAATACAAAAATAAAAAATATTTTGTGTTATTGAAAAAAACTGCATTTCTGTTTGCCGAAAAATGGTCGGGTAATGAGAAATACCTAAATGAGGTAATATGGAGCACTATAAATTATATCTACTAACGACAAAAATCGCAAATGTAACAATCGCGTTCGGCATCGGCGCACAGTTCGTGTGCTCAAAGCTGGCATACTAGGCACTGTATCCACATTTCTCCCCTTAAGTCAGCTGTAAAACGCCCTGAACAGAAAATACATTCTGCATCAACTTTTGGGTTACTGTCGATATTCGGGAATTCTTCCCCATCATTCGAGTCATCCAGTAGCGAGATACTTCCATTTAAATCATCTGAAGATGTGTCACATTCTGTCACCAATTGTTTTCTCATTTTTTCCCTAACCCAACTTGAAGTTGCTTTGGCGTCAATATCCATTTTACTGCTTCCAGCTTTAACATCGCCAGTTGGCTTTTTATTTCCGTCGACACCAGCTTTTTTTTAACTTTATCTTTTTCGTTTTTCGATAGAATTGACCCTTCCAGTTTATTTTTGTTTGGGGTTGTAGTTAAGAACAGGAATAGGAGCAATGTGTTGTGGTAAAACTGTTTATCCATTTGCCCCTTCATCCTTCCTGGTCACGCGAAGGGTTTAACTGATTTTCATGTTCAATAAGCGCTTCTCCATTTTTGTGTTCTTCTGCTAGAAAATCCTCTTCAGTAAACATATTTCTATTTACTGGAAAGAGGCTTGTTTGTCGGAATCCATTGACTGCCCTTTCGCCAGTTTGGATCTTCAAATAAGCTTTACCAAGCAAGTCACTGATGTCAAAATGAGATATTGGACGATTATTTTGCCTTAAAAATTGGCGAATTTCTTCATTGTAGTAAGTTTTCAAAGACCCTATTACGGATTTGTCGATCGGCTGCATCTTGTGCGTTGTGTGTGGCGGTAAGCACAATAAAGTTACGTGGTTTTTCCTAGCAGCCAAAATAACATCTAAGTTTCTAGTGTGGGTGTGATGCCCGTCTAAAATCAAAAGTACGGGGTTTTCAGCATTTGGTCTTACATAATCTATGAAATGATTGAACCATTGCGTGAGTATGTCAGTTTGAATCAAACCCGATGGATGGAAGGCAAAAATACTTCCAGGTGAAGCTCCCTTCTTTATCAATTCGCTGGAATTCTTACGAGCGAAAATAAGCAAAGGGGGCACATAGTTACCACTCGCGCTAATACACAAAACGCAAGTGACCAAAGACCCACGCTCTGCAGATGTCAGCGCTCCTATTTGCCGCTTTCCTCTTTGAGAAAAAACCTGAGGGCATTTTGATTGAGCTATGCTAAGACTGCTCTCATCGACGTTAAATATTTGGTTAGCTGAAAAGCTTTTTTCTTCTATTTCTTTCTCTAACAAATAAAAAACTCGTCAACGTTTTTTTTGTTTTGTTTTGGTAAAGCCTAGTGCTCGTGAAAACGACGACCCGTTGGCTTTCGTAGGCTTAACACGTCCTCGTGCCTTAATCTGAAACGTTTTAGCCAATCCTTTCCGGCCGTTTTTTTTTAAAGTAATGAGAAGCAATTTGGGATGTTGTTTCTCCTAGCTAACTGGAATGCGAGATTACAAACATCCCGTCTGGTTTATCCATAAAAGGTTTTCTCCATTACCAGGCAGTACTTTACTAACTGCTTTTCAGATGATCTGGAAATATAGGTTTCCTCCCTAGTTTTGTTTGGCATACGTCACCAGCAGCACCATCCTTCTTACAGAGCCTGAAAAGGGTGGCACGAGGCACATTTAATGTTTTGCCTGCCTTCAAATAACCCACTATTTTGCTTCTAACTGCTATCACTGCTTTTTTCGTGTCTTCCTCGTTCCACTTCTTACGTTGCGGCGATGTAGTTGTGTCTTTTTTTTTCGTTTTTTTTTTTCGTCATTTGGGGCATGTCTGTGAGAGAAACCAATTTTTGAATATTAATTTTTGAGTCGGGTAATATGGAATACTATTCCATAATTGCCGCCTATACAAATTTTGAGGTTAAGCCGAAAAAAAACAAGGTAACTAAAATGAGCGGCATACCTATATTAAAGCTTTTATTACATCATCATTACATCATTCATGTACTCAAACGATAATATTAAATAAGATCACATTCACAAATGTTTGAAATAATATTTTAATGCACTTACCTAAAAATATCGTGCGCACCGAAATCACATCAACTGTTAGAACAACCAAACGCTTAATGAACATAGACTACGCACTCTTGTGGAAGAAGTTTGAACTCATTGGCTTGAAATGATAGCAACTAAGCATAGGTGGCACTAGTAGTTTTGTCAAAAGTGTGGTATTCCATATTGCCGGATATATTTCATAATCCCCGACTCTACACTTTATTGCTTGAAAAGTACAAAAATTTTCCGAAAATAATCTTAAGATGTTCCCCAAAAAGTGGACCGATTTGTCTGGCCAACGAACCTGTTCAAGCTATTTACCCACCTAGCAGATATAATTATTTACAAAAACCTTTCCAACGAAACACCCAAAAAAATTTGCAAACGATGCTTTCACGAAAATCAGAAAATATTTTTTTACAATAACTTATTAAATATTTATGACCAAAATATAACAAAAAGCTTACAAACAAAGATTTCTACGGAAACACAAAAAATTTTCTGCGAAAATTGATTGTTTTTTTTACAAAAAATTTGCACAAAGAATACATAATATTCCAATTATATACCTAATCTGTAGCTAAGTTTAAAAAATAGGAAAATGCCAAAAAATATTTCCAAAACTAGAGTCTGTAGGTATAGTGAGTTGTTCTATTTGAAAAAATTGAGTTACAACAGTTTGAATTTTTCTATATCCAGTCACTATTTAAGAGCGCTCTGTATACGGCATCTCGTTTTTTTAGACAAATAATATTAAACGAAAACCTCTCTGAATGGGTCACTTTCATGGGACTCTCCTATCTATTGGTAAATATAATTGAAAACCTCCCAAAATGCGTCATTTTCAAGGGACTCCGATTTCCATTGGCAACAACGCCGTATCCAATTTTTGATATGTTCCATAATGTAAAAAGTTGAAAGACAATTGAAATAACTCGAAACCGATGGGCGATATAAATGTTTTCTCCTTAGAAGGATGCGTTAAAATTGTATGTAAACTGCAATAATGCTACAATCGGTTGTTCCATTAAAAAAAAGAAAACTTGTATCACCGGCGATTTATGAGCCATCCTGTGAGTGCCAAGATAATTTTATAAGATGCAGCTCAAAACACCATATAAATAACTTTTATAATATTTTCCTGTATCGTGTATAATAACCGATATATTGAGCATTACAGTAAAAATGCACCACCCTGTATATATATATCTAAACATGTAAAAATTGAAATTGACCCCGCAAACGCCCAGTTCGCAATCATTTGAAGAGATATTTTTAAAATTTTAAAGTCGCTGTCTTCTCAATAACGATTCTTTGCCACGAAAATTTGCGAAAAAGTATAGCCTACTAAACCACAAACTCTATAACTGAAACTAATCCCAAGTCTTCAGAGAAGGGGTTCATTTGAAATGGATTTTCTGCAAATATTTTAGTAAAATGAAGGAGCACGATGGTTGAAGCTGTAAGCTAAGGCTTCGTAAAAGACATTTATTATGACATTTGCTTTACATAGCCCGTATTTATTTCAGGTTCTCCGTCTAAAAATTGCAAACTTTGACGTTTCAAATCGCGGCTTTGACATTTTAAGAACAAAAACTATAAAATTTTCAAAGTAATTTTTCGGTTCTTTCTTGACGTTTTTGCGTCAAGAAAACGTAAGTTTGTCTATAATATACAATAGATCTTGTTATCCACACAAAATATTTTGGTTTTGTGCAAGTTTTTTCAACTTTTTTTTGTCTACACACACAAACACACACAACCGCGCGCGCGCGCGCGCGCGCACTCTCACGCACGCACGCTCACACACACACACACACGTACACTATACATATACATATACATACATACACATATATATATATATATATATATATATATATATATATATATATATATATATATATATATATATATATATAATGTCATGTAAAATGTCAAAATTTCTGTGCTAAAGAATTAATTTTTTTTTGAGAAGGTTTGGTTGAAATAAAGAGAAATAATGAGGCGAGAGTGAAGATAAGTCTTTGTAACGGCTATAGAAATGTTTGTGGAAGAAGAAAGAGAAGAAGAAGCAAGATCGATCAAAATTCACAAAGTGACATTAAATAAAATTGGTTTGACGGTTTGATTGAGGATTTTACAAAATTATGTTGATACAAGCACAAAAAGCACAGCTTTTTTGTAAGGCATAATGTATAAGTTTGACCAGTAATAAATGAGTATGAGTATATTATATATATATATATATATATATATATATATATATATATATATATATATATATATATATATATATATATATATCAGTTGTGAATCATTGGAGAAAATTTCCTCGAAAACTAATAATATTATCACTTACAACATTTTGGGCACATAATGGGAATTTTAATTGAAATTAAGAATATATTTTTAAGTGGAAATAATTAACAGACATTTGTCTTATATAAACAGACAGAGTTATGTACACAGTTCCTTAAATTTATTTTAGACTGGAACGGAATTTTGCTGGAAACAGAGTGGAAAACTTGACGACTAAATTCATTATCTGCTTGCTGTACTTCACAAACTTCTCAACTTCAGATGGACACAATTCATATTTTAATACCCTTCATTATTTATGCTCTACTTAATACTTTCGCAGTTCCAATTTATCTAACAAGCCGCAGACTTGATGTATACAGTCCGCGTCATTTAAAGTGGATGGATTTTATTCGGTTGAAATTAAAAAAAGTCTGGACGCAGTAAGTGCATTATACTCGTGAATTTTTATAAAAACCTGTTTAATAGCAGATATGTTTTTTCTTAATGAAAGCAGGCATCAAAATTTGTTACCAGCATAATATATATATATATATATATATATATATATATATATATATATATATATATATATATATATATATATATATATAGTAAAAACAAGGTACAATATTTAATTTAAAAAACTGTATTGTTTGAAAAAGTAAAAAAAAATCATGAAAATGAACTTAAAATGTTACCGAAGAAGACTGCTCCGATTTTCTTGGCCAACGAACCTCTTAAAGCAATTTACACACTTACCAAATACAATTATTCACAGTGCTTTTTGACAGAAATGGAAAAAAAATTACATGAAAATTTGCAAACTTTTTCATTCACGAAAATTCGCAGTTGTTTTTTCTTTCTTTCCATTGACTCAAGTGATGTTATATAAAAATTATTTTTTTTTTACCAAAATTTGTTATATAAATGTTTTTATAGAGATTGCAAAACACTTTTTTAACAATAATTTATTAATCACAATTATTAATTACCATTTCAAAATTTTTTTACAAAAAATGATCTGACACATAAAATACAGCTATTACATTTCATAATATTAAGTTAAGCAGTTTAAAGTTTTTTTTTAATTGAGTCAATATTTGAGAGCACCAGTATATAGCATCTCGATTTTTTCGACATGACTCGAGCGCCACCACTTTCTAAGAATATGTAAGATTTTGGGGTAAAGTGGCAGACCCAAAGTAGCGTAGGAATTTGTAGCGGACCATCCCGTGGAAACAGGATACCTAGGTTGACTCTAGTGGAGATGGTTAATTTCCAGGGGGCAGATTTGCTCAAAGGAGAAATTAGTTCAGATAGCCATAAAATACATAAAAACAAATATGTATTTAGCTGATAAAAATATGTGGAGATGAAATATATATTTATGGGTTGTAAGGGAAAGAGTGAAATTAATATAAATTTAAAGGTTCTCACCAGGGCTGACTGAAAAATGAACAATACCATCAGACGTATCACCCCTTTTTTTAGTGAATTTTCTTTAAAAAAGTCACTAGTGAGGAGATCCCAACTTTTGAATTTTGAAAAAATTTCTTCAAGTGAGCGCTAATTTGGCCCCCAGAACACATATCCGGGGTCAGTTTCAATTTATATATATATATATATATATATATATATATATATATATATATATATATATATATATATATATATATATATATATATATATATATATATATATATATATATCACACCGATAACTCAAAAAATAATAAGCAGACTTTGATTAAATTTGGTGAATACCTTCCTTTTTCAAGTGGGTTGTTCGTTAGCCAGGAAAATCAGCCCAGGTTTTCTCGGAAAATTTGGCGTTTCCTTTCGAAAAAAAATTATATCTCCGGAACAAAGTGTCAAAGTAAGGGCAACCAAATTTGGTACGCTGGTTTATATCATTATAGGTTACTTATAGGTATAACAAAAAAGTTATAGGCACTTAAAGAAAAATAAATTGGGGTTTTCCGCAAAACGTCAAAGTCGCGATTTAAAACGTCAAATTTGGCAACATTTAGGCAACGAACCTGAAACTAATACGAGGTATAGAATGAAAATGTCTGAAGGAGATTGTTTTACCTGGAGTCTTCGCTTCAACCGTCATTGTCCTTCACTTTACTAAAATATTTCCAGAAAATTTATTTCAAATAGACCCTTTCTCTGATGCTTTGGCAGTAGTCTTAGCTATAGAGTTTATCGTTCAATGGTAAATATTTTTTGTCGAATTTTCGCAAAAAATCAAAAAAGTTCAATATATCCGTATACAAGATACGAAAAAAAATGTATACATTAATTATAGGGTGTCTTAAGCTACATCTTAAAAAAATATTTCGACTATCACAGGCTGACCCATAAGTCGTTGGTGATACAAATTTTCTTTTTTTTTTAATCGACCACGCCTCATGTTATTGCATTTTTGCGTTTTCAAGACAAAATCGTACTTTGGAAAATAAATGGATGGATGTGAAAATAGCCGTATTGTAACATTAATTTTTGACACGTTAGTTTCTTGTTTAAATTATTGTGTAATAATTAGTAACTGTTTCTAGTAAATATGCATTTATAGCAAATTAGTGACACACGTTAAAACATATGGTTCTATTAAAAAACCTGCAGTTTCTCGGCAAAAGTCCAGTGATGAGGAAGCGATACATAATGTTTTCTTAGCAGTTACTGAAGATCCCGGTACATCAGTTCGGCGGACTGAACGAACCGTTGGTTCACCAAAAGCAACGGCACATTTTATTTTACTCAAAAAAAATTACATCCTTACAGAATTTGTCAAGGACTCAGACCAGGTGATTTAGAACGACGTCGCACATTCTGTGAGGGGTAGACAAGAAAGTCCCAGGACAATTTTAATTTTCCATGTCAAATAATATGGTGTGATGAAAACGTGATTGCGAATGATTGTATTTTCAATAGAAGAAATGTTCATTATTGGTTTTAACCCAATTAACGCTCAAATAAAACGTCGAGGCATCAACACCGTTTTGCTTTCAGTATGTGGGCTGGTATCTTCGGTACAACAATTATAGGACAATTTCATTAGCACCATACCTTAACATTAGAGTACTACCTACATTTGCTACAAAGCGATTTAGAAGGTGCTCTCGATAACATGCATCTGAAGACGGTTCGCAACTGTTGCCAGCGCGTTCACCAGATATAACCCCGCTTGATTTCTTCATATGGGGATGCGTTAAGAATCATGTATATCAGCAAAATTTTTCTACACAACAAGATCTGAGGAGGTTAGTTCTGGTCGCATTTGCCAGTATTACTCCACAAATGTTGACTAGGGTTTTAGAATCTACAGTTAGAAGTTGCTTGCAAAATAGTGGAAGTTTATTTGAACACATGCTCTAAATTTTGTTGCTATGTTCGTATTCGTTTGTTGTTTTTTTAATGTTTACGTCTTCTGGTTATATAACTTTATTTGTTCTGTGTTTGTTCTATTAAATTATTACCTGCATTCATCCATTGGATTATTATTAAATGTCTAAATAGCATAAAGTGCTAATTGATTTCATTTTTATGAAAAATCGCTACCATAACGCGCTTGCAGCGTCCACACTTTTTGTACTTACTGAAGCTCAACAGTGTGGCATCAACATGATCGCCAAAACGCATATAGAATATACTGACTTGGCGCTCTACGGCAACTGGGCATAGATGCTTCAAGTGAGGACATACAACAATTTTATCCAATGTGTTGCTATCGCAAGATCTATTGAACACATGTTACAAATATTATAAGCATGAGACACTATACTTTCATATTAAAATGATGTATGCTATCATTTGATCACATCACTATAACTACATTTCACAATATATCATACATCATCTCGTCTCGGCAGCAATACGTATCACCGAGGCAATAGAGATTTATATCATGCATGCACGTCTAACAAGCTATTGCATAAAGTGCGATTTTCTCTTGCATTGTAGTTGCAAATTGATACTATCCCTGCATTTTCTCATTGAGAAGACAAGCTGAAAGTGCTGTCTCAGTGCTCTGTTCACACTAGAATAAGTTTAGTATGTGTCGCTGCTACCTGATCGAATTCAAACACTCAACTCACTAGTGTTAGACATGAGCAGGGTGAAAACTCGAATAAGAAAATTCTCGTGTCGTATTTAATAGTAAGGAAATAACATCACCTTGCTTAGCAGATGCATCGATAATTATTTTGTGAGGTGTTGAGATAAGAGGATTACTAAAATGAAACAAATATGTCAGCAGATGTATAAGTTTATAACTTATAATTTTTAATATAAAAATTGAACTATGTACTTATACTTAGATATCTGAATTAAAAAAGAAAAACTTTATAAGCATTTAAAGAACAAAATTTTGGGTACCACTGGTGATCAGAGAATGACACAAAACCAAAATATTTTGTGTTGTTAACAAAACCAATTAAAGATTACAGATTATTATTAAGTTTTCTGTGCGCTAAATGACAAGAAATACAAGAACAATTATTTTGAAAATTTTATAGTTTTCCTTCTTAAAACGTGAGTGTCAAAATTGGCGACTTTTAAAAAAGTTATCTGAAACAAATGTGGGCTATGTAGAAGAAATGTCGTCAGAAATGTGTTTTAAAAAACCTTAAGTTTTTGCTTCAACGGTTACTGCCCTTCATTTCACTAAAGTATTTGCATAATTTTTTTTTCAAATGGAACATCCTGTATTTTAGATTTCAGTAGTGAAAGGTATGCCCTCTGTTTTAACTTTTGTGAAACACTTCACATAACTAGTTTTTAGTTTAGGAAATATCTACATTCTATTTTAGAAAAATTTTTTGTGTTTTCGGAGAAATCATTTTGTGTAAAGTTTTTGTGAAATGTTAGTAATTAATAATTAATGTTTAATAAGTTATTGTAAAAAAAATATATTCGACTTTTCGTAAAAAAAATTGTTTAGCAAATTTTAGTAAAAAATATAATTTTCGGGTGACATTACTTAAGTAAGTTTTTATAAAAAAGATTACAAATTTTCGTGAAAGAATTTTTTTGCCGATTTTTATGGAAAAAAAATTGTTTGGAGTTTTTGTCAAAAAGCTTGTTGTTAATAATCATCTCTTGGCAGCTGGCCAGTGAGTAGTAGTAGCAGCAGTGGTGAGGAGGCTAACGCTAAGCAAGTAGGCCACAATGGGCCCTTTTTGCCAACCCCAGCAACCATGCTCTACCCTTCCTCGGTTCAGTCGCCAAACCGCCTAGACCTCGAAATGAAGGCCGTGATGGTCTTCAATTGGACGGTACTTACCTGATTCATCTGCAGAGTCCTCGAACCGAACAATTATGCTCGAAGACTCCCAAAAGCCTCGCATTCACACAGGTAGTGGTAAGACGTTTCTTCATCCTTGCCGCATCCCTGGCAAATGGGATCCCTCTCTACGCCTATCAATGTGAGGTGTCTTCTAAGGGCGCAGTGGCCTGTCAGCACCCCAAGGATGCGGCGAAGCGTAGTTCGACTCCTACCGAGTAGCCAAACAAGTTTTATCTCTGTCCGGCCCCTCCACGAAGTCCCTCGCCTACATACAGTCACCAACCGACCCCCATGGCCTCCTTAGTCCACCTGTCTAAGGCGACAGAGACCGTCTTCCGACTTATGCCAGCGCAGGCTCCGAGCCACAGAATAACCGCCGGGAACCGAGTCTTGCGAGATTATTCGCCACCTCATTCCCTGCTACGCCACAGTGTCCCGGAACGCACACCAGTTGGACCTCCTTTGTCCTGGCTAGTCCATCGAGGGCGTCAGCGCACTCCTGAACCAGTGTTGACCTGATTCTGGCCGCACAGACTGCCTGGCTATCCGAGCAAATGTATACACATTCCTCAGGGCTCATCTTCACATCCTGTCTATTGGCTACGGACAGAATAGCATACACCTCCGTTTCGAATGCCGTAGTATATGCGCCCAGAGCATAACTCTCGCGCACCCCCAGGCCCTCGATGTATATTCCAGCCGCGATCCGTCGGTAAAACAGACCAGGCTTGAGGGCTCGAATGCAACCTCATTTTCCCTCCACTGATCCCGACTGGGGATCCTGAGGATATATAGCCTAGTCAACCTAATATGGTACTCGGCATTCCGTACCTTGATGGCGGAAATCAGAAATTCCTTTTCCACCTCCTTGGCGACTCTTAGATGCCATTACTGCTTCCTCTCCGCACCAGTTTCCAGAGTCTCGCATTCTAAGATGCGACGCCATAGCCTCTATTCTAATACAGATGGTAAGCGGTAGCAGCAACAGCAAGACCTCTAGAGCGGCTGAGGGGGTCGTCGTCATAGCGCCTGTGATACCCAAAATTGCCAGCCTTTGGAGTTTGGCCAGTTTCCTGGTAGTGGTTTCCTTCACACCACACCACCAGACCAACGCCCCATAGAGGATCCTCGGCCGGACGATCGCAGTGTAAATCCAATGAAGGATCCGAGGGTTAAGTCCCCAGGTCCTCCCTATCACTCGACGCAGCTGCCAGAGGATCGCTACTCCCTTCCTCACTACTCGTTCTATTTGCGACCCCCATGCTAATTTCGAGTCCACGAACACCCACAGATATTTGACCTCTCGCACTAAAGCTACAGGTTTTCCAAAGGTCACGGGCGCCCTGAACCCCTCCATATTCCTATTCTTGGTGAATAGGACCATCTCCGTCTTCTCCGCGCTTACGTATAGTCCCAGCTCACCGCACCACCTTTCAATTATGCTACAGGCAGCTTGCATGCACTCACAGACGACGCCGAGGGATTTGCCCGTGACTAAGACCAGCCCATCATCAGCGTACGCCTGGGCGTAGAAGCCATTCTGGGAGAGCCACTCCATGACCCGACACCATAGATGAGGCGAAAGGCAGCTGCCCTGAGAACAGCCGCCCGTCACCCCAATGTCCAGCCCCTGGCCCCTCAAGGTCAGCGACACTCTCCTGCCCTCCAGCATGCTCGTCACCCAGCTTATTAGAGACCTCGGCGATCCCCTATCCTGTAGGGCCCCACAGACCGTATACGTCCTTTCACTATCACAGGCCCCCTCCACATCGAAGAACACAGCTAAAGTGCTCTCCCCGTAGTGTAGGGCTCTTTTCACCTTTCGCGTCACAGCGTTGAGCCGTCGATTTCCCCGGTGATACGCGTGCTGACTTTTATGGAAGGGGTGATCCCTGAGGATCCCTCCTAACATAAACCTGTCTACTATCTTTTCCAATGCCTTAAGCATTCCTGGATGTAAGGCTGATTAGCCCTTACGCCTTTGCCAGCGTGTAATCCTCCCTTCCCGGTTTGGGAATGAAGACCCACCTAACCCGCGCCAGGCCTTGGGACATAGCCCCACGCCAGGTTGGCCCGGAAAGCCTCCCTTATGTTGGAAAGCAGTATATCCAGGCCGCTCTGGAGCAGGGCCGGAAAGATCCCATCACTTTTTCAAACAATGAAGTTATTTTGATGATGTTTGGTATAGTGTTTCTACTACATAGGTTATACTGTTGAACAAATTTGATGCCATTAAAAAATATTATTTTCCATTAAAACATTTTTTTAAATGAGCTACCATAACGCACTTGCTGCGTCCAGACATTTAATTTTATTTACTAGACTTTTTTCTCCATAATCATATTTCTCTTTTTTGTCACTTTCATTGTCACTTTCTTTTATTTGAGTTTGTTTATCCATCAACATTTCTTCTACTTGACTGGTATGGTTTTTATCACTCTCATTTTTACAATTCTCTTTTTTTTCCTTTTCGGCCTTCCTTCTTTTCCCATATGTTTCTGAATAAACTTCATTCATCCCTCTGATGAGGCTCACGATCGTCAGGTCTGAACAATGTGTTGTGGTGTACTTTTCAGAGCTCATCACAAGTTCCAATGTTCGATTAATAGTACAATGTTTTGTGAAAATAAGCTTCAGCTTGTGTATGTAAGAGACACAATTTAGCTACAATGTAATGTATAAGTAAATAAATGTCAAAAACTTTTTGGAACTGTCAGCACCAGTTTTGTTAAAATTCCAGTTTCTATAAAACATCGCGATTTTCTCACGATTCAATATTACGTTATGTTTAATTTGGTACATTTCAACATCACTTTTATCTTTATTTCTACATTAGAGCCGCGGCGGTTAATGGTACGAGCGTGTCCTTCTGCACCGCGGGGTAAGCGGTTTGATTCGTTGAGTACCCCTATCACTTTTTCAGTACATAATAATCTAAAAATACATCAACCGAGGTTGTGGCATTGTATTTGAGCAAGTTAAATGTCTGCACGTTCCGCCCTTAGGAGTGGACGTAAAGCCGTCGGTCCCGTGTCCATGCGATGTTGGGCACGTTAAAGATCCCAGCCTCCTCCAGGTGTCTGTGATTGGCCATAGTCGCTGGAATAGACCGGCGTTAAAGAAACAAAAATTCACACATATTCCTGTTTATACGCTTAGGTGAATAGATAGTACTAACCTTTGTATGTATGTATAGTATACGGTTATGTAAGTTGTGAAGCATCCTTTCACTTAATTTTGATTAGGAAATGGTGAGACTTTCGGAAAATTTATTCAAATGAGCGTGCACTAGGGCTCCTAGAACCAATATCCAAGGTCAGTTTGAATTTTATAGGGGTATATATATATATATATATATATATATATATATATATATATATATATATATATATATATATATATATATATATATATATATATATATATATATATATATATATATATATATATATATATATATATATATATACTATTAAGGGCAATTACGACCAAAAACGAGGGCTATATTTTAAAGAAAGTCACTCTGTACTAAAACTCGATATATTTCGCTACGGAGTTCCGAGCATCTTCAGGAGTACTGAGAATGAATAAAAATCAGCACAGACATCTAGATTGTGCATTAAAAATACTTACAGCACTGTAACTAATTATAAAAGCAAAGCCAAAACATTGAAAACAGGGAAGATCTGCCACAAAGACATGCAAAAAAACAACAATGCAAAAACATCTCTACATCAACATGTAACTTCACGCGAACATTTCTACTATCAAAACATTCAAAGCTAGTCATGAACAAGTATAAAAAAGTGTCATTAATGTTAAAAAACTAAAAAAGCTTTGAAAAATTCGCGTGTAACAAATGGACACCTAACCTCATTTTTTCACGTTAGAATTAGAATGTCAACCAGAGATATAATTGACAGCTGAAGAACTAAATGACCATAGACTATTTTGTTACTCTATTGATATTTTATGTGACATGTTTTCTTATTCTAAGTTATCGAACCGGCCAGCACAGAGGCGCCATCAGACCTATCAAAGAGTATTACATAGCTATATATGTTACTTAGATTTTACACCTGATTTTGAGTTCATGGTGTCATTTTCAAGAATATGACACATTTCAAGAAGAGAACGTTTTTTGAGATTTTTTCCCTATCTAATATTTTAACATTTTCAAAATCTATATTATAGCCTAAAGTAGACACATGATGTGCCAATGCACATCTGTCAGGTCTAAGTCTAGAGTCGCTCCTATGCTGGATGATCCTCCTACCAACAGACTGTGAGGTCTGACCTATATACGAAAGAGAACAATTTTTACAGTCCAACTTATAAACCACCTCACGTTGTTTATGAACCGAAATCTTGTCCTTATTGTTGGTGAAAAAGTTCTTGTTGGTCAGAACATTGTATTTTGCTACTTTAATGTCTGTATAAACTTTGAAGAGGTTTAATAGTCTGTGTGTCAGTCCACTGATGTAAGGTAAAACCGCATATTTGGCATCCAAATCTGGGTCGGAGGCGTCTGTCCCATCCTGTATAGGCGGGGGATGCCTATTGGCTGCTCGGTGAGGTGCAATCTCGGAAGGAGCGTTGAAAAGTAGCTTCATCATGTAGCTTCTTTCATAGCCATTCTTTACCATCATATCTTCAAATCGACGTAAAGCCCCATGTTTGAAAGAGGGGTGGGTAATATCTAGAATCCCCTTCTTCATGCCCATTATAACATTCAGTTTCATTTTCTTATCATGGTATGACATACAGTTTATGTATCTTCCGGAACTGGAAGGCTTGCTGTACCAATCCAACTTAATGGTATTGTCGTCACTTCTATATACTCTGGTGTTAAGGAAAGAAACACTCCTGTCTGTTTCTCTCTCAATTGTAAATTTAATGTGATCATCAAAACTGTCGAAAATCCGCAACACCTCTTCCTCAGTGTTGATCGGGATGGCAAGAATCAAATCATCCATGTATTTGTAGATGAAAGGTAATCTAAAAGGCAGACGTGGCATCGCTAACTTAAGCAACGATGACATAACCATATTCGCCAGCACAGGGCTGAGGTGACTACCCATTGCACACCCAAAAGACTGTCGATAGTAAACCCCATTAAACAAGAAGTAATTTGAGTTGAAGAGACATTCTATTACTTGAATGAAATTTTCTTTAGGAATATTAGTGTTAGGTTCAATGAGCTCCCAGTTCTTGTCAACGATATGAAGTGCAAGCTGCAGTGAAATATTTGTGAACAAGAAAACAACATCCAGAGAGACCACCCTGTATCCTTCATCCAGTTTGAAACCGTTTATCTGCTCGGCGAAAACTTTGGAGTTCTTGACTGCAAATTCGTTGTAGTCCATAAAGGACACATTCAGAATGGATGCTATGAAACCACTCAACTTGGAAGTGGGCGATGAAATTGTGGAAACAATTGGACGAAGTGGGATACCTGCTTTGTGGACTTTAGGGAGTCCATACATCCTGGGTGCTATAGGATCATACATGGAAAGCTTCTTGGCTTGTTAGGGACTGATGAAACCAGCTAGTTTCAATGCCCTAACTATTTCATTGTTTCTTCTCTCAAGTTGCGATGTCGGATCTCTGGTTAGTCTGCTATATACTGACTCATCGTTGACCAACATATCCATCTTCTCCATGTACATGTCCTTATCAATTACCACAGACACATTGCCCTTGTCGGACTTCATCACCAACAGTTCACAATGTTCCCTAAGGAAGTCCCTCGTCTCAACATACAAACAGTTTTAAATGCTGCTATTGTACACATTATCTCTATAAAAATTAGTAACAATATTGGTAGCTTGTGCTCTAACTACATTCTGACTCGCAACTGAGACATCTTGAACTATATATTCAATTTCTCTCAATAATTTTTTATATGAAATTTGGCTATTTCTAGGTGGTATACTAAATTTAGGTCCCAAGGACAACATCTCTAAAACATTATCAGGTATGGAAACGTTGGATAAATTGACTGTCCAACGGTTTTGAGATGTGACATTACAAACTTTATCTGATACTATAGATTTAAGTTTTTTGATATTATTAGTTTTTATTTTGTTAAATTCTCTATTTAAATTGTAATCTTGTCTATATTTATATTGACTGTAAATATTATATGGCAACAAGTGACTTGCTTCTAACATCACCTCTTCTAATTGAGTTTTAAGTCTATCTACATACTTTTCAGCTACCTTAATTTCTACAGATAATAATTTGCACCCTTACCTCATATTGAAGCTTTCAATTTCCTTCTCAGCTGCCATGGTGGACTCGACCATGGCAGCTGAGAAGGAAATTAAAAGCTTCAATATGAGGTTAGGGTACAAATTATTATCTGTAGAAATTAAGGTAGCTGAAAAGTATGTAGCTAGACTTAAAACTCAATTAGAAGAGGTGATGTTAGAAGCAAGCCACTTGTTGCCATATAATATTTACAGTCAATATAAATATAGACAAGATTATGAATAAGTGAAAAAAACTGTAATTTTTTGGGTTGCAGCTTCATTTTCTGGGAATAAAGCCCTGCTTGTATATAAAATAATTTGTGTCATGACTTTTAATTTCCAAAAATTTTTTTGGAAATTTCAAAAAACTAATTTTTTACACTAGTAAAGTGCCTTTTCTCTAGGAGATACGAAAAAATTTTATTAAGAAAAGATGATCGGAAAGAAAAACTGGGTAGGAATACAAAGCTTTAAAATCCTAAGCCTACTTTGATAATGTTGAAATTCTGAAAACCAATAGTATGCTATAGAAAAAAAAACAAATAGACTAATGTTTTGACAGTTGTCAAAAATATGTAATTGTAATTATTGTCGTAGCTGTGCTCTAAAACTAATCCGAACTTAACTGTGAAATATAAAAAAACGGTATGCTTACTATACCAGAACGGATCTACCCAATTCAATGTTATGGAATTGGTGAATTGATCCAGAATTTATCAGACTATTTCATATGAACTTTTCGAACACAGTTGTGGTCCAATCTATAGTATGCAGACTGGTTAAAAAAATTGTCACTAACGGCACTGTACATAATATACAAAAAAAAGTCTGATGGAGCTGATGTAGGTACTATAGTATCAATGGATTCATTAGGCGAGAACCCAAATATTTCACTAAGAAACCGGTACCAGGAGACTCCCATTAGGAAATCGCATTTGCTATGCATTTATAAAGCAAAGAATAACGTGAAGCCATTTCAAGTTAGATTTCGTCACACGTTAGAAGAAGGGGATGAATCCCAAAGGTTGGAATTTTGCCTAACTTTAGATGAGGACTGAAATTTCTATAAAAATATTATGATGAATCGACTTTTACAACTAACGGTCAACCTTCATCACATAGTTGTCGATATTGGTCTAAACATAATGCAAATTATCTAATAAATTCTCGGCGGCAGTCTTTTTAAAACGTCAGCGTTTGGTGTACCATTTCCTACTATTGTGGTACAATTGGGACACATTTTATTTATTTATTTCATCAACATTCTTATTAAAATATTTTGAATTAGTTTGTAGGCGAACTACCATACGAGCCAAGATTTTTTTCATATTTTCAAGACGGCTGTTACCCTGCCCACTCGACATTTCGGGTATGTTCTCAGTTGTTTTGCTATTACCAATCAACTTTGACAATTAGCGTTTGAAATATTTTCAACCACTTGATTTGTTTCTTTTTTAGATAAGTCCCAATCACATGACAGATTCACAAAATGATTCAAAAACAATCATTTCCTTCCAAATATTAATTACTAAACATTAAATGGGTCTGCAAAGTGTGTTACTTTGAGTGGTAATTTGAACCTAATTAACTACAATATTCTAGCCTTTTTTGTGCCAACCTCAAACAAACTCTTTAATGTCTGCGTGGAAATACATAAACTTTTTTTATAAATTATTCATAATGCAACATTTTTTTACATTAACAAACTCAAGCATATAGTTTTACTTACTCTAATTATAACAAATTGATTAATAAAATTAATGAACACTACACTGGTCTTTTTTAAAATGTTTTGCATTCAGACTTTAGAATTTTTATTTTGTTGCTGTTCTGAACGCATTATCACTCGAAGTTTTGTTATTGTTTGTCACAACTTATGTTAATTATATATTCACGGTCTGGTTACATGCTTTTTAGCTTAAAAATTATGCTATGCTTGATCTCAATTACATTGACCTTATAAATATATATAGTTGACCATTGATTTGAACTTAAGCTGTAGGTATTTATTGTTTGTCTGTGTTTGATTTACGAGCTTTTGAATTAATGTTATTTACTTCTCATTTTAGGTTATACTAGAATTGACGTTGTCACTACCCTGACTTGGATTATGGCTCTTAGAACATGGATTGTACATTTTCAGGTATCAGGTATTGGCTTTCGTTTTATTTTTATATACAAGGAGTTAGCTATGTATATGTAATTATATATATATATATATATATATATATATATATATATATATATATATATATATATATATATATATATATATATATATATATATACGTAGATGTATATACATATATACATATGGATGTATGTATACGAGCGATAACTCAAAAAACACTCAACTGATTTGAACAAAACTTGTCTTTATTTTGCTGAGACGACGGACGAATTTGTAGTTTAGTTATTTTTGAATGCGCCATATATTTATGAAAAGTATGATAGTAACTGGAATAAGACTTTACATGTACCTATAAATGATGTAACTAAACCTGTTTTGTGAATTTTGAGTGACTTGGTTGAAATATTTTTTTTCCGAATTAAAAATGAAATCTGACAAATTGAAACGACTTAAGTGGTTAAAGCCAAATGGCTGACAAAGACAAAGTAGTTAGTGGCCATACGTAGAGTGATACACACTACAGGCATGAATCATAATTCAACGTTAACTAAACAATACAAATAACACGCGTAAAACATACTACCCGAACTAGCGATCGAAGAATCTCGGTTAAAATCGGTTAAGTCGTTTGTCAACGATTAGGTCATTAGAATAACAGATTACTTAAAGTTAAAAAATTGTGAAGTGATTGTTTTTGAAATAGTGATAATTTTTTGAAATACACTATATTTGTAGCTTGAGGAGCGGCTCCAATTAAAGTTTTAGGCTGGAAATGTGGCTAACATTGGAAATATCGAGGTTTAAGGAAGGTAATAGAGAAAATTGTAAGGAACTATCACTTTTATACAAAAATATGGCTTTTTTGCCAAACCATGATTTGGTAAATTTTGATATTATAAGAATGAGACGATATGAAAGAATGAACTAAATATTATAAACAAAATCGGATCACGTCTTTAGAAAAATGATTTTAGAACAGTTTGTTAATTTTGTAACTAGCTTTTTAATTTAATTCAGGACAGTGCTACTTGCGTCAGCACATGCACCGAATTAGTCTCGGTCAAGAGACTGAGTGTCGGCTGTGTACGAAGAGTGACGAAACAGCAGAGCACGTGCTATGTGCCTGTCCGGCTGCGGGCAGGACAAGACACCTAGTCTTTGGCAAGACGAAGCTTGCACCAGAAGATCTGGATCAACTTTCGCCCACAAATATTGTCGACCTCTGTAGGAGGCTGGATTTGTTGGGCGAAATATAAGACAATTAGGCGCAAGCCTCGATACACATCAAGGTCGAGTGGAGGGACCGTTAAGGACCCACTCACAATTTAACCTAACCTAACCTACAGTCTCTCAAAAGGATTGGAAACACAAAATTAAAAATTGTATTCATAATAGACAGATATCGATGATAATACTAGCGAAAAAATCTTCAAATGAGCATGTATTAGGAATTTTAAAAATCAATCTTCAAGGTCTGTTTACATTTAAAATATTAATTTTAGTAATATGCCGTAATAATAGTGTACAATTCTTATGAAAATTCACTACGATATCGCACATGCTGCATCCCAAAATTTTTATATTCTTTTTATGCTCTCCCTAAGGTCATCGAACCAGGATACGCTTAAATTTTACAGCAGTTTCACAGAGAAGTCATTTTGTAAAGTGGTTGCACTTCATTAGTTGAACCATGTTAAACTAAACGAATTTTTGTACAGTGTAGAGGAGCCGAAATGGCGGGCGAAGAAGAGACGACATAGGCTAATAGCCATAAGTTTGATTTCAGGATGTCCCTAAAATGAACAAATTAGTAGAACCACACTTTTGGAAGTGTCTTATATTAAAATGAGTTCTTTATAAAGTAACTTGAAGGGAATGTGAAATTTAACACTGTTAATTAATTCTCTTGCTTTTGCACTTTCCTCGGATGGTTTTGTGACGCTTTACAGTCGTGTCCGCTTTATATTGTATATCACAATGCTCATTAAAAGTTACAAACATGTAATTTTATACTATGAGTTGTAAAATACACAAACGCTAGTAAGGTTATCCATACGGCATATGTGTCACTTGGGATTTATACGTGAGTGGATACTGTAGACATTAAAGAGAAATGTTCCTTGCGCTACACAATTTCACAACCAAGTCAAAACACGAGACTTCATCACTATGAAACTCTCAGCTAGTTATAAACGTTAACAAATACACTTCGGACAGATCTAATTCTTTTTTGTTTGTTAATGTTTTTGTTTAGAATTCGAGAATTTACTCATGATTTGATTTTGCACTAGACTTTTTTTTCGCTTAACTTTCGGGTCGAATCACATTTTTGATACGCTGAGCAAATGCCTTACCAACTCTTTACATTTTTAAAACTGCTACTATTTTTTATTGGAAATAGGCAAACTATATTCACATTAATATCGTCATACAGAATTATAAAAATGTCATTGATTGTTGTTGCATTAAATAAGAAAATAAATTTAACTATTCTTTCAAAAAAGTTGTAATAAGATAATGAGTTGATGTATGTCAATAATTTCGTTATATAGAGACTGTTTTACACTGTTATTGTTTAGTTATTTTATTGTTATAACTGCTATGATAGTTATTATAGGCTAGTTCTATTTTTATGTTAAATATTGACATACATCACGTGGACATTTTGAAGCCTCATCTGTCATCTGTGTTTCATTTTATTTTCAATTTGATAAATTTTTTGATCAAAACATCATATCATAACATAGCAACAAATCTTTATTTGTAGTTGTCACGATTTCGTACTAATTCAATTTTAATCTGTCTGAGAATGCTTCCAAGCAGCGAAACTAGTCACAGAAACGTTGAGTAACATCCTAGAACATCCAGAATTCATAAAAGCCACTTGCTCCAGTTAGCTTACGCGCTAGCTACTTCCTTCACATACAAAAACGAAAACCAACAGTGAAGCCAGAGAAGTAGTCTCCCAGTCTGTATGTAGTATTATAAATATTTGCTACGTGGTAGACACCGTTGTACGATTTCTTACTGGTTATTCTTATTGGTTATATAGATACACGTGGAGAACCCAAATCACCACAACACATATTTCAGAGACCTTACGATCGTTTCGTTGACCATGTCAACATCTTCAGAGGAGGAAAAATTCTAAAATTAAACTACTAGCTACCGTGTATTTATATCGCGTCTAGGTAAACGAACTAGTCCGAAGTAAAATTGTCGTCGAAGACCCATCGATTGTTTATTGTGTAGTGAAACTACGAGGTCGAAGACCTGCTTTAATCTTCTGGTCGACAACTTTATGAGCCCTTATCTAATATAAGGATAATAGGTTTAAAAGGAACGGTACTGAGTTATTTTAGGAATCTGCACGTTCCCTTTCGATCTAGAAATTTACTATGTGGATATTGGAGCTAGTCGACAACCACATCTGGCGAGACAAACACAGTAACCTCCGCTCATCTTTTTTATATAGCAAACTAAGCCCGGGTGTTTGGCTCACATTGTTAACTCTAACAAAGGATAAATAATTCAACTAAAATACTGCATAAAAATATATTTATATTGATTTTAATTCTTCGTAAACAGTATTTATATTGACTTCATAGATACACAGAAAACGAAAGGGTCTTTAAGTCGAGACAAGCGTAGAGATTAGTATATGTATAGACCGGCCGAGTTATTGACAGTAATTTATTATTCTACCTGACAAATTAGGAGTGTTTAAGTGGTAAAATGCAAAGTGAAAATAAAGGGCTTGAAATTAAAGGTGCCGCACAATTCAATGAATTTTGTTCTTAATCGACCTCGATATAAAAATGCTTTCTAATTAATCAAGCATAGTTTGATGTCTAACATTTTTGACAAGTTTCAAATTTTCTTTGTCAATATGGTGATTATTATCCCATATATGTTGTGCCACACACGATTTGTCCACCATACCATATCGTAAATGTGCGAGATGTTCACGAAATCTGGTGGCTATGTTTCTCCTAGTTTGACCCACGTATTTAAGTTTGCAATCTTTGCAACTAATCTCATAAATACCGGACATTTCAGTAACTTTTTCATTATCTTCCGTATTACACAACAAATTTTCTAGATTACTTTTCGTCGAAAAAGTCAAATGTAAATCGGCTTTCTTAAAAATACTTTCCAAACTCTTTGTGATTCGTGGTTCATAAGGTAAACACACAATTTTTTTCTTTATTTTATCTTTCTTAAATGTCGTTCATTCAGATATCATTTTCTTTGTTCTGTGTGTGTTAACCAATTTGTATATTAAACCATCCGAGTAACCGTTATATCTCGCCAGATTTTTTATGTATTTTAATTCTGTATTAAATCTATTTTTAAATAACGGAAATTGAATCAATCTGTTTACTAGGAAATTTAAACTAGCCGTTTTTTTTTTGTGCAAACGTATGATGTGAGTCGTTAGGAATATAACTAATAGTAGCCGTTTCCTTCCTGTGGATATCGAATTCAAGCGAGCCATTGTTTTTATTTTTAATAACTAGTACATCTAGGAACGAAAGTTTATTGTTAATTTCTATTTCGTGGGTAAATTTTATTGAATCAAATTGACTATTTAAATTTTCAATAAATTCTTCAACCTTACATATATTTGTGTCAAACACTGCAAAAATATCGTCGACATAACGAAACCAAACTCTAGGGAAATACCCATTTTTATTTTTTAAATCCGTCTCAAATCTACTCATAAACAAGTCTGCAATAAAAGGAGATAATGGATTGCCCATTGCTGTGCCTTCAGTTGGTTCAAAAAACTCATTGTTAAATTGAAAAATATTTTGTTTTATACAAAGGCTAGTTAGAGTTAAATATTCTTTGCAGACGTCTTCACTTATATTGTTCAATTTTAACAATTGTTCTAAATACTCCAACGTTTGTTTTGTGGGTACACTAGGAAATAATGACGTCACGTCGAATGACTTCAAAATCTCACCTTCCAATAATTTAACATCTTTAATTTTATCAACAGAATCAAGAGAATTTAGCACCAAACAACTTTTCTGTTAAATAGGTAGGCTTTTAAACTCGCTTGACAACCACTTTGCCAAATTATATGTTGGAGAATCTATAGCCGAAATAATAGGCCTCATTAATTTTCCCGGTTTATGAATTTTCAGGAGACAATATTTTTTGGATACTTTAGGATTAGAAACTTGTAAATGTCTTCTTAAATCCTTTGTTATAAGATTTAAACTGTTTTTAACTTCGTTAATCATTTTTGGTAACGGATTTATATCTAGTTTTCTATACGGCCCTGACTGTTGCATTACTCACTCGCTCTTTATAATCACTTTTGTCCATTATCACAACTTTATTGCCTTTATCCGCCTTAATATAAAAACAATCGTGTGTGGCACAACATATATGGGATAATAATCACCACATTGACAAAGAAAATTTGAAACTTGTCAAAAATGTTAGACATCAAACTATGCTTGATTCATCAGAAAGCATTTTTATATCCACGTCGATTAAGAACAAAACTTCATTGAATCGTGCGGCACCTTAAATTTCAAGCCCTTTATTTTCACTTTGCATTTGACCACTTAAACACTCCTAATTTGTCAGGTAGAATAATAAATTACTGTCAATAACTCGGCCGGTATATACATATACTAATCTCTACGATTGTCTCGACTTGAAGACCCTTTCGTTTTCTGTGTATCTATGAAGTCATTATAAATACTGTTTACGAAGAATTAAAATAAATATAAGTATATTTTTTATGTAGTATTTTAGTTGAATTATTTATCCTTTGTTAGAGTTAACAATGTGAGCCAAGCACCCAGGTTTAGTTTTCTATATAAAAAAGATGAGCGGAGGTTATTATGTTTATCTCGCCAGATGTGGTTGTCGGCTAGCTCCAATATCCACATAGTAAATTTCTAGATCGAAAGGGAACGTGCAGATTCCTAAAATAACTCGGTACCGTTCCTTTTAAACCTATTATCCTTATATTAGATAAGGGCTCATAAAGTTGTCGACCAGAAGATTAAAGCAGGTCTTCGACCTCGTAGTTTCACTACACAATGAACAAACGATGGGTCTTTGACGATAATTTTACTTCGGACTAGTTCGTTTACCTAGACGTGATATAAATACACGGTAGCTAGTAGTTTAATTATAGAATTTTTCCTTCTCTGAAGATGTTGACATGGTCAACAAAACGATCGTAGTCTCTGAAATATGTGTTGTGGTGATTTGGGTTCTCCAAGTGTACTTATTAGTGCTCATCACAGGTTCCAGTTTTCACATATCATATTGGTTATATAATTATTTATTACGCTAAAGCGTTCAATCTAAGGTGTATAAACGACGGAGTACAGTACTATAGACGTCATGGTCTTTCATCGCTAGTAACTGTGTTAAGAAAAATGGTTTTTCATTATTTCGCAAACTTTGGTCATTGGTATACCGTACCGACGAGCTCTAATTAGAGCAAAACCGGTCTGCGGTTCTAGTTATGGTGATAATACATCTAGCCTTACAAACATTGTCCCTATATTAGGAGATAAATGGGCCAGAGCTGCCAATTTACAAAATTGTTAGTTGGTTGTACAGTCTCTATCATTTTATGCTATTTGTAGCTGTCGTGACAACATACTACCTGGTTCCGCACGGAGATGGCGATCCTGTCGTACATCTCACAATGTTCTAGGAAGCTGGCTACCATAGCCGTATTACTTTATACGTGTGTTCTGTTATTAGTATAACGTACTGATGAGCTCTAATTAGAGCGAAACCCGTCTGCGGTTCTAATTATGGTGAGAATACATATAGCCTTACATATTTGGTGAACTATTGATCTTTGCGATAAATTCTTTATTTTTTTGGTTTATTTAAGGTGCAATTTAAAATCATATGCTGTACGTCGCCTACTTCTCTACACATACACCCCGGGTTATCAACTAATCCCATCTTAAATTTATATTAAGTAAACATGACATGGTTGAATCGTAGGCTACATATTTGCGTTACAAAATGTTTTTTATAGAAACAATTGCTAAGCCAAGGTTTTTTGGCAATTCTGGTTCGATATCTCTATAGTATTTGCCTGTTACTTCTTTGCCATATTCTGACCACAACTGATAAGCATATCTTGTTCCTACTCTTAGAAAGTCTTCTATGGGGCAGAGATATCCAGTCGGTTGCCCATCTTGGACTGCCTTTTTTGCAAGTTGGTCTACAGTTTCAGTACGGACAATTCCGCAATGTGCTTTACACCAAACGAACCTTTCAACATTCTGAATTCTAAATATGTACTGTTTACGATATTTTGAACTTGCTACCCCCTTGTTCTTACAAAATCACGGAATTTTCGAAAGAATGGTTGTATGAGGTCTGTGTATGTTTGCTACTCAATCCCACATAACGTTGACACTTTTAATCTAGATATTACACCCATAAGTGGCTGAAATATGGGTTGGAAAGTGATGTAAAAGTCCATGGTTAAAAGTTAGAGACGTGAAAATTGATATTTAGTTCAAGAGTCCAAAGAAATGAAATACCTGTATCAGTATTTACAGAAAATGAACCCCCAATGGTGTGAAACCATATAAGTGATGAAAGTTTGTATGAGAGATTTGGATAGCATATGCTTAGTAACATGGAACTTAATACAAACATTCTTCAAAATAAACGACTAATTAATTATTTTTTCAACCCTAGGCAGGGGTGTTGATATTTGCCTGGGAAAATTGATACTTAAGTTTTTAGTAAATATTGAACTATTAACCTAAATACCGATTTATAGAATTTTCCTGTCTAATATAGGATTGAGACAAATAATACCCGGACAACGCCGGGGGGTCAGCTGGTATATATACAGGGTTTCTCACGATAGCCGTGCATTATAAATTTATGAAGTTCCCTGATATCATAAATTTTGAAATATTGGCAGCGGTCACAATTCGTAATTTTATTCTATTCTAAAATATTGTCAAGGTCACATCACTTCCGGTTAGACCGGAAGTAGTCATCAACTTTGCTAATTTAAATAGAATGCCCTATTTTTTAATGCATATTTAAATTCTCCATAAAGTTTTGTGAAGATTTATATTAGGCTTTCCTATCCCGATCTTCAACTATTTCATAGATATTGTGATTTTTTTACATTTTGCGAAACTTTTATCCTCATTTATAACACTTTGTATTTCACATGTTTTTAAAAATAAAAGGGTGGAATTTAGAATACTATAACCTCTAGGATGAAGCCTTCATATTATCTACCTAAATTTTACCTGTATCATACAGGGTGTCTTAAATTTAAAGACCAACTTACACATATGCAATGTTGCAAAAGTAACTTTTTTTCAGACGGTGCACCCTGTATATTATTAAAAATTGGAGTTCTAAATTTAATTATACACCGGTTTCATAGAAGTTTTCCTATACCTATCTCTTACGAGTAACTTGCTACTAGAGTTTTTAGGTAACAAACTCCTTTTCTAGAGAATATATATATATATATATATATATATATATATATATATATATATATATATATATATATATATATATATATATATATATTACGCTGCACAATAAAGGCAGCTGTGGCTGTCAGAAAACAGAATTTTGACAACACATGAGTTCTAAAGCGTCATTCATATTTTAAAGTTAATCTGAGTGTGTTTGTTTTACTCACGTTATAGAAATTAAAAGCCAATAATATTTTTAATTTATTTTATATTCATGGAGAATGCAATCGGATTGTAAGCAAAACAGGATGTTTAACGAGAGGTATCCAACTCTATTGGCAATGACTAAAGGAAAATTCGCAAGGATAGAGGAAGGATTTAAATTGACTGGGAGTGTCAAAACTACACGACATCATCCAAAGCCAGTAACTGAAAATGAAGATAATGAGATAAACGTTTTGACTTATTTTCAAGTTTACTCGCGTAGCTCTGTTCCTGCAGCTACTCTAGCTTTGGGAATATCAAGTTTATGTGTGCATAGAATATTGAAATCTCATAAAATGCACCCATATTCAGAAATAGTACTACAAGGACTTAGACCTGGTGACCAAGTGTGGAATTCTGCGAACACATGTTTCTGAATATTCAACAAGATGAGAATTTTCTCTCTAAAATTATCTGGACCAACGAATCGAAATTTAGAAGGGAAGGAATTCTGAATAGGAGAAATAGTCATTTTTGGGCAAATGAAGACCCTAATATATTTAGAGAAGGACGTTTTCAAACAAATTTTAGTTTTAATGTGCTTTGCATTATTATGGACAATAAGGTCTCTTATAAAATTTACGAAGAAAATATAAACGGTGAAATTTTCTGGCAAGGCTACCACTAGATATAAGGCAAAGCTGCTGGTATCAGCTAGACGACGCGCCTGCCCACTCTACTAGTGAAATTTACTGGCACTTAACGCAATTATTTGAAGACAGATGGATTGGGCCCAACGGTCCTTGGAGATGGCCTCCCCGCTCTCCTGATTTAACGCCTGCCGATTTTTATCTCTGGGGGCGTATAAAAGGTCAAGTGTATGACACAACAGTGCAAAGTAGAGAGGATCTTTTAAATCGTGTAATTAGAGCTTTTAGATATTTGGATCAAAATGAAATCAAAAGAGCTACTACGAATGAGATGAACCGTATAATTTTGCAGTGCCTTGACCAAGATGGTGGTCACATAGAACATTTATAGTGATCGTAGCATTTAAATTTGAATTACCTTTTTTTATTTGTCTGTTCAGTTTTTTGTTTATTGTTAATATTTGTTTTTTTTTAAATAATTACATTGAATAATTTTATGAAATCATATAACTTTTGTTATCTGACTGACAATCGCAGCTGCATTTGTTGTGTAGTCTAACGTGTACTCTTTAGAAGAGGATTGTTACCTAAAAATGCTAATAACAAGCAACATATTGAAGATAGGTATAGAAAAACTTATATGAAGCCGGTGTACAATTAAATTTAGAACTTGAATTTTTAATAATATACAAGGTGTTCTATTTGAAAAAAAAAACTTTTGCCACGTTAAATATGTTTAAGTTAGTAACTAAATTTAGAACACTCTGTACGATACAGGTAAACTTAAGGCACATAATATGAAAGCTCCCTCCCACAAGTTACGAGATTTTAAATTCGAGCCTTTTATCTTTAAAAACATGTGAAATACAAACTATTATAAATAAGGTTGCAAAATCACCGAAATACAGAGAAATCACAATATATTTGAAACAGTTGAATATAGGGCAACGAAAGCTTAATATAAATCTTCACAAAATTTTACGGATAATTCGAATATGAATTTAAAAATAGGGCATTATATGTAAATTAGTAAAGTTGATTACTACTTCCGGTCTAACCGGAAATGATGTAACCTTGAAAATATTTTCAAATAAAAGACAATTACGAATTGTGACCGCTGCCAAAATTTCAAAATTTGGGATATCAGAGAACTTCATAAACTTCTAATGCACGGCTATCGTGAAATATATATATTATATATATATATATATTTTATATATATATATATATATATATATATATATATATATATATATATATATATATATATATATAGTATACTTCCGATTATTTGTATGCGGATTATCCGTGCTGATAAATTGAACAACATTTCGAATCAAGAATTCCTCTCGCACAAACCAACGTTGTAAAAGTCATGAGGAAAATTAATACTGTGAAATTCTTTAGAGCCTGTAATGTAGTAGTATGTATGTATAATCAGAATAAACAGTCACAGATTGCTTATTCTGTTCTGATAAATTCTTATTTATCTCCAAACCTACCACTACAAGAACAGACAGAGTCCTCGCCACCGCATAAAGTCCTTTTACTCTACAGTGAAGGTGTCACTGACAAAATGAGCCGAATTTTTGGAACTAATCAAAGCCATAACCACAAGAGAGCAAAAACTACCAAATATAATAAAACCTCCCAAGGATACGATTCCAAATGCATCCCACGGAGTTTACGAAATTCTTTGTTCCAACCGCTCCCGAACTTATATCGGACAAACGAATAGACACATTCACAATAAAATATGTGAACACACCCCCGCAGATAGAAAATCCGACCCCATTTCCGCACTGGCGGATGTTCATACAGGACACAAAATAGATGAAAAAAATGCCAAAACAATAGCGACGGTTTACCACTTCAAAGGCAGAATTATTCGCGAAGCGACCGAGATTGAAAAACCTCCCGATTGTTTAAATAAAAGAGATGATAGTAATTGCCTTCCGATTATTTGAAAACGTACTAAATCCTCATTATAAACACAAAAAAAAAGAATTAGTTCAATAGACAATTTAACTGCACCACCTGATTTAACGAATACCTCTAATTCACTTAATCCTATAAGTACCGTTACGGTGGTACCTGACTCAACAGACCTCGACAGGACTAATTACAAAACGTTACAAATAGCACAAGACTTACGACGAACTCTCAGATCTCTCTTAGGTCTAGAGTGGCTAGCTTTCAGACCTTAGAGACGATCTCCAGCGAGATTTCGGTAGTAGGCAGACTGAAGCCTTAGAGTTCCTTTCCTTAACCTCTTTAAAATGGCTCCAAAACAGGAGCCGAATTTTAATAAATTTTTGATGCGGCTCAACTCGTAAATCACTTGAATCTCCCTCTCACACACACACACAAATATTATATATATATATATATATATATATATATATATATATATATATATATATATATATATATATATATATATATATATATATAAACATAGTTGAAACTGACCCCCGATATGGGTTTAGGGGTCCTAGTTCCCGCTCATTTGAGGAAACTTTTTCGGGAAACAAGTCGGTATCTTCTCAGTAGTGAATTTTTTCTACGAAACCTCATTAAACGTATCACAGTTTCTGATATGTGCTAAAAACTCAAAAAGTTGCAAACAATTGAAATAACTCGAAAACGATGAAGATATATTCAAGCTCATTTAAAGGTTTTTCAATATTCTAAACCGCCGTCTCCTCATTGGTGAATCTTTACTACGAAAGTTCACCAGAAAGGAATTATGTGCATAATGGTTGATTATATCGTCACTCAATACATGTTTTGCTCTTAACCCTCAAACATTACCCGCTTTGTGACATTTGCTTCCTCTACCCATTTTTAAAGAGCAGCATTTTTTTTTAAGTTTATTTATAGCTACTTACATTTAGTAAGTAAAAATCTCGAGGTTTACTGATAATGTTAGTATTTCAAGTTTCTTGATGGAACGCTTCGAAATATCCGGTATTGGTTTAATTATGTAGATACCATTTAAGTCTATACAATCCCTTTCATAAATATAGATAACAAACTTGCTTTGAGACAGCTTGAGTATGAAATACAAAAATTAATTAATAAAACAGAATTCCAAATTTCCTCTAATTGTATCTATAACGATGCGATTTAATGAAATATATGTTTCCTTTGTGCATAACTCGCGGATTAAAATTAAAATGTTACAATACCAAGTTCAAATCTCTCCGTTATGGTTGTAGATATACACTTGCCCGGTTTCAGTAAGCCTGGTCAAACATTTAACGTGATGTTAATTAATCATTGCTGAGGACACCCAATCACAGCTTTAATATATTTGGTTATCATGGCAACAAGACCAAACCAGAGTTTGACTGGTCGTTTGAACCAAGGAGCAAATACAGTGACTGTATAAAGATGGTGTCATATGTTCGTCAAAGTTTTGATTGGTCAACAATCACGTGGGATCGCAACGCCATGTTTCATCATTTTTCGTACAGAGCCTCGTGGGATAAACAGGGTAATTGAAGCATTTCTGTGTTAATCGATGCATCAGTGAGAAAATATGGACAAGGGCCACAAGTAATAATAATGGAGAAATGACTAATGTGATATTTCATTGTCGGAGTATCTTTTTTAATTAGAAACTGTAAATTAAAATCTCGGGTTCGATTTTCGCAAAATTTCAAATAGATTGTAATGTCAATTGTCATATTAGTTTCAGAGTTTATATCAACTGAAAAGTATGAAGCAAATATAGAATTTTAACATTGAAATTGATAAAATGTAATCAACTTCAATGTTAAAATTTCTAATAATACAAAAATAGCCCAAAAAGTGGCAAATTTTGCTAAACAAAAATGGCTGGATTCAGAAATGCAATATCTGTACTCAAAACGTAGTATGTTAGAAATAGAAGCATATAGTTTATATAAAAATTAACGTTTAAGTTAGATAATTTTGAATGTCAAGAATGGTGCAATTTTCGGAGGAACATGTTTGTAGTCATCAACGCGAAATTAGTGAAAAAGATAAATATACAAAACGATAAATTAAAACAGCTTGGAAAATATGAAATTAAAAATGAAAAAATATCTCCTCAAAAAGTTCACCTCGTAGAAAACCTTTCTTCGCAGACGTTTAATAAAAATGCGATCGAACTTTTTAAATAAATGGCTAAAATTCGGTTTGTAATCACAAAATGACGATCTATTAGATGTCATTGCCGGTATTGAAACAGCTTTTAACAATTACCTGAGCCTTCAAAAAAGTTTATTATATATTATTACAAAAGATTTTAGAAAAAAGTTGCAAGTTTCAAATCCTAAAGTTCCTAAAAAGTATTGTCTCCCTAAAATCCATAAACCCGGAAAATCGGTGAGACCTATTGTCCCAGTTATAGATTTCTTGACATACAATATAGCGAATTGCTGGCAAACGATTTAAAGGCTTTCCTAATAAACAAAAAAGTTTTTCAGTTTCAAATTCACTTGAATTTATTAATAAAGATAAAAATATTAAGTCGGTTGAAGGCGAGGTTTTAATATCGTTTGGTGTGACCTCGTCGTTTCTCAGTATACCCATAAAAGAAACGCTAGCGTACTTAGACCATTTGTTAAAAATGAAAAACAGACATAAAGAGGTCTGCACAGAATGTATAAATTTAACAAATCTGCATGAATTAGAACATGTTTAAATTTAATAATGGATTGTTTTAACAAACCCACTGCACAGCAATAGGCAACCCTCTTTCCATTGCATGAGTAGATTTGAAACAGACCCAGCAAACGAAACTGACTATTTTCCTACAGTATGATTTCGTTATGTAAACGATATTTTTGCAGTATTTAATACAAATATATAATAAGTATATGATTTTATTTCCAAATTAAATAGTAAATCTGACTCCATTAAATTCACGCATGAAATAGCAATTAATAGCAAATTACCTATTCTTGATGTATTAGTCATTAAAAAGAGAGACCCTTTACAATTTGACATCCACAGAAAGGAAACCACTACTGTGAGTTACATTTCGATTGACTCACTCCATAGTTTTTCACACAAAAAAACAGCTAAAGAAAAATCTGGACTGACAAAAGCTGGAGTTTATAAATTAGCTTGCACACATTGTAACGCAATCTACATAGGTAAAACTTCTCGAAATGTTTACACGCGATACAAAGAACATATTTCTGCATTTATAAATAACCACGCTGACAAATCTACATTTGCAAAACATATTATTGATACCGAACATAGACCTACAGTAAATTACCGCATAAAACCACTTCATTTTTATAATGACAAACGTAAACTAGACTTTTTTGAAGCTTTAGAAGTCAAAAAGCACACACATGACAATAGCTACCTTGTTTTAAACGAGCAAACTGATTTAATGAATTCCCCTTTCTTGGATATTCTTCTTTCTAATTAAATAAGTCAAAGAAAATAAATTTAACTATTCTTTCAAAAAAGTTGTAATAAGATAATGAGTTGATGTATGTCAATAATTTCGTTGTATAGCGACTGCTTTGATACTGTTATTGTTTAGTTATTTTATTGTTGTATATCATAGTTATTATAGTCTAGTTCTATTTTATGTTAAATATTAACATACATCACGTAGACATTTTGAAAGCCTCAATTGTCATCTGTGTTTCATTTTGTTTACAATTTGATAAATTTTTTGAGCAAAACATCATATCATAACATAGCAACAGATATTTATTTGTAGTTGTCATGATTTCGTACTAATTCAATTTTTATCTGTCTGAGATTGCAGTCAAGCAGCGAAACTAGTGACAGAAACGTTGAAGAACATCCTAGAACATCCAGAATTCATAAGGGCCACTTGCTCCAGTTAGCTTACGCGCTGGCTACGTCCTTCACCTACAAAAACGAAAACCAACAGTGAAGCCAGAGAAGTAGTCTCCAAGTCTGTATGTAGACAACTTGAATATTTTAAAAATGTAGCTGATTATAATGGTTACCCTGCCTGCTTAGTCGATAAGCTAGTCAATAAAAAACATAAAACAAAGAAACTGTGTCGGGAATCTATGAAATAGGTTGTAAGGATTGTGACCTTAAATATGTTGTGAAAACTAAAAGAACCACTGAAACTAGATTTAAAGAACATTTAGCGCAACTGAGATATGCCACTATTGACAAATCATATATTGCTTAGCATATTTAGGATAATAATCATGTAGAAAAAGAAAATCTCAAGTTAATTAAAAATGTCATGCAGTCGCGTCAGCTTGATGCTTACGAAAGTATATATATATATATATATATATATATATATATATATATATATATATATATATATATATATATATATATATATATATATATATATATATATATATATATATATATATATATATATATATATATATATATATATATATATATATATATATATATATATATATATATATATATATATATATATATATATATATATATATATATATATATATTCTTAGAAGGAATATTTGATAACGACGCACGGTATAACAAAGGCAGGTATGCAGTTTTAATTACAGGGATTTAAGACTCAACAGTGGAGGTCTGTCTGTATACCTTCCTAGAGGGCGCTATTCGCAACTGCTTGCCAACTAACATATAAATAGTAGTTCTAGTCTTTATTCAATTAGGGGGAAAAGTAATTTGCTGACCAAAGTTAGTTATTTTAGCTGACCGACTACTTATAGACTAAACTTTTCCATGAAACTCTATATCTTGGATGCCACCTACTAGCCGCATCTGCTACCAGAAAAGTATAGAAAAACACCCCTCTTTAGGGGTAGTTTACTCTTGAGTTTTTTTCATTTTTTAGTGCGACCAGAAAAAGTACCAATGCGACCAAGCTACAAATTGACACAGAATCACTGCTGGTACATATCTTTCAGCTACCAAAGTTTCACAAAGAAATATTCATATTTAAGGGTAGTTTACTCTTGAGGTTTTTTCGTTTCTTAGTGCGACCAGAGGAAATGTGAATGCGACCAAGCTATAAATTTACACAAAATCACTGCTGGCTACTGTCCTTCCGCTACCAAAGTTTCACAAAAAAATATTCATATTTAAGGGTAGTTTACTCTTGAGTTTTTTCATTTTTTAGTGCGACCAGAAAAAGTATGAATGCGACCAAGCTATTAATTTATACAGAATCACTGCTGGTAACTGTCTTTCCGCTACCAAAGTTTCACAAAAAAATATTCATATTTAAGGGTAGTTTACTCTTGAGGTTTTTTTGTTTTTTAGTGCGACCAGAGAAACTATAAATGCGACCAAGCTATAAATTTACAAAAAATCACTGCTAGCTACTGTCTTTCCGCTACCAAAGTTTCACAAAAAAATATTCATATTTAAGGGTAGTTTACTCTTGAGGTTTTTTTGTTTTTTAGTGCGACCAGAGAAAGTATGAATGCGACCAAGCTATAAATTTACACAGAATCACTGCTGCTAACTGTCTTTCTGCTACCAAAGTGTCACTAAGAAATCTTCATATTTAAGGGTTGTTTACTCTTGAGGTTTTTTCGATTTTTAGTGCGACCAGAGAAAATGTGAATGCGACCAAGCAATAAATTCACACAGAATCACTGCTGGCTACTGTCTTTCCGCTACCAAAGTTTCACAAAAAATATTAATATTTAAGGGTAGTTTACTCTTGAGGTTTCTTTGTTTTTTAGTGCGACCAGAGAAAATGTGAATGCGACGAAGCTATAAATTTACACAGAATCACTGCTGGTAACTGCCTTTCCGCTACCAAAGTTTCACAAAAAAATATTAATATTTAAGGGTAGTTTACACTTGAGGTTTTTTCGCTTTTTAGTGCGACCAGAAAAAGTATGAATGCGACCAAGCTATAAATTTACACAAAGTCACTGATGGTTACTGTCTTTCCGCTACCAACGTTTCACAAAAAAATATTTATATTTAAGGGTAGTTTATTCTTGAAGTTTTTTTTTCATTTTTTAGTGCGACCAGAAAAAGTATGAATGCGACCAAGCTATAAAATTACACAGAATCACTGCAGGCAACTGTCTTTCCGCTACCAAAGTTTCACAAAAAAATATTCATATTTAAGGGTAGTTAACTCTTGGGGTTTTTTCGTTTTTTAGTGCGACCAGAGAAAGTATGAATGCGACCAAGCTATAAATTTACACAAAATCACTGCTGGTAACTGTCTTTCCGCTACCAAAGTTTCACTAAAAAATCTTCATATTTAAGGGTTGTTTACTGTTGAGGTTTTTTCGTTTTTTAGTGCGACCAGAGAAAATGTTAATGCGACCAAGCTATAAATTTACATAGAATCACAGCTGGTAACTGTCTTTCTGCTACCAAAGTTTGACAAAAAAATATTTATATTTACGGGTAGTTTACTCTTGAGTTTTGTTTTGTTTTTTAGTGCGACCAGAGAAAGTATGAATGCGACCAAGCTATAAATTTACACAGAATCACTGCTGGTAACTGTCTTTCCGCTACCAAAGTTTCACAAAAAAATAGGAATATTTAAGGGTAGTTTACACTTGAGGTTTTTTCGTTTTTTAGTGCGACCAGAGAAAGTATGAATGCGACCAAGCTATAAATTTACACACAATCACTGATGGCTACTGTCTTTCCGTTACCAAAGTTTTAAAAAAAAGATTCATATTGAAGGGTTGTTTACTCTTGAGGTTTTTTCGTTTCTTAGTGCGACCAGAGGAAATGTGAATGCGACTAGGCTATAAATTTACACAAAATCACTGCTGGCTACTGTCCTTCCGCTACCAACGTTTCACAAAAAAATATTCAGGGTAGTTTATTCTTGAAGTTTTTTTTTCATTTTTTAGTGCGACCAGAAAAAGTACCAATGCGACCAAGCTACAAATTGACACAGAATCACTGCTGGTACATATCTTTCAGCTACCAAAGTTTCACAAAGAAATATTCATATTTAAGGGTAGTTTACTCTTGAGGTTTTTTCGTTTCTTAGTGCGACCAGAGGAAATGTGAATGCGACCAAGCTATAAATTTACACAAAATCACTGCTGGCTACTGTCCTTCCGCTACCAAAGTTTCACAAAAAAATATTCATATTTAAGGGTAGTATATTCTTGAAGTTTTTTCATTTTTAAGTGCGACCAGAAAAAGTATCAATGCGACCAAGCTATAAATTTACACAAAATCACTGCTGGTAACTGTCTTTCTGCTACCAAAGTGCCACTAAGAAATCTTCATATTTAAGGGTTGTTTACTCTTGAGGTTTTTTCGTTTTTTAGTGCGACCAGAGAAAGTATGAATGCGACCAAGCTATAAATTTACACAAAATCACTGCTGGTAACTGTCTTTCCGCTACCAAAGTTTCACTAAAAAATCTTCATATTTAAGGGTTGTTTACTGTTGAGGTATTTTCGTTTTTTAGTGCGACCAGAGAAAATGTTAATACGACCAAGCTGTAAATTTACACAGAATCACTGCTGGTAACTGTCTTTCCGCTACCAAAGTTTCACAGAAAAATATTTATATTTCATTGTAGTTTACTCTTGAGGTTTTTTCATTTTTTAGTGCGACCAGAAAAAGTATGAATGCGACCAAGCTATAAATTAACACGGAATCACTGCTGGTAACTGTATTTCCGCTACCAAAGTATCAAAAAAAAATCTTCATATTTAATTTGGCAGCAGAAAGACAGTTACCAGCAGTGATTCTGTGTAAATTTATAGCTTGGTCGCATTCATACTTTCTCTGGTCGCACTAAAAAACAAAAAAAAAACCCAACAGTAAACTACCCTTAAAAATGAATATTTTTTTGTGAAACTTTGGTAGCGGAAAGACAGTTACCAGCAATAATTATGTGTAAATTTATAGCTTGGTCGCATTGATACTTTTTCTGGTCGCACTAAAAAATGAAAAAACCACAAGAGTAAACTACCCTTAAACATAAATATTTTTTGTGAAATTTAGGTATCGGAAAGACAGTTACCCGCAGTGATTCTGTGTGAATTTAAAGCTTGGTCGCATTGATACTTTTTCCGGTCGCACTAAAAAATGAAAAAACTTCAAGAGTAAACTACCCTTAGATATGAATATTTTTTTGTGAATCTTTGGTAGCGGAAAGACAGTAGCCAGCAGTTGTTCTGTGTAAATTTATAGCTTGGTCGCATTAATACTTTCTCTGGTCGCATTAAAAAACTAAAAAACCCCAAGAGTTAACTACCCTTAAATATGAATATTTTTTTGTGAAACTTTGGTAGCGGAAAGACAGTTGCCAGAAGTGATTCTGTGTAAATTTATAGCTTGGTCGCATTTACACTTTCTCTGGTCGCACTAAAAAACGAAAAAACATCAAGAGTAAACTACCCTTAAATATTAAGATTTTTTTGTGAAACGTCGGTAGCAAAAAGACATCAACATTAGGATACAAAATATGAAATATCAAAGAAATACTTAAAGATTAAAGCCTCGGTCGGCCACATTTATTTTGGTCAGCAAATTACATCGTCCCTTCAATTAGTCCTTGATGACGCCAACTTTGTTAGCGACACGATCGTCGAGTCTAAAAAAACTGTATTGTGATGAATTGGATTCTCCAAGTTGTACTTATCAGTGTTCATTACAGGTTACAATCTTCGCTCATTGATGGAGCTAAGATGAAGCCTGAAATCATCTTTCATTATAATAAAGCAAACGGCGGTGTTGACATCATGGTCAAAGTAAACGATAGCCTATGACATTTTTCTTCACCATCATTGATATTTCTGCACTCAATGCATATACATATAGTCATTATAAAGGAATATCCAAACTACAACATAGAAGTGACTCACAAACGCAGAATAATTTTGAAAGATTTACCAAAGGAACTAGTGATACCACATATATAGAGAATATCTACTAACCCTAACCTACGGCTTTGTGTACGGGCTTGTATGAGCATATCCCTGTTTCGCCAGCCGCTCAATAGTACAGGCAATAGAGGAGCCCGTTACTCTTGTCCATAATGCACTAAACTACAGGAGTTTTTTTTTTTTTGATAGATAGGTTCAGAATTACGTACTGAATGTAAAAACACAAAATTCTTACAAATTTGGAGGGCGGAAGTGTCGCCATTTTGAGAAAAACCGTTTCGGCCTATATCTCCGTAACCGTGCACTTTAGACCAAAAACGGTAATGACCTTTATTGTATATAATTGCATTTCTCATCTTTTTTGTTATTTTTTTTTGCATCACTCACCGTTTACAACTTATACGACTATTAGCATACATTTATTGACTTTTTTGCCTATATCTTGGTTAATAATTCTTTAAGCAATAAAATGCTAATAACTAAACTTTTCAATCGATAAATTTCCTACAATTTTTATTATAAACTTTTTTTTCTCAAATCAAGATTTTCAATGTCATAACGCGTTAAATGTTGCACTTTTCAATCGACAAATTTTTCTGGAAATATTTTAGTAAAATGAAGGACAATGACGGTTGAAGCTAAGATTTCAGGCTTTGTAAAACATTCTTCTTGAGACATTTTCTTTTCATAGCTTATATTAGTTTCAGGTTCTTTGCGTAAATGTTGTCAATTTTGAGGTTTTAATTGACGACTTTGACGTTTTGAGGAAAACCCCAATTTTTTTTTAAATATTATAACTTTTTGTCTTTGAACTTACAGACCTAAATTTTGGTAGGTAATTTACCTATGATGACATAAACCCGTGTACTAAACTTAGTTGTCCTTACTTTGTTATTTCCGGAGATATGATTTTTTTTCGAAAGAAAACACAAAATTTTCCGGGAAAACCAGGGCAGATTTTCTTGGCTAACGAACTTGTCCAAGCCACTTACAAGAGGAAGGTAATCACCAAATTTAATTAAAATCGGTCCATTATTTTTTGAGTTATCGGTGTGATATATATATATATATATATATATATATATATATATATATATATATATATATATATATATATATATATATATATATATGTATATATATATATATATATATATATATATATATAGTGATATATATATATATATATATATATATATATATATATATATATATATATATATATATATATAAAATTTGAAACTGACCCCAAATATGTGTTCTAGGGGACATAATTAGCGCCTATTTTAATTTTTTTTTCAAAATTCAAAAGTCGGGGTCTCCTCATTAGTGATTTTTTTAAAGAAAATGCACTAATAATAATTTGAGAAAAAAAAAGTTTCAAGTGAAAGTTTTAGAAAAGTTGACGATTGAAAAGTTAAGTTATAAGCATTCTATTTTTTAAACGATTATTAACAAAGATGTAGGTAAAAAAGTCAATAAATGAATGCTAATAGTTGTATAAGTTGTAAGCGGTGAGTGATACAAAAAAATATTTAACAAAAAAGATGAAAAATACAATTATCTACAATAAAGGTCATTACCATTTTTGGTCTAAACTGCACGGTTACGGAGATATAGGTTGAAACGGTTTTTCTCAAAATGGCGGCACTTCCGCCCTCCTAATTTGTAAGGATTTTGTGTTTTTACATTCAGTACGTAATTCTAAACCAATATATCAACAAAAAAAATCTCCTGGAGTTTAATGCAGAAAAAATTATCTATTGCCTGTACTAAAACAAGTACATCGTTTAAGAGAAAATGATGCCCAGTGCGCCCCTCAAATATTCATCGTAGAATCATTATTTGTAAAAATAATATCTATAATGATTAGAATTTTCGCAACTTGCTTAACTAATCTCTAAAAGAATGGTTTTAATTTTAACCAATAATATTCACTTTCATATTAAATTTCACTTTTGCAACCTATATGTGTAAATAGCTAAAGTTTTACTTCAATCACTTTGTTTCTGTATACATGATACTATATACGAAGCCCAGATTACGTAAATGCAGATATTTTACTGGTTAAGTATCCTATATTTAAGTAACGTAGTTGTTATAAAAATTATTACAGATTATTATTTTCTGTAGTATTATTATAATAAAATAAACGTACCCAAGTAATTTGTGCCGTGATTAAAATTCCTGACATAGTGCACAACAGATAACTACCTACTTCTACAATAATTTCATAACAAAACAAATTCGATTAATTTTTTAGTTAATATAAAAACAATTCTCAGGTCAATCCATCAAGGTAAGTAAGTTCATCAGTTCGACACGGGTTATAAATAACCCTCCAAGTCGCTGCCAGCAATCAGTTTGCGATATTGTAGTGAAATGATGTAAAAGCGCACTCCGAAACCTTGCTTCATTACTTTAGCCCGCTTACTCACCTAAATTATTCACAGAGGCATCATTACCAGGCACGAATCGACTTACCTGAAACAAAAGAAAAAAGTTAATTACAATGGAACTACTTTGCTCGCGGATTGAAGGAGTTTTTAAAGCACGCTTCGCTGTAAAGCTATACAGAATTAACTCGCTAGCTAAAACTTTGTATTACATACATTGGCCAGTGAAATATGAGTTCATGCAGTAGGTGTAATCTTCTGTATTTATTTATCCCTGCGTATTTAACCAATGTGTGGAATCGTTCCTGAGCAATTTATTAAAAAAGTCTGGACGCAGCAAGTGCGTTATGGAAGTCAATGTTTATAAAAATGCTTTGAATAGCAAATATGTCTTTTTAATGCAAGCAGTCATCAATTTGGTTACCGGTATAACCTATATAGTAGAAACAATGTGCCATATTTTATCCAAATAACTTATTGTTTGAAAATGTACAAAAATTTTCTGACAATAAACTTTTAATGTTGGTTTCCTAGCCAACACACCTTATGTTAATAGCAAATTGAGTTATTGAAATTTGAAGCATTTAATGAAAATTTGCTACCAAAGCGCACTCACTGCGTCTCGATTTTTTTTCTTACAAACATATTTCGATTAAAAATGCGATAAAATAAGGGTGTTCGAAAAAAAATTTTAGGGATCACCAACGACTTATGGGCCAGCCTGTGGTTGTCAAAATAATTTTATAAGATGCAGCTCAAGACACCCTATAATTAACTTATAAATTTTTTTCTCGTCTCTTGTAAAATAATAATTATATTGAACTTTACCGTAGAAATGCGTCACCATGTATATATGTAAGCAAATAAAAACTGAACGTAAACCCGGATATGGTTTCTAGGGGGCCTAGTTTGCGCTCATTTAAAGAAATATTTTTAAAACTCTTAAGTCGCGGTCTCCTCTTGATGAATTTTTTGTACGAAAATTAGCTAAAAATTATGGACCATTAAACTATAAACTTAACTAAAACTACCTGAAAAACATCAGAGAGGAAATAACCAGCCTGTTGCATATCAGCCCTTTTTGTAAAAATTCGATTCTTTATATCTGTTGACAAAACATCACAAACACTGTTTAGTCCACCCACTAACATTAATAAAATCGGAATGGAATAGTTTGCATGTATTGTATATTAAAATTCCCAAATAGCACAAACAATTTGTCAACTGAAATTGAAAAAAGTCTGGACGCAGCAAGTGCGTTATGGAAGTGAATTTTCTTAAAATGTTTTTAATAGAAAATATGTTTAATGCAATCAGGAATCAATTTAGTCACCGGTATAACCTATATAGTAGGAACAATGTACCATATTTTACCAACATAACTCGTTTTCTAGCTGACGAGCCTTAGGTCAATAGCAAATTGCGTGATGAATTTTGAAGCGGTTAATGAAAATTCGCTACTAAACCGCACTTACTGCATCTCGATTTTTTTTACAAACATGCATCATATTTCGATGAAAAATCCAAAAATACAATAAGGAATGTTAAAAAAAAGTAGGTATCACCATATACATTGCTTCAATGTTTCAAAATTTACACAAAACCATTTACATTTACAATAGATTTTTTGCTCATATTATAACGAAGTCAAGGAACATAACGACTAGAGACACATATCTAGGAGCTTGTTAGTAATTTCTTGTAGCATTTTTCACTCCCATTCGTACTCAATCAACTTTGAAGCTTTAACTTTCTTTAATCAGATTTAATTAATTAAAAATTAATTTACCTCTAACTTTTTTTGTCTCTTAAGATCGAGATCTCAATTTTGGTACACAGGATACACTTTATGATAGAAACCAGCTTACTAAATTTGGCTGCCCTACTTTGTTATTTCCGAAAATATTTTATAAATTTTCTTCGAAAGAAAACAACATTTTCGAGGAAAACCTGAGCCGATTTTCCTGACTAACGAACTTATCCAAGCCACTTGAAAAAGGAAGGTATGTGCCGAATTTGATCAAAATCGTATTATTCGTGTTTGAGTTATCGGTGTGATATATATATATATATATATATATATATATATATATAATATATATATAATATATAAACATATATATATATATATATATATATATATATATATATATATATATATATATATATATATATATATATATATATATATATATATATATATAAACATATAAAAATTGAAACTGACCCTGGATATGGGTTCTAGGAGGCCTAGTTCGCGGTCACTTGAAGAAATTTTTTCAAAATTCAAAAGTCGGGATCTCCTCAATAGTGATTTTTTTAAAGAAAATTCACTAACAGATAAACGATATAATAATATACGATAAACGTCAGTTACAGCGTGTAACTGACCTGTGCAATTATATCAAATGTTCCGTTGATAGGTAACGACTCAGACATACTAGATATCATATACCTATAAACCAGTTTTTACCATTCTCAATAAAAAGCGGTGATATTAAAATAAATGTTTCAAATTTGGATAGCACATTTTTCTGTAACAGCTAAATTTTGGTACATAGTTAGGCGTTACCCAAAGTAACATATACACCAAATTTAATCAAAATAGCTTTGTAACTTTCGGAGATAAAACCTTGTCAGATTTTCCTGGTTAACGAACTTATCCAAGCTATTAATAAAAGAAAGGCACCGACCGAGTTTCATCAGAATCGGTTAATTACTTTTTGAGTTATCGGTTGGACACCCATATATATATATATATATATATATATATATATATATATATATATATATATATATATATATATATATATATATATATATATATATATATATATATATATATATATATATATATATATATATATATATATATATATATATGTATGTAAAAATTAAAACTGACCCCGGATATGGGTTCTAGGGGTCCAATTTCGCGCTCATTTGTAAAAAATTTTGCAAACTCTCACCATCGATACCTCTCTATTAGTGATTTAAAAAAAATAAAAATTCACTAAAAGTTAGTTAAAAAGGATATCTAATGTGATTTATGAAAGCGAGTAGAAGCTTTTATTTGCCGAGGATAGTTGGAAATTAGATTTGTGATTTCATGGAGAACTTTATAATTGGATTTTAGATAAAATTTTGCAATCTGAGAATTTAATTGTTAATGTAATACTCACAGTTATGTGAAACAGAAACTTCTTCTTGCAGCTGGAGCGGCAATTAAAACTGCAAGTTGTAAGTTAGCTGGATTATAGTTGGCTCTGTTTATGGTTTACTTCATTATATATATATGAAGCATTCACAGGCCATTTAGGCCCATAGCTTGGTAATACATTTCCATTGCTTCCTATCCAGTGCAATCGTCTTCCAGTTTTGGACTCCTTTTTCTAGCAAGTCTTGTTGTGCTGCATCAAGCCATCTTTTTCTTGGTCTTCATCTCTTCCTTCTACCCTCTGGATTTGACCAGACACACTTCTTCACCATTCTCTCCACACCCATTCGTTCTATATGTCCCAGCCACTGTAGTCTGCGTGCCTTAACCAGTTGAGACACCGGCGGTTCTCCATACATTTCATACACTTCCACATTTGGACGTCTTTCCCACATGCCATCTACTTTCTTGCCTCCGAAGATTCTGCGTAGTACCTTTCTCTCCCATATCGCTATTCTGTCCTCCAGTCTTCGGTTCATTGTCCATGCTTCACAACCATATGCCAAGGTTGGTCTTATCACAGTCCTATATACTCTGAGTTTCGCAGCACGCGAGATGTTCTTTGATCTAAGGAAGCTGTTAAGCCCTCCCGCACATCTGTTGGCTTTTGCTATCCTTAGGTTAATTTCTACCTCCTCATCACATCTATTGTCTACTAATACACCTAAGTACATGTAATTATTAACCTCTTCGAACTCTATGACTCTCTCCCCTCGCATTTTCACTGTAAAAGGTTCACTATTAGTCACTTTAGTCTTTTTAATTGCCATATACTTGCTCTTGTCCTTATTTATTTGAAGTCCCACACTGTCTGCTACTTCCACCAAACTTCTAGTGATACTTTCCAGCTCTTTTCTATTTCTGGCCAGTAACAATATATCATCCGCATAAGCAAGGCACTGATGACTCCTGTCAAACAAGCTCCCAGTTCTGTTTATACCACTCTCTCTTATCACTTTCTCCAGAACTATATTGAATAGTAACGTTGACAGCGGATCTCCCTGCCTCACTCCTCTTCTCACATCAAACTCTTCTGTCAGATTTCCGTTTACCCTTACTGCGCACGTGGTGTTACATAGTGTCATTATTACCAGTTTCACAATATACTCGGGTACTCTGAACTCTCTAAGTATATCAACTACTTTACTTCTTTTCACTGAATCGTAGGCGGTCTTAAAGTCGACAAAGATCATGTGTACTGGAATCTCGTACTCGTAACAGCCTGTCAAAACCTGCTTTAGCAGACATATCTGGTCAACTGTCGACCTACCCTTCCGAAAACCAGCCTGATATTCCCCTAGCAAAGGCTCTATATATTTTTCTAGCCGTTTCTTTATTAGTGTTGCTAAAATTTTGTAGGCCACATCTGGTAACGCTATCCCCCTATAGTTGGTGCATTCTGTTATATCTCCTTTCTTAAATAAAGTTACCATGATGGTCTTATTCCATTTTTTTGGCATTTCTTTTGTTTTCCAAATTTCTTTTATTAGCTCATACATCATGGCAACCAAAGCAGTCCCTCCGTATTTAAAATTTTCGGCCATAATGCCATTTTCACCTGGACTCTTGTTGTTTTTCATTGTTTGTATAATTTCTTCTATTTCTTGCTTCGTTGGATCTTCTGTAACTTCTTCCTCTTCATAAAACTCTTGATGACACTCTTTCAGTTCTTCTTCATCTCCCTCATTATGCAGTTCTTCGAAATGTTCTTTCCATCTTCTGCATATGTCTTTATCGTTTCCAAGCAAATTGCCTTCCTTATCCTTAAAGAACACTGCTCTGCTTTGGTGGCCTCTTTTTATATCTTTCACGTCTTTGTAGAAGTTACGTATTTCATTTTTTTGATATTTATATTCAATATTTTTTATTTTGTCTTCCAGAAATTTTCGTTTCTGGGTTCTACACATATTTTTTGTTCTCTTTCTTTGTTCGTTATATTTTTCTAGGTTTTCCTCCGTTTGCGCCTGAAGCATTTGATGTCTTAATACTGCTCTTTTTTTTAGTGCGGCTTTACATTCTTCATTCATCCAGTACTTTTTTATTTGTTTTCGTCTCTTTTCCAGGGTTGCTTTCGTTGCCTCAGTCACCGTCTTTTCTATCTTTTCCCATTTTTCTTCAATGCCGTCTGTATTCAGGAACATATCACTACTATAAGCTTTGTCTATTCTTTTCTTGTAGTTGAGGGCTATTTCTTCTTTTCGTAGATCATTAACATTGTATCTAGTTTCTGCCCTCCTTTTTTGTGTCTGTTTAATCGTATCTGGGAATCTTAAAACAGCCTTTACCAAGAAGTGATCTGAATCAGCTTCCGCACCCCTACGTGTTTTCACATTGGTGATTAGCCAAGCATGTTCTTCCTTTATTAACAAGTGATCTATTTGATTTGTTTTATTTTGTCCCGGTATCGTCCATGTTCCCTTATGTATATCTCTTCTTCTAAAGTGTGTACTCATTATTTTCATATTCTGTTCTATTGCTAAAGATATCAACCTTACTCCATTGTCATTACTCGCCGTATGTTTACTTTCACCTCCTGTTATTGACTTATATATGTCTTCATTGCCTATCTTTGCATTTGCGTCTCCCATCAAAATTATCACGTCCTTTTTTGGTATATCTTCTAGCGTTTTTTCCAGCTCTTCGTAGTACTGATCTTTCACTTCTTCTTCTTTTTCTTCTGTTGGAGCATGCATATTTACAATACTAATCATCTTATCTTCTGCCTTAATTCTTATGGAACATAGTCTGTCTGACTTTGGTTTGAAACATTTAACTTTATCTTGTAGCTTTTCGCTTATTAAGAATGCGACTCCATACCTTCTCATATCACTACCACTTGTAAATAGGATATAGTTTCCAACCCTTTGTATATCATTTCCTTTCAAGTGTGTTTCCTGTAACGCCACTACTTGCATACTATATTTATTGACCTCCATAATTAGATTATTCAAAGCACCCTCTTCATACAAACCCCTTACGTTCCACGTACCCAGATTTAGATACTCGGTTTTCGGTTTCACCTGGTATTTCCCTGTTTGGTTACTGTGTTCTTTATCTTTATTGGTATTTGCGTTTGCTCCTCTCGTGTCCCTATACAACTCCCTAGCCCTTATTGACATGCCAACATCTTTTTCCGTATACGTAGCCCTTTTCTTCGCCTGTTCAGTTCCCTTTTTCCACTCATTCTTGCCTAATTTTTTGTCTCATGCGTACCACTATTATATTCTACCTGTTTAACCAGGCCATTTTCTTCATCCCATTTCCAAAGCTGTCCCTCGACTATTAACTTCTTAAACCCAATCTTGACAGTTCTACCTTTGGCTCTTTCATCTTTTGCTACGTTTCTCAATTCGTTTTGAATTTTTCTCTCTTCCCTCGACATATCATCATTTATATACACAATCTCATTCTTGTAATTTTTTAATTTATATTTATTTCTCATAATTTCTATTTTCTCCTCTATTTTATAAAGTTCAACAAGACAAACCTTTTCACTGAGTCTCCTAGCTTGTTTTATTTCAACATTTACTTCTAAATTCTGTTTCAAAAAAATACCCATGTTCTCTTTTAAACTCTTTGCATCGTTTGTGTTCATTTTTAGCCCCTGTATAACTATATTCTTTCTTTTCTTCTCCTCTTCTAGAATATTTAATTTCTTTTTAATATCCTTTACCTCTTTTCTTAATTGATCATTTTCCATTTTCATGTTTTTATTTTCTTCTTTAATCACTTTCATCTCAGCTATAATTTTATCTTGTTTGTCTTCTATTTTGGTTATCTTCTCTGTTAAATCCGTTAGCATGTTTAACATTATATCCAACTTATTACTCTCGCTTTTCATATTTTTTTCTGGTGTTCGTGCCATTTTCTTACTTCTTTGGAAAATATCAGATATTGGAAAAGCCTTGCGTTTTCCCTCATCAGCAGAATAGTCTTCACTGTCACCCATCTTATACAACTCTCCTTACACTTTGCTGTTTAACGTGTTGCCTATCCAGACGTCGTCGGCGGCTGAATTATAATATCGGTTGTATTCTTTCAGCTTATCAATAAAGACACTGCACTCAACTTTGAACCTTATGCTCCAATGCCCCTAACCTTTAAACAGTACTTTAAATTCAATTTACTCACGGTGGCTGTGGTATTTATTTATCTTCTCAATTACCTAAGATCTCCTGCCAATGTTCTCACTATCTAACTGTTTCTTGCACTTTTTCTTTACTCGATTCGGTCAATTTGACTTAGATATCGGAGTAAACATTTAACACATTAGCGCTCAAATCTTCACCATCACATCACTTCATTATATCTTATTAAAATTGTTCCGATCTGTACAGACATATTATTTAAAACATGATTGGCGTATTGTAATAAATGATTAGGACTAGGTAATTAGCTTAAAAATAACGAATTTAAATGGATTTATGGACGTGTGTGTTTACATCTTTGAGATTACCTTTGAAGCTTAAATTAATTGGTTACAAACTTTAAAATTTTTGTTATTGTTGCGTTATAGTTGCGGTAATATATGAGTGGATATTTACGTTCATTTAATTAACATGTCGTCCTTAGGCACTTTCATAAATAGGAAGGTGGTCTCCGAGGCTCTAGATAAGTGGACCGAGGAGGCCATGGAGAAGCACTGGAGGTCGGTGAGTGGCTGTAGATCGGCGGTCGACTTCGTGGAGAGGCCGGATAGAAACAAGACTGTCTGGATTTTTGGTAGGAGGCGTTCTGCGCTTCGCCGAATCATTGGGAGGGGGTGGGGGTGTGGCGGTGCTAACAGGCCACTGTACTCTCAGAACACACCTCGTATTGGTAGGTGTCGAGGGGAACCCATTTTGCCAGGAATGCGGCGAGACTGAGAAAATGTCGTACCACTACCTCGTGGGAATGCGAGGCTTTTGGGAGTCTTCGAACAGGGTTGTTTGGTTCGAGGACTCTACACAGGCACCAGGTAAGTTCCGTCCAATGTAAGACTCTAGTGGCCTTTATTTTGAGGTCGAGGAGGTTTGGTGACGGAAACGAGGAAGAATGGGGCATGGTTGCTAGGTGCCAGGGAGGGCAAAAAGGCGTAGTGTGGCCTACTTGCCTGGTGCTAGCCTTCCCACCACTGCTACTACTACAACTACGAGGCATTTTAGCACTTCCCACTCTTTTATCCTGATATTTTTTTCGCTGTACTTTGCTATTTTAGAAGTTATGTTTCTCTCAAAGAGTTCAAAAATCTCAATTGGTAATAAAAAAGCTTCTAGTTTGAGCATAAATAATTTTTTCGCTCGCTAGTTTATTCCCACAGCTTTCTTTTTGCTGTACTGTGTGTACGAGGAAGCTGCTGTGGAAGCCTACAACCGCCACAAAACCAGACACAGAGCCTTGCTCTTTTCTTTGTTGCATGTTAAGGCCAACTTATTGGGGCGTAGGTATGACATACTGATGACGCCAAAAACGAAACCGGTCTAGGTCTTCCGTTAGACAACAAACTGCAAGTCCTGGCTAGACTCACGTGATGGCAGCTAGCAAGTTATGTGATTAAAGGCACGTGGTGGTATAGATAGCAAAGTGGTTGTTCTGGCTTCCTAGTTTCTTCCCACTGCTTCCTTCTTGCTGCATTGTGTGTACGTGGAAGCTGAGGTGGCAGCCTCGGATCGTCACAAAACCAGAGATAGCGCTATTCCCTGCTACATATTTTGCTAATTCAAGCTTTAAGGCCAACGATAGATATATATATATATATATATATATATATATATATATATATATATATATATATATATATATATATATCTGTGGGTGTGTGTGAGTAATATAAAGGTGGATATAGGCAACTGCTGTTACAGATTGCTGTATAGCAGGTTGCTGCATTAGTGTGTCATTTACATCTCTGTCAATTTGGTTGTTATATTGATTCAGAGACTTTTTGTAATTTTGAAAGCCTTTTTCGTTTACAATAGTTACTGTAACTTCATTTTAGTGTTCT